>CAUYUJ010018505.1:414305-488291 GCA_963575745.1 Prorocentrum cordatum | reverse complement strand
CGCATCGACGCCAGGACGAAAGGGTTCGTGGAGTGCGAAGTGAGGACGGGCCCAGAATGGACAGGTCGAGATAGGAAGCAACATGGGGCGCGCGGCAAACCCTTCCCCAAGATGCTGGGCCACGGCGCGACGCTCGCCAACCTGCCCTCCATCTTGCGGGGCCGCGCCCTCAAACCTTCGGGAGGCATCGCGGGTTACGGCGTCTACGGCTTCGCGGTCGAGACCGACGGCAGCGGCGTGGCCAGCGACGAGGCCATGATCGCCGCGTACGAGCGGACGGCGATTGGTGGGTACAACGGCGGCGCGGTCTTCCTCTTGGAGCGCGCTCCTGGCATGCTCGTGAATGGCCACGGGAACATGATAGTTGCCGATGGCAGCGTCGCGACGAAAGGCGACCAGTACAGTGCAAGCCCGTCGCCGTTGACCCACTGTGCACTCCTGGCAAGCTTGGAGGGGATGGCGTCTACATTGCACGAGTACTTGGACGAGACGGGCTACCCGAACGAGCTGCACGAAGCGCTGACGTCGGTAGTGAACTACGTGAACGGGTCTTCTTCTAAGTCAGGCGGCTCGGTGGACCTTGTGAAACTGACGAACCCCATCGTTGCCAGTGGGAAGCACGTCCAGACGCAATTCGGCAGCGGCGGCGGGGGGCACGGCCACGCGCGCGAGGAGGACATCGAGAGGTTATCGGACGCCAAACGGTGGAGGATATGACGAGGGAGGGTGGCGGAGGGAACATGGAGGAACTCGTTTTTTATACCCAGCCATCCTGTGGTTTTGGGTTCTCGTTTTGAAGAGACGGTGCCCCGCGTCCTTCTCCTCCTCCCCCCCTCCTCCTCCTCCTCCTCCCCCTCCTCCCTCCCCCTTGCCTCTGCCCTCCGCATGTCTCTGTTTCGGCGCATCCCTCACGCGTTCCGTGGCCCCATAGGGAGCTCCACCGAAGGCCCCAGTGGCAGGGCCCGCATGGCGGCCCCGCATTTTGGCGCACCCATCCCAACCACCACCTCCTTGCCCTCCTCCTCCCCCTCCCCCTCCTCCTCCTCATCATCTCCTCATCGTCCTAATCGCTCCTCCTCCTCCTCCTCCTCCTCCTCCTCCTCCTCCTCCTCCTCCTCCTCTTCATCTCCTCATCGTCCTAATCGCTCCTCCTCCTCCTGCTCCTCCTCCTCCTCCTCCTCCTCCTCCTCTTCATCTCATCATCGTCCTAATCGCTCCTTCTCCTCCTCCTCCTCCCCATTATCCTCCTCCTCCTCTTCATCTCCTCATCGTCCTAATCGCTCCCCCTCCTCCTCCTCCTCCTCCTCCACCTCCCCATCATCATCATCATCCTCCTCTTCATCTCCTCATCGTCCTAATCGCTCCACCTCCCCCTCCTCTTCCACCTCCCCTCGCGCGGTTCGTGGCCCCATAGGGAGCTCCACCGAAGGCCCCGGTGGCAGGGTCCGCATGGCGGCGCCGCATGTTGGCGCACCCCTCACACGGCTCGTGGCCCCATAGGGAGCTCCACCGAAGGCCCCAGTGGCAGGGTCTGCATGGCGGCCTCGCATTTTGGCACACCCCTCACACGGTTCGTTGCCCCATAGGGAGCTCCACCGAAGGCCCCAGTGGCAGGGTCCGCATGGCGGCGCCGCATGTTGGCGCACCCCTTCACACGGTTCGTGGCCCCATAGGGAGCTCCGCCGAAGGCCCCAGCGGCAGGGTCCGCATGGCGGCCCCGCCCCATTTTGGCGCACCCCATCACGCGGTTCGTGGCCCCATAGGGAGCTCCACCGAAGGCCCCAGTGGCAGGGTCCGCATGGCGGCCCCGTTTCATTTTTGCGCACCCCTCACGCGGCTCGTGGCCCCGTAGGGAGTTCCACCGAAGGCCGCCGTGGCAGGGCCCGCATGGCGGCCCCGCCCCATTTTGGCGCACCCCTCACGCGGTTCGTGGCCCCATGAGGAGCTCCGCCGAAGATGATGCCCACTATTGCTGCGTTAACAATTGCTTATGGCTGGGTGTTTCGCCAGGCTAGTTTTTATTGTTTTCTTCTAATTGGGCCCAGACTGGGCCGAATGCGAAGAGTGGCCATGGGGGGGCGTGGGGGGGGGGGGGGGGGGGGGGGGGGGGGGGGGGGGGAGGGGGGCGGCGAATGAGGATATAGGAAAAAGAGTTATGCACATACACCGACTCTGGCCAGGCCCATACTGAGCCCTGGATCGGTGCATGCGCCCTCCTACCTTGGCCAGGAAGGCATATGCACCGATCCTGGGTCAAGGATGGGCCTTGCCAGGAGCGGTGCATGCGCATAGTTCTCTTCGCCCGAGAGGAGGATGGAGGAATGCGCGAGGGAGGGCATGACATATTCTGTTGCCCAGGTCGCAGTTCTGGACGGATCCACAGGCGTGGGCGCGAGATCAGAAGTCGGAATGGGACAACTCGCAGCAGCGGGCCGCGTCGCAAAGGCGGCAGCGCGGTGGCGCATCGCAGGGTTGGTGGGGCAATCCGCCGCAGTGGCAGACGTCGGACGGGCGCAACTGGCAGTGGGGCGCGCGGCAGCGCTATGCGCAGCGGCAGTGGCAGTGGCCACAGCATGCGGCTGCAGCACAGCCGCCAGCATGTGCCGCGGCAGCAGCACCAGCGGCGGCGGGCAGCGCGGCCAGCAGCGGCGGCCCCGCCGCGGCAGCAGCACCAGCGGCGGCGGGCAGCGCAGCCAGCAGCAGGGACACTACAGCCGCAGCGGCCGCGGCCTCGTGGCAGAGGCGACCCGAGCTGAAGTTGACTCAGCTCGCTCCAGACACCAGGCGAGCTGAAGCTGATGGTGAGCTGCTGAGCCCAGCGTCGCTCCAGACACCAAGCGACGCGGAGGTCGATGGCCCCGTGCCACCTGAGCCGCATCCGCAGCAGCTGGCGCAGCAGCAATTGGAACAGCATCGTCACGAAGCCGCAGCAGCAGCATCAACAGGAGCAGCAGCAGCAGCAGCAGCGGAGCCAGCCGCTACAGCCAGCCGAATCGCTCGGACAGTTGGCGCCGAGCGTAGTGGCTCCAGCAGCTCCACCGACAGCAGCAGCAGCAGCAGCAGCCGCCGCCGTCCGCAACCGCCCGCGGCCGCAGCACAGTCGCAGCCGCCCGCAGCCGCAGCAGGAGCGGCTGAGCCCACGGCGTGGCAGAAGCTCAAATCGCGGATGGTGGACTACTGAGCGCGGCAGGCGGCGCGCGATCAGGGGCGGTCGTGTGAGCCGCGCCGAGGCGACGGGCAGCCGCAGGCAAAGACCAGCAAGCGGGCTCGCGACTCCCCCCGCTGAGCTGGCGCGCGATGCAGCGCTTGCCTGCGCGCTGTGGAGTGGCAGATGCACCCCGCGAATGACTGAATCGCACGTGCCAGGGGGTGCACGTGAATGCACGTGAAATCGTTCTTCCACTTTCGCCTCCTCCTCATCCATCACCTCCTCCTCACCCTCCTCCTCCATGCCCTCCTCCTTCCACCCCTCCTCCTCCTCCTCCTCCTCCTCTTCCTCCTCCCCCTCCTCCTCTTCCTCCTCCCCCTCCTCCTCCCTTCCCCCCCCCCCGTCGCTTTAGCGCCAATATCTCCTCGTCCATCCTGGTCGGTATCGGTGCCCTGAATCACCGCACTACGGCTCGAGGAACTTCGAATGCGGCCCGCGGCGGCCCCACGAGGGCCGATACCGACCAAGCTTGGTCGGCATCGGGGCCCTGGGTGGCCCCCAGACGGCCTGAGAGGCCCCCAGTGCGACCCGCGAGGGCCCGAAACCTGCCGATGCCGACCAACCTTGGTCGGTATCGGGGCCTTGAATCATCCGAAGACTGCCCGAGAGGCCTCTCATGCACACCTCCCCCCCCCGTTCCCCCGGCGCCAATCTCCCCATCCATCCTGCCGCGCTCGAGGGCCGAGGCCATCGGGGTCGCTCGGCGCTGGCCGTCAGGCCACGGTCGCCAAACCTCAGCCACATCCTGCTGCCAAGGAAGGGTGGGATGGGGGATGGGGGGCCCGGGGGGGCGAGGAAGGGGCGATAACAATGAGGAATGAAGGGGGGGGGGAGGCAGATGATGGCGATGAAGGGCAGCCCAGGCAAGCACCCCGCCCCCCGACGACGCCGACGACGGCGACGACGACGACGACGACGCCGACGACGACGGCGTTTCTTCCTCCTCCTCCTCCTCCTCCTCCTCCTCCCCTCCTCCTCCTCCTCTTCTCTTCCTCCGCCACGGCCTCCTCCTCCTCCCCCTCCTCGTCCTCCTCCTGCTCGCCCTCCTCCTCGTCCTCCGCCCCCCCCCCCCCCCTCCCCCTCGCATCAGAATCCATCAAAACCCATCAGAATCCATCAGAAACTATCAAATTCCATCAAAACCCATCAAAATCCATCAAATATCGAACTCGGCTCATTTTAAACCAAATCTTGATGTATGCTGATGGATGTTGATGGATGTTGATGGATTTTGATGGATTTTGATGGCTTCTGAATCAGCGCGAGGGGGGCGCGGCGGCGGCGGCGGCGACGACCGCCTGACAGCGGCAACAGCGACGACGACGCCAGCGGCGACGACGACCTAGGCGGCGACAGCGGCGACAGCGGCGATGACGACGGTGACGGCAACTCCTCCGCCGCCCACTTTGGCTCAATGATTTAGCTCGCAGTGGCGCGCATGCCTCGCGAGAGTCGCTTCGGGCGGTGAGCGCGCAGCCCACGTGCACCGTAGTGGCGCTCGCCTGCGGCCGATCCAAGCATGAGGAGAGGGCAACCCGCCCCCGCGCCCGCCCCTTTCCCGACGGGGTGATCCAGGGGATACGGGATCCCAACCACCATAAAGTTCGCATCCCCCCCAGCCCGATCCCCGTAGGTCGGGCTGGGGGTCCGTGGTGGCTGCGGGGGTGGGTTGTCTGTCCTCTCCTCAGGGCCAGCGCAGCGCGCTCCGCCACATCCCCCCCTCCTCCTCCTCCTCCTCTTCTTCTTCTTCTTCTTCTTCTTCTTCTTTCTCCTCTTCCTCCTCCTCATGCCTCCATTCCATCATCATACCCCCTCCTCATCCATCCACCGCCCTCCCCCCCCCCCTTCCACTCCCCCCCCACCCCCCCCCCCCTCCTCCCCCCGCCGCCGCCCCGCCCCCCTCCGTCCCCGCGCGCTCCCGCCCCCCCCCCCACCCCCCCCCCCCCCCCTCCCATCCCCTTCCCCGCCTGCCCTCTCTTCTTCTCTGAGCTGTAGCTTTTTTCTTCGCGGCGCGACCCCGAGATCGACATGCGCCGGCGTCGAGCAAGGGGCCCAATCGCTAGGGGCACCCCCCCAAAGTCGCTTGTTACAAAGGAGCGGATGGACTCTCAATCCGAAGCGCTTTCATAGAACTTCCAAGGTCGCCCGAATGATTTAGCTCTAGCGAGCGAGTTTGGCGCTCGCCTGCGGCCGATCCGAGCCTGAGGAGAGGGCAGCCGCCAATCCCAACCCCCCCCCCATCCCCTCCCCCCCGCGCCCAGGGGGCAAGGCCGCCCCGCGAGGGCGGGGAGGGCCGCCCCCTATGTTTCACCCGTTTCACCATGGGGGAGGGGGACGAAGAGGCAGAGGAATATGATGATGATGAGGAGGAGTATGAGGAGGATGCGGAGGGGGAGGAGGAGGAGGAGGAGGAGGAGGAGGAGGAGGAGGAAAAGGAGGGGGAGGAGGAGATCCATATCGGGGCGAGCGCCTGCGCGCCCCATGGGCCACTGAGCGGCGCGCGCCGTTTCCCCCTTCGCCCCTGCGTCCCAGGAGGCGACGGGCACGGCAATGTTGCTGTGCGACGTGCCGCATTGGGGCGCCCATGTATGTGCCACGTCTACCATCCCGTCCTCCAACTCATCGAGACCCCCCCGCCCCCCCGCCATCTTATTCATATGAGCCGCCCCCCCCCCCCCCCCTCCCCCCTCCCACGTTCCTCGCCCCCATAGATCGTCGATGAGAGTTCCAGCGCACCAGCGCGGGCGAAGTCCTCGTTGCCCATCCTCTTCTCTGAGCTGTAGCTTTTTCTTCGCGGCGAGGCCGAAGCCGTTGCCCCTGGGAGGCCGAGGCCGGCCCCGAGATCAAATTGTGGACGAGGCCGAAGCCATTGCCCCTGGCGTCGAGCAAGAAGCCAAATCGGTGGGGGCATCCCCCCACAGTCGCATGTTACAAAGGAGCGGATGGACTCTCGATTCGAAACGCTTTCATGTATTTACATTTTTCCCAACCATCCTGTGGTGTTGGGTCCTCGTTTTGAAGAGACGGTGCCCCGCGTCCTTCTCTTCCTCCTCCTCCTCCTCCTCTCCTCCTCCTCCCCCCCTTCTCCCTCCCCCTTGCCTCTGCCCTCCGCGTGTCTCTGTTTCGGCGCATCCTTCACGCGTTCCGTGGCCCCATAGGGAGGGAGCTCCACCGAAGGCCCCAGTAGCAGGGTCCGCATGGCGGCCCCGCATTTTGGCGCACCCCTCACACGGTTCGTGGCCCCATAGGGAGCTCCACCGAAGGCCCCAGTGGCAGGGTCCGCATGGCGGCCCCGCCCCATCTTGGCGCACCCCTTACGCGGCTCGTGGCCTCGTAGGGAGCTCCACCGAAGGCCCCAGTGGCAGGGTCCGCATGGCGGCCCCGCATTTTGGCGCACCCCTCGCACGGTTCGCGGCCCCATAGAGAGTTCCGCCGACGGCCCCAGTGGCAGGGTCCGCGTGGCGGCCCCGCTCCATTTCTGCGCACGCCTCACACGGTTCGTGGCCCCATAGGGAGCTCCACCGAAGGCCTCAGTGGCAGGGTCCGCATGGCGGCCCGGCATTTTAGCGCACCCCTCACACGGTTCGTGGCCTCATAGGGAGCTCCACCGAAGGCCTCAGTGGCAGGGTCCGCATGGCGGCCCCGCATTTTGGATGCACCCCTCACACGGTTCGTGGCCACATAGGGAGTTCCACCGAGTCCACCGAAGGCCCCAGTTGCAGGGTCCGCATGGCGGCCCCGCACCATTTTGGCGCACCCCTCACGCGGCTCGTGGCCCCATAGGGAGCTCTACCGAAGGCCCCAGTGGCAGGGTCAGCATGGCGGCACCGCATTTTGGCGCACCCCTCGCACGGTTCGTGGCCCCATAGGGATGTTCGCACCGGTTCGTGGCCCCATAGGGAGCTCCACCGAAGGCCCCAGTGGCAGGGTCCGCATGGCGGCCCCGCACCATTTTGGCGCACCCCTCACACGACTCGTGGCCCCATAGGGAGCTCCACCGAAGGCCCCAGTGGCAGGGTCAGCATGGCGGCCCCGCTCCATTTTGGCGCACCCCTCACACGGTCCGTGGCCCCATAGGGAGCTACACCGAAGATGATGCCCACAATTGCGGTATTCACATTTGCTTATGGCTGGGTCTGTCGCCAGGCTAATTTCTTGAACAAGCAGCGTCTCGTTCGAGCCATGTCCTGAATTTTGCCTCCGGAGTGCTCTCGGATGACTTCCCAGATGGCTCCACGAGGAGGGGGGGGGGGGGGAGCAGGAGGAGGGGGGGGATGAGAAGGGGGGGGGGGGGGGCGGAGGAGGGGGGGCGGAGGAGGATGGGGGATGATGAGGAGAAGAACCCTCCGCCGCCCCCCCTCCTCCTCCTCCTCCTCCTCCTCCTCGCCATCATCATCATCATCATCAGCATCGCCGCGTTCGCGCCCTTCTGTCGATGGCCATTTTGGCTCGGGGCTGCAAGGGCCTTATTTCCGCAGTGGCTCTGGCCTCGCGGGGGGAGCGCTTGCAGCAGCGCCTGGCTGCATGCAGTCTGGAAGTCTTGCGCGGAGAACGCTTGCAGGCGAACCGTCGACGGCTTTTCCAATCAAGCAGTTTTGGGTGCAGAACGGCGACTCTGGTGCATCATGGTGGGATTTGGATTATCTCTATGTTCATTTCAGGGGCACTTGGTGTCACGACGCTGAAGAGGCACAAGTGGCTATGCGGCGTGAAAAGTACATTGTCTTCAGATCCTGCGACGTCTGGTTCTTGTCACGTGCATCTGCATCGAGCTGATCAGCCAGCCAATGTCTTGAACGCCAACGCGTGCACTACAGTCGGCGTTCTGGTCGCCCTGGCAAAGTGCATCGATGGTTCTCGGTCGGCGCAAGTTGTCGACGTGCCATGTGCCGTGTTTCGGCACATCGCACCCGCGTCCTGTTCGGTGGTGCAGCCGCTGGGCCCGCTAATGTTCAATTGCCCCTACGGTGGTTTCAGTATCGACTGCGATGGGCGCATGTATGGGTGGCAGCTCCTGTGCACAGAGGTCTGTGGCCATAAGACGACTGTGGACGCGGTCGAGCATCGTTGGGGATCCTTGCACGTTCAAGGCATATTGCGGCAAACTTTTCAGTGCGAGAGCCACTCGCTGGCCGACGTCGTTGTGTTCATATGTTTAGTTTGCAAGCAGCGCAGGTCTGATGGTCGCTGCCCTAGCGAACGGCTGGAAACGTTTCGCAACATGTGCTTCTTAATTGTGGTATCGCAATGTTTGGGGGTTTTGTTCTCCGAGCTCGTGCAAGCTCGCTATTGTAACGATGGCAATGTCGGTGTTATGCGCCCACCCCCTGCTACTCGGACGACTAAATGCAAACGCAATTACGTAGCAGATGACGCTGAGGCCGCGTGGGACTTGCTCGAGAAGGCTATGCAGGTCGGCACTAGCCTCGAGGCAGCACTTGCGTTGAAAAGCGACGCGGCCGCTTATGGTTGCGCCGAAAGCCAGTGGGCTAAATGGATAAACGTCGCCCTGCAGCTTTACTACAATAGGTGCGAGAAGCCTTGGCCGAAGGACGACGTCAACCATTACAACTTCGTATCTGATCCAGGGCATCACAGCTACATGGAGTACCTGGTCACTCTGGCCTACTCGTGGGAACAGGACTGGGCTTCGGGTTTAAACTCGCTGCCTGGATCGGGTCTCGGGGGAGAGGGCGATATGCACGTATCTGTGTATATATATATATACACATATATATATATATACATGTAATTACACACAGATTCACACACACACATATATATATATATATATATATATATATATAGCGAGCGCGGATGGCATATGCGGGGGTTGCGCGCATGCCTCGCTGGGCTCGCTGCGCTGCCTGCGGGCCCGCAGTCGGCGCGTGGCGCCCAGCGTCGGCGCCGCGAAGGTCTGCGCACCTGTCCCCCTATGCCGCCCCCTGCTGTCCTTGGTGGTGCACTCAGGTCGCAGGGGGGATCGGGGGCAGGGGGGTCTTCTGCTTTTTCCCGTAAACAGCGCTCCCCTGCTGGGTTGCCCTGCTGCTTCTCGTCGCCCTGCAGGGTCTGCACACTTGTCCCCTTATGACGCTCCCTGCTGGCCTGGGTGGCGCACTCAGGTCGCAGGGGGGATAGGGGGCCTCTTTCCCTTAAGCACCGCTCCCCTGCTGGGTTGCCCTGCTGCTTCCCGTCGCCCTGCAGGGCCTGTGCGCCTGTCCCCCTATGACGCCCCCTGCTGGCCTGGGTGGTGCACTCAGGTCGCAGGGGGGGATAGGGGGCAGGGGGGTCTTCTGCTCTTTCCCTTAAACAGCGCTCCCCTGCTGGGCGGCCCTGCTGCTTTCGTCGCCCTGCAGGGTCTGTGCACCTGCCCCCCCTATGGCGCCCCCTGCTGGCCTGGGTGGTGCACTCAGGTCGCAGGGGGGGATAGGGGGCAGGGGGGTCTTCTGCTCTTTCCCCTAAACAGCGCTTCCCTGCTGGGTGGCCCTGCTGCTTCCCGTCGCCCTGCAGGGTCTGCACACCTGTCCCCCATATGGCGCCCCCTGCTGGCCTGGGTGGTGCACTCAGGTCGCAGGGGGGGATATGGGGGCAGGGGGGTCTTCTGTTGTTTCCCCTAAGCAGCGCTCCCCTGCTGAGTTGCCCTGCTGCTTCTCGTCGCCTTGCAGGGTCTGCGCGCCTGTCCCCCTATGGCGCCCCCTGCTGGCCTGGGTGGTGCACTCAGGTCGCAGGGGGTGATATGGGGGCAGGGGGGTCTTCTGCTCCTTCCCCTGAACAGCGCTCACCTGCTGGGTTGCCCTATATATATATATATATCGCCTTCTCAGGATCTGGTGATGGCCCGGTTTGTATGTTGACTCATGGTTTTCTGGGCTTCGTATGGAGGGGGAGAGGGAGAGGGTGAGTTAGTAAGTTTCTGGGCGGCGCCCATGAGGACACTGGCGCGTTTCCGCCATGGCAGCACCTCTTGCCAGGGAAAGGAGCTCACGCAGGACGACGCAGCAATGGACGATACCATCGCAACCATAGCTGCGAGGAACAAGCTTGAGCGCGTGGCCGCCTACAAGCAGTTGCAGGGGACGTCGCATCAGCTTTACCTGCTTTCAGGGCGCACGCTTGACGAGTTCGACTTGCCTGACGCTGCGAATGTGAGGCCGACCGACCAGACCGAGTCTCGCATTGTTGTTCCAGACGTGGCGAGCGGAACTGATATTGCGCACATGGCGGGTAGGGTGTCTGGAGAACGGCGTGCAATTTACCCGCCGATTGTGCGAAGGTTCCGCTTTTGACGCTCATGCTTGACCAGGGGTCGATCGGGACAGCAGAGGCAGCGTTTTCTATTTTCCACCAGGGCAAGATGATCCACGCCAGGTTCGACAAGACCCACAGGGTCATCAGGGACTTGCAGAATGCAGAGAAGCATTGTATATATTCTCTTTTTATGGTGTGCAAGATGTGGTCAGCGTACCTGTACGGCATGAACAATATGCCTTTCAATATCGGAGCAAATTTCACGACAAAGAAAAGACTGCTGGATATAGTTTCTTAAACTTCTGATATCGATTCTCCAGTGTTCAGGAAGTACTTGCATCGCATTGCCAACGATTGGGACATACCATGTGACAGTAGGGCAGAGATCCAAGCCATATTCGACAACGTATTGCAGATTGAGTCTTTCAATGACAAGATGAGCCAGCCAAAGCAGGCCAACTGGTTCGCATGGAACAAGGCAGCGCACGAGCAAATCCCTGAGTTCTGGGCCACCAAGATGGTGCTGGAGTCACAGCTGGACGACGCCGACCCCGACTCAATCGATGGTTTTGCTGGCAGGAATCCTTCGGTGCAGCTTGTGAAACTGTTGAAAGCAGGAGGCGGCTTACGTTTAGCATGCGAACTTATGGCGGCATCGATGCACGCGAACGTAAAAATCATGAAGGCAAGGTCATGGGCGCGCTGTTCCCGAAGCCATGCAGGCGCGCCCAAATCTCAAACGCAAATGGGGTGGTTGTGGCGGGCCTTTCAGATTGACAAGTAGGCTTGTGATCAATATGTTCGGCATGCCGCAACCACAACATGTGCTAATGCTTTGGGCGCGCGCGCGTGGCTGTGGGCGCTGCGCACCCTGTTCTGAAAGGTGGCTGAGAATCCATGTTGGGATTGGTATACTGAGCAGGTAACAAAGATCAAAACGCCGAACCATGCGTTCAACTACCTCATGGGCTTGGCCAGTGGAGGGTGGCAGTTCCAGGACCACGTGTGGAACACAGTGTACAATACTCTCCACGACAGCGACAACTTGAAGTTCATGGGCATGCACCCAGGGGAGAGCGAGGAGGCCAAGAAGGCATTATCGCTGACGCTTCACATTGTTCAGAATCGGATGTGGACCATGACCAAGCACAGCTTGCCCCCTGATAGCTATGCAGCCGTGGCGTCGCCCTCCGCGCACATTGCTGACGGATCCTGCGCGACGATGAGGACGGAGCATCACAACCTTGTGATTTTAGAGAGTGTTCGGCACACGAATGCCGCAGCACAGGCGCTGTGGGACGACATGGCCTTGGTTGCAAAGTCTAAGCCAATCAGGGCGCTGTTTGAGTTCTTTTGCCGTGATAAATATAACCGTATGTCGTTCGCTGGAAGGCATTTTCTGAAAGGTATGCTTTGGACAATTGCGGACAACAAAAGCTGCGAAGACACCCGTGGCACATTGCGGCTTGATGCTCGGGCGAATTCCAATAAAAAATTCAGCACAACAGGCTTCAATATCTAGTCAACACGAGTGGAGTTTTCGATGCGCGCGGTGTGCCTCGCAGACCACATGTGAGCAAGCAGGATTTCATCAACCATTTCAAGGTGCTGAAACCAAAGGCAATGGCATCTAAATACAGGAGCTGCAGGCACAAGCTACCAACGAGCTGGTCCACGATTCTGGGGAGAAAATCATGGCCTACTTTGAACGAGGAGTGGACGAACAAAGCTGCAGCGGCATGGGCGTGGCTACACGAATATACTCGGCGTCAGCGCGTTGGCAACCCTGCTAGCTTGGGCGCGGCCCGTTTCACGAGGCTCGTGCCAGCTCTACAAGTCGTCCAGTACGGGGACAATTTCTGGTTGTCCCTTGGCCACCGCACGTGGGCCTTCTTGGGCTGGCAGCTGCGCCGTGACGCCGTTGACGACATCACGTATTTCACACTTACCAAGGACCAGGGTCTCGCAAATATTGCGCTGTCGTTGTTCGTTGACTGCTGCGCCCTCCTCAGGCTTTAAGTGTTTGTTTGTTGTTTCGATTTTCTGGTTACCAGGGTTCGCCTCTGCGGTCTAGGGTGTTCGGGCAATGCTTCTGATGGGGCAGGGCGCATCAGTCGGTGCAGCTGCGGCAATGTTTGTGCATCGCCCTGAGGATCCCGTTGCATGGCTCCATGTCACGGACCCATCCGACTGGAAGGTCGCCCCCACAGTGGCATTCGTGCTGGCCGGCGCTGGATTGGTCATGAAACAGATCGCAGAACCAGATTTTCTCATGAGGCACGCGCTGACGACATATGCTAACACGCTGAGCTTCCAGGACCTCTTGCAGCGTGCTCGCTTTAACAGCGATGTTGACGTTCCCGAAGGGGCGACGACTCCGAAGGACGCTTGTAACATCATTGGGAAGTCGCTGGACCCCGACGACCCTGCCAACGTCACGGGTGACATGATCTGCACGTCCTTTACGTCCGACGTAGGTTGCACCTCAGCGTTCGATGACGCGGTGGTCGAGATTGTGTTCGAGGACCTCGACGCTGAAGATAAGAACGAATTCCCAGAGGTCGGGAAGGCCATCAAGGAAAGGAAGATTGGGCAGCGATGCGCCGAATGCAAATTGCACCAGAAACGGAAACTCGCTGGCTTGGACACTGCAGGCCCAAAGAAAAAGAAAGCGAAGACAAAGGCCAAGGCGAAGGCCAAGCCTGGGCCCATGGCAGGCCACCCTCCTGAGGAGCCGCCGCCTCCACCGCCACCACCGCCGCCGCCACCGCCACCGCCGGGGGCAGTGCCGGCAGGCGCCGCGCCAGCACCTCCAGCGCCCGCGCCAGCGCCAGCGCCACCAGTACCAGGCGCTGCGCCAGCGCCGCCAGCGCCCGAGCTTCCGCTACCGCCGCCAGCGGCAGCCCCCGCGCCGCCAGCAGGAATCCATGGTCATGGGCCACCTGTTATCCCAGGCTTGGTTTACACTACTGTTGGGCGTGCGCATTGCGGCCAATTGAACGGCCAATTCCAGCTTCACGCCAGCCCTGGTTTACGCGACGCACCGTCCTGGAAGGCGCGCGTCTGGGATACCGCCGCAAACAAATGGGCAAATCGATCGCCGCTGTTTCGAGTGCTCACACAGACGCCAGAAAGAGACGAGGCGCGGGCGCGCAGGTGGCTACATGATAACAGAACGTGCTGCCGTCCAGGCTGATGCAGACATTTGGGTGGCAGAGTGGCGCAGTGCCTCCTGCCGTCCAGGCTGATGCGGGTTGCTGTATATATTTGGGGTGGCAGAGTGGCACAGTGCCTCCTGTCAGGTTTGGGGCATGGACCTGCACTGACTCAGTACTCGCCTGCGAAAACAAAAACACAGCATCATCATCATCATCATCACCATCGTCGTCATCGCAATCGGTACCGCCACCATCCTGATTTTCACCATCTTCATCGTCATCATCGAACCTATTGCCATCCGTAGCCAATGTGGCTCAAGACGCCATTTGGGGACCGAGCACCCTTCAATCGTGACAGTGCCCTGCCAACCGCTACAACGCGTTCCATGGCGTTGGCTCCAGTAACTCCTCCCAGGACAGTGACGGCTTACCAGTACTTCAACGAGGACGTCACACACGCATCTCAGAAGGGGGTCTTATACCTGGATGAACAAACTGGTCTTGTACAGTGGCAGTGTGGCAGCAATATCACGTGTTGGCACGGGTCGTGGAATTTCGGGGATGGTACTTTCAGTATATATTTCGACAGCCGTGCTGGTCTTCGCCCCGACAAGAACAAAATCATCTTGAAGTCGTCGTTCCTGTTCGAGACAGGAGGTGATGGTGGCGGAACCCCTTGTGCCTATGAGGGTTTCGATTGCCGCGGGCGTAAGATCTTTATCACGCCAATGTTAAATGTTTCCCTCGACGCCCAAACGGGCGTCTGGAAGCGCACGGCTGAGTGGTCTCAGGAATCGCAGGCCTGGTTCCATATCCCGTAGCCCGGAATCGAACTAGGCTCGCTCGTCGCCGCCTGTATTCGAGGCGCCCGTAGGACCCCATCTCGGTGGGCAAGAATCACCATCATGGTGGCAGAGTGGCACAGTGCCTCCTGCCAGGTTTTGGGCATGGACCTGCACTGATTCAGTACTCGCCTGCGGAAACAAAAGCACCGCATCATCATCATCATCATCATCACCATCATCATCATCACCATCATTATCATCGTCGTCATCACAATCGGCACCGCCACCATCCTGATTTTCACCATCTTCATCGTCATCATCGAATCTATTGCTATCACCATCATGATCCTCACCATCGCCACATCCCATCATCAACGTCATCAACTTCACCAGCTCCCACCTGCATCATCGCCATCATCGTCGTCGCCTTCGGCATCGGTACCACCGTCCACATCATCATCCCCATCAAAGCCCACATGCAATCTATCAAAATCCAATGGATATCAAGCAAAACCCAAGTGGTACCCAACAGCATACAGACACACACATCCCCGAAACCCTATGGATCTATAACCCTATGATCTAGACTCCCGCAGAATGATCATGAAAACGGGGGTCGGTCAGAGCGCCAGACCTTGCAGGAACCTGCAGGGTCGGAACTGCACTGGCCCGGGCCAGCGTGCAGGATCCCCTGCAGGATCCTGCCGGGTTTTGCAGGATCCTGCAAGGCCCGACTGGCTCCTGTCTGGATCGACCAGGGTCAGCAACTCGCCAAACATTTCGGGAGCCTTGGGATGGGGGGTTAGTGCTTTCGGGGGCGGCCAAGAAGGGGGTGATGACTAGGGGGGGGTGGATCTCATGGCGTGGGCCATGATATTTCCCCAGATTTCATGGCGCTTCTTCTTACTTCAATGCGTCCCCAGCCCCCCCTATTGGGTCGCACCCATGCCGCGGGCAATGCTTTGCGCCCCTCCCTCTTGGAGGCCCCCCCCCCTCTTTGACGCCCCTGAAAGAGGAGTCGGCCAGAGCGCCAGATCTCGCAGGATTTTGCAGGACCAGGGTTGCACTGCCCCGGGCTGGCGCGCACGATCCTGCAGGATCTTGCGAAGCTTGACTGGCCTGGGTCCGCATTCTCCCCGGTCTTAGGAGGGCTTCGGGCCGCGCACAAGCAGCCCCCTCCCCAGGCAGTCCCGCCTAGCCCCAGCAGGGCCCCCCGAGTAGTCCCAGCTGGCCTTCATAAGCCCCCCAGTCTCAACACCGTGGCGCCTCCTCCGGCGGCGCCCTTGGGCGCTCCGTGCCCCAGGGCTGGGGCGTTGAGACCGCCCCAGACTGCTCGGGGGCGGCTCCCGCATGCTTCCCCCGGCTTGAACAAGGAACGCCTACTTTCCAGAAGGGTCTCGATCGTTCCTTTGGTTTGCATGCGTTCCGTTACCTTTTTGGCGGCGAGCCCTCCTGGTGTTCTTTCGGATTTCCTGGACTTACTTGGAAAAAAGGGGATTCGTTCCTTCTTTATCGTTCCTCAGGTCAGGCCGAATTCTGTAGGTAACTCCACCGAAAGCCCCAGAGGCGGTTCTAGCATGAGCCCCCGCACCCATTTCGGCATACCCATCATTCGCTTCGTAGCTCCATTGAGGGCCCCAGTGGCGGTGCCCGCAGGTCGGGCATGTCCCCCTACGGGCAGATTTTGAACGAAAACAAAAAAACATACCCCCCAAACGGGCCGAACATGCTTGAGCATAGTTTAAAAAATCGCCCCCAGACTATTCTCCCTGTAGATGGACAGGCCCGATTTGGACTTCACTCAAGGAAAAACCACTCGGACCGGACAATTGGCGTTTACTAAACAGCCTTGGGCGTTTACTAAACAGCCCTGCCCTGTTCGACTTCTTCTTCGGATGCAGTTACTGAACGGCCTCGCGTGTCGGGGTGGTTATTATGGGGGTGGATTTTCTGCCCTCTATTAACCCTTCTCCCCTCCTCTCCCCCTCGCCTCGCGGCCGCAGCCTGGACGTGTACGTGGCCCAGTACCTCGTGGACGACTGCACGCCGGGGTCCCGGCTCACCGTGGTCGGCATCTCGGTCGCGACCGAGTTCGAGGCGGGCGGGGGCATGACGGGCTCGAGGAACAGGTCAGGGCAGGAAAATCGGGGGCGGCAAAGAGGTGGGTGATGACTAGGGGGGGGGGATATCATGGCGTGGGCCATGATATTTCCTCAGATTTCATGGCGCCTCTTCTTATTTTATTACGTCCCTGGTCCCCCCCTTGGGCCGCGCACATGCCGCCGGCCATGATTTGCGCCCCCCCTCTTGGACGCCCCCCCCCCCTCTTGGCCGCCCCCTCTGCAGATATGACTGCCCTTCCTTCGTTTCCGTCTTCTTGGGCCGCCTGGGAGGCCTTCGTCGCCTCGGGTGGATTCACCTCGACATTCTGGCCAGACCGTACCCCATGATTGGTCTGGGGAGCAGCGGCATCCGTATTCGTTGGGTTCCCCAGCAGGGGCACCAACACGGTGAAGTACTCCTACATCCAGGCCCTCGGCGTGAAGGTTGCCCAGGGCGTCTCTTACGGGATAGACATCACCCCGGAGGAGGAGGAGAAGTTCTCGAACCTCGCCAAGGATCCCGACATCCGCGAGAAGATCATCAAGTCCATCGCGCCCTCCATCTGCGAGAGCTCGAAGGACGTCATCGGTAACGTCAAGAGGTCAGGGGCAAAGTTATGGGGGAGAAGGCTCAGGGGGGGATGCATCGACCCCCAATCGCCCATTCTTCGCCGATGCGGCCCAAATAGCCCACCCCGCCGTGCGGACTGGCTTTTTGCGGGGCTTATCGTCGACCTATCGGCGATGTTCCCCAGTCAGAGCTTGCCTCTGTAGGGGTCCTAGCGGATTCAGATGGTTAGGTGAGGTTTGGCACCGATTTCCGCGGCCCGCCCGGGTCCCCAGGTGCCTGGGTGCCCTATAGCCCTCTAGCCCTATGGCCCTGTAGCACTACAACCCTATGGTTATGTGGCCCTGTAGCCCTATAGCCCTCTATCCCCATAGCCAAATCGCCCTATAGCCCTATAACTCTATAGCCCTATAGCCCTATAACCCTGTAGCACTATAGCCCTATAGCCCCATAGCCTTAGAGCTCAATAGCCCTATAGCCCAATAGCCCTATAGCCCCATAACTATATCCCTCTAGCCCCATAGCCTTATAGTCCAATAGCCCTATAGCCCTGTAGCCCTATAGCCCTATAGCCCCATAGCCCCATAGCCCTATAGCCCTATAGCCCTATAGCCCTATGGTCCTATAGCCCTATAGCCCCA
Organism: Prorocentrum cordatum; assembly: GCA_963575745.1. Taxonomy (NCBI): domain Eukaryota; class Dinophyceae; order Prorocentrales; family Prorocentraceae; genus Prorocentrum; species Prorocentrum cordatum. The sequence goes on along the minus strand of CAUYUJ010018505.1, from coordinate 470,581 downwards.
TAGCCCTATAGACCTATAGCCCTATGGCCCTAAAGCCCTATAGCCCCGTAGCCCCATAGCCCCATGGCCCTATAGCCTTACAACCCCATAGCCCTATTGCCCTATAGCCCTGTAGCCATACAGCCCTATAGACCTGTAGCTCTATTGCCCTATAGCCCTATAGCCCCATAGCCCTATAGCCCTAAAACGATAATGATTGGGGTCTTGCTCCGGTATCATATATTGCCGATTTCTGGTCGATGTTTCCCCATCAGCCCGTCCCCCCCCCCTCTTTTGCCCCTCAGCAAGGGGGGTGGCGTGCATGCTGTTCGGCGGGGCCCGGAAGCGCCTCCCCGACGGCACGCGCATGAGGGGCGACAGCAACATCCTCCTGCTCGGGGACCCCGGTACCGCCAAGAGCCAGTTCCTCAAATTCGCCGAGAAGGCCCGCCACGAAGGAGGGGGGTCTTCAGGGAAGCGCATATCTCCCACCATTGTGTCTTGTTTTTATTCACGTGAATGTGTTTTAGTACATGCTGGTGTATCTGTATACATATATATGTATGTATATTTATATGTACACTCTGATAGATGTTTATCATTATGTATAGTTGTGTTTATGTATATATGTGTATATATACATATATATATATAGAAATATATATATATATATATATCCTGACGTTTTTCATTCATCGATTTTGGTTGCCGGGCCCCAGAGCTATCAAACACTGATCTGCGGTGAAGCGCTACCCCCAGGGAAGCTGGGGCTGCGTGCCGAACAAAATCAGGTTGCTGGACGTCTGGGAGCGGGTCCTGGAGGGCCTGGGCTCTTCTCTGGCCCCTGGGGTTAACCCTGGGGCCCCCTCCACGGGGCTCCTGGGTGGCGCCCGCGGCACGGCCGAGGGGTGCACGAGGGCTCGCCCTGGGGGGGCGCCCCGCCTGGGTTCGGGGACCCGCTTTCCTCGGGACCCTCGCAGGCGATCTCTCGCCCCCCCCGAGTTCCCCTCCCCCCGTCCTCCTCCTCCTCATTCTCCTCCTCCGCCTCCTCCTCCTCCTCCTCCTCCTCCTCCTCCTCCTCCTCCTCCTCCCCCCGTCCTCCTCCTCCTCCTCCTCCTCCTATCGATCGAGCGTGCGCACCAGCCTGCACAGCTGACCAGGACAGGATGGACAGGAGGTCCGATCCAGCGACGGGTTGCCAGACACACTGTACGCCACACTCGTCGAGTAAAGCTCCTACTCCTTTTTTTGTTAGAGAGCCCTTCCCTGTCGCACCGCGAGGCCGGTCGAAAGGGCGGGCCGGGCGTTTCGCCTAAGACTCCGTCACCATTTAGGATCCGGCAGTTTAAAAGCTGGCAGCAGTTTCACACATGCAGGGCGGGTCACTTCACAATGGCTCTCGCCTGAGTGCCGCGCATAATAAATCACATAATTTATATAAGATAAGAAGAGTTTCGCGAATTGAGGACATGTTGTTGTCATCGTGAATATCTGGCCTGAGCGTCGCGCGCATTTCAAAACAACGTTGCAATAGTTTCACTGATTGAGGGTGGCTCTTTTTCAACATGTGGTTCTCGTCCTAGCGCCGCACGCATTCGTTTTGAACGTTTGCAAGAGTTGCACGGATCGAGGCGGCTCTTTTTCAAAATGTTGTTTTCGCCGTAGCGCCGCGCACACTCGTTAAAACACATCGCAAGAGTTTCATTGGTTTTCATGGTTGGTACAAGAAGTTGTGTTTTGCAACGGTTCAGGATTGCCAGGGCGCACCAGATACGGTGATTCGCGGTGTTGAAGTCCCAGGGATGGTGTTCTGGCGCGACTCAGGATCGCCAAGACGTAAGAGTCAGGTGAATGTGTGGCGTTGAAGTCCTGAGAATGGTGTTTTGGCACGGTTCAGGATGTTGACACGGTTGTTCCCCAACGGGGCAATTCCTTCAGGTGGAAATGAATTTTTGTCGGGGCATCGGAGGTTGGGGGAGTGAGATCGCAGTGGAACGGAGCCCCCCAACCGGGAAATCGCTTCGTTTCGTTTGTGTCGTGCGTGCGGGCGAGGCGAAGCTGCGTGGGCGCGCGAGAGGAATGAACATGCCGTTGCTAGGTGCTAGGGCGAAGTCAAGACAAATGTTGCTCCTCCGCCTTCCGTCCGTCCGCCTTCCGTCCGGCGGTGGCCCGTGGTGTCCCGTGGTGTCCCGTCCCGTGGTGTCTGGGATCGATGAGATCGATCGTCAGATCGATAGTGAGGTCGATACATCGATACTGAGATCGATATGGTGCCCCGAGGTGTCCCGTGGTGTCCCGTGGTGTCTCAAAAAGTGATACCGATAGTGAGATCGATAGTGAGTGAGCGGTGTCCCGTTGAGTGATATCGATGGTGCGATCGATAGTGAGATCGACAAGTGTCACGTGGTGTCGCGAGGTGTCCCGTGGTGTCCTGTGGTGTCCCTTTGAGTGATCTCGATAGTGAGATCGATTGAGTCAGATGTTGGTTCCACCACCTCTCCCCCCCCAACCTCCTTATCACCCGACGGTTGGTCGTATAGGTATGAAGAGGGAGCTTAGAGGGAAGGTGATTTCCAACATCGTTGATGACTCTTGGGCTAACACCGGTCCCCCTTCTCCTCCCCCCCCCTTCCTCCTCCTCCTCCTCCCTCCTCCTCTCCTCCTCCTCCTCTCCCCCTTTTCCTCCTCCTCCCCCTCCTCCCCTCCTCCCTTCTCCTCCTCTCCTCCTCTCTCCCTCCTCCTCCCCTCCCTCCTCCCCATCCTCCCTCCTCTTCCCTCCTCCCTCCTCCGTTTCCCCTCCCCCTCCTCCTCCGATCGTCCTCCTCCTCATCCCCCTCCTCGTGTCCCTTCCCCTCCCCCTCCCCCCTCCTCCTCTCCCAGAGTTGGCCGCTCAGAACGGGCACGCGCCGCTGCGGGGCTACAGCCAGGACGTTGTAATGAGAACAGTTTGGGTTCGGAAGGGGCTCGATGTTCCTCGGGTCCTTCCATGGCTGTTCCCCTGGCGCTCATCGTCCACGCCGGCGCTCTCGGGGCTAAAGAAGGTCTCCGTTCCTTATTTCGCAGTCCTTGTTGTAGCAGCCTGACTGTATCCGGACGCACCCACATCGAGCACGCCCCCCCTTCGAATGATCTCCTCTCGGCTCTTTCCTCTCGCATCTTCTTTGGGGCTGCGAAGTGTGAAGTCGTCGGCGCTTTCTAGGGCTGCTGGGGGGGGAAGCACAGTGGAGCCCCACGCAGATCCAAACGGGACCTCGCCATCCCTCTTGGGGGCTGCGAAGTGTGAAACTGTGGCCACTGTAGATCGTCACCATCCAACTATACCTATACTATGTGCGTGTGTGAGTCGGCCACGAGACGCGCGCGCTCAGACATGATATAGTATATGCGCGGCGGCGGGCGCTTTCTGGCCATACCGCCTGGGTAACCTCTAAGGGTCTTTAGTTTTGGACCCCCCCAAAGCTCTCGGCGGTGAATCAACTGGCCCTCCCCCCTCCCTCCCTCCTCCTTCTCCTCCCTCCCTCCTCCTCCTCCTCCTCCTCCTCGCGGTTAATGGAGTACTACGATATGTTTGTACTGTATGTTCGGTTCGGGCGTGCGCTTCTGAAGGTCGCGCTTAGTACTGCTACGTCCTGCTGCGTCCCGTCGTATATCCCCGAGTTGAGCCCCAAGTTTTTTTGTCCAGTCGAAGGTAGCTACAAAGTCAGGGATTGGGGTCAGGGCTGGACCTAAACGGTGTTTTTGGTGATTTCGTGGGCCGTTTTCGTTTCGACTTCGTTTTGCGGTAAAGGCGTATTAGAGACGGCAGCGAGGGAAAACGACAACCAAACGAAAACGAAAAACAAAGTTTAGGTTCAGCCCTGGCGCTTAGTACTAGTATGTCTTTCTGCGTCCCATCGTATATCCCCGAGTTAGGCCCCAAGTCTTCTGTCCAGTCCACAGAAGCTACAACGTCAGGGATTGGGTTGACCATCCTCAGACCCCCGACGACGTGCTTTTTCCACGACGCTGGTTCCCAGCGGTCTCGGCCGATTCCCCTGGACCCGCTTTTCATCCTGAGTCGTCGTTTGACGGTCCCGGGGCCCCGCGAGTGCTCCCAGGGCTCGACAATATTGTTGTGGCCTCCGGCCTGCCGCCGATCCGGGGCGCTCCGGATGATGATGATGATGATGATGATGATGATGATGATGATGATGATGATGATGATGATGATGATGATGATGATGATGCTGATGATGATGTTGATGCTGCTAATGATGTTGATGCTGCTGCTGATGATGATGATGATGAGGATAAGGATGATGATGATGATGATGATAATGATGATGACGATGTTGTTGATGATGATGATGATGATGATGATGATGATGATGATGATGATGATAATGATGATGATGAAGGTGGTGATGTGACGATGTGATGGTGATGGTGATGGAGATGGTGATGATCCGGCCCCCCCCCTCCCCCTCTTTCTCCTGTCCCCCCCCCCTCTCTCCTGTCCCCCCCTGCTCTTTTGTCCCCCCCCTCTCTCCTGTCCCCCCCCCCTCTCTTCTGTCGCCCCCCCCTCTCCCCACCCCCCTCTCTCCTGTCCCCCCCCCCCTCCCCTTGCAGAGCGTCCATCTGCAAAGCGGACCTCCGCGCCTTTCCCTGCAGCACCGGCTCCCGCCTGAGAGGGCCCCCCCCCCTCCTTTGCAGCCCCCCCCGCTTGCAGAGCGCCCCCCCACCCCTTTCTCCTCTCCTGCCCTCACCCTTGCAGAGCAAAACTCGGGGGGGGGGGGGCCCGAAATCGAGGGGGGGGGCTGGCAGGGGGGGGGGGAGGTGCAGAGCACTGAATTCAACAGTGAATGAGGTCCCCCCCTATCACCCCCTCCCAAGCAGAGCTAAAGCTCATGCTGAAGCAGAGCTTCAGCTTAGACTTTTTAAACTCACACGCTGAATCGGCGGATTTGATAATCGTCCGTAGTGTTTTTGTTCTTTACACGAAGGGGTTTGGGTACCCCCAGTTCAAGCCTTCTCCTTCATGCTGCGAAGGTCGCGCCCGTGGCGGTCTACACGAGCGGCAAGGGCTCCAGCGCCGCGGGTCTCACGGCCAGCATCGTGTCCTCGCCCGGAGGTCTCTCCGCTCGCGTTCCGAGGGGGGAAGGGACATCAGGAAAAAAGAGGAGGCGGCGGAGGAAGAGGGAGGGCGGGGGTGGAGGAGGTTGGAGGAGAGAGGGAGAGGGAGGGAGGGAGTGGGGGAGGGAGGGAGGGAGGAGGGAGGGGAGAGAGGATCGGGGAGGGAGGGAGGGAGGGAGGTGGGGGGGCGGGGGGAGGGAGGGAGGGAGGGTAGGAGGAGGAGGAGGAGGGAGGAGGAGGAGGAGGAGGAGGAGGAGGCGGAGGCGGAGGAGGGGGTTGAGGATGAGGAGGAGGAGGAAGAGGAGGGGGGAGCAGGAGAAGGTGGTGGAGGAGGAGGAGGAGGAGGAGGAATAGGAGGAGGAGGAGGAGGAGGAGGAGGAGGAAGGCTGGGGGAGGGGGGGAATGAGGAGGAGGATGGAGACCCAGGCCTCTACTGGTCGTGAAATCATTCTGCTGTTGTGTGCTTTGTCCCTTTCCTTTTTGTTCAGCATCTGGGTGGGCCCTCGCCAGGTCACAGGGCCGTCCAACAACAGCTTGAGCTGGTCCCTGGTGGGTGGCCCGGAGATTTGGGGGCCCACGATATGAAAAACCGCGACGTCGGAGATCTGGGAGACAGGGAGGCAGGGAGGAGAAGGAGGGAGGAGGAGGAGGATGAGGAGGAGAAGGACGAGGGTAATGAAAAGGATGGTGATGCTGATTATGCTGATGATGATGCTGATGCTGATGATGGTGATGATGCTGATGATGATGATGATGGTGATGATGATGATGATGATACTTTCGATGATGACGACGATGAAGATGACAATGAACATGATGTTGCTGCTGCTGATGATGGTGCCGACGATAATGCTGCTGCTGCTGATGATGATGCTGATGATGATTATGGTGATGGTGGTGGTGATGATGATGCGAATGCTGCTGCTGATGCTGACGACGATGAGGGTGATGATGATGAAGATAATGATGATGATGCTGATGCTGCTGCTGAAGATGACGATGCTGATGCTGATGATGACGACGCCGATGATCATGATGCTGATGGTGATGGTTGTGGTGGTGGTAATGATGATGATGATGATGATGATGATGACGATGATGATGATGATGATGATGATGGTGATGGTGATGGTGATGGTGATGGTGATGGTGATTGTGATGGTGATGGTGATGAGGATCAGGATGATGATGATGATGATGATGATGATGATGGGTATGTTGCTACTTATGATGGTGATTGTGGTAATGATGATGATGCTTATGCTGATGCTGATGGTGGTGGTGGTGATGTTGAAGATGTGGATCATGATGATGGTGGGTGGTGATGATGATGAGGGTAATGCTAATTGTGGTGGTGACAGTGACGATGCTGATGATGCTGACGACGATAATGATGTTGTTGATGCTGCTGATGCTGACGCTGATGATGGCGATGACACTGATGGTAGCTGAGTATGGTGATGATTATGATGGTGCTGGTGATGATGATCATGATGTTGATGATGATGCTGATAATGTTGACGATGATGATGCTGCTGCTGTTGATGATGACGATCATGCAGATGATGATGATGATTATGATGATGATGATGATGACGATGACGATGATGATGATGATGATGATGATGATGATGCTGCTGATGATGATGATGATGATAACGCCGATGCTGATGATGCTGCTGATGATGATGCAGATGCTGCTGACGATGAGGATGATGGTTAGGGTGGTGGGAATGATGATACTGCTGGTGCTGCTGGTGCTGATGATGGTGATGCTGATGATGCTGATGATGATGATGATGCTGATGATGCTACTGCTTATGATGATGATGGTGATGATGATGGTGGTGGTGGTGCTGATGATTGGTGTTCCCGAGTGGGGGGGGGTCAGGGAGAGCACACGAGCCTTGGGACGGCTCAGGGAGAGGGCATCCCACTCCATGGTGCTGATGATGACGATGTTGATGCTGATGATGACGATGTTGATGCTGATGATGATGATGATGATGATGATGATGATGATGATTCTGATGATTCTGATGAATGTGATGGTGATCCAATGGTGGTGATGACGATCCTGCTGCTGATGATCATGATGATGATTCTGATCATGGTGATGCTGTTGATGCTTATGTTGATAGGGTTGCCTCTGATACTGATGCTGCTGCTGGTGATGCTAATGATGCTGATGCTGATGCTGACGATGATGATGCTGCTGCTGATGATGATGGTGATGATGATGATGGTGATAGTGGTGGTGATGATGATGGTGCTGATGAATACGATGCTGCTGATGATGCTGATGCTGATGCCGATGATGCTGATGTTGCTGGTGATAACGGTGCTGATTCATATGGTATTCTATGATGCTGCTGTTTCTGACGATGCTTGCTGGTACTGACGATGCTGCTGATGATGATGCGGATGATGATGCTGATGGTGATGATGCTGATGATGATGACTATGATGATGATGGTGGTGGTAATGGAGCTGGTGATGGTGATGATGCTGCTGATGCTGATGATAATGATGATGGTGCTGATACTGATGCTGATTATGATGCTGATGATGCTGATGTTGCTGATGATGCTGGTGATGATGCTGCTGATGATGATGCTGATGATGATGATGATGACGACCATGATGATGATGCTGATGATGATGTTGATGCTGATGCTGCTGATGATGATGATGTTGGTGATGATGATGATGATGATGATGATGATGATGATGATGATGATGATGATGATGATGATGAGGTTGATAATGCCGATGAGGTCGATTTGGGTGAGGATGAGGAGGGTGAGGAGGAGGAGGGTGAGGATCTATCCTGGTCGACTTATGCGGGGTTTGCATGTTTACGGGGGTGCACGTTCCAACGGATTTGCCATGGGCAATTCTAGGCGCTTCGCGCAACCCCATCAGCACTTCAAGGAAAGATGCCCAGGCGAGTTGCCCTGATCAGTGATGTGAGCATGCAGTGGACCAACTGGTAAGGGAAGCCGTCATACCCCAATAGGGGGAGGGAGGAGGATGGAAAGGGGTAGCAGGAGGAGGAGGAGGAGGAGGAGGAACATGGAGCAGGGAGGAGGAGGAACAGGAGGAGGAGGAGGAGAACGAGGAGGAGGAGGAGGAGGAGGAGGAGGAGGAGGCAGGGCGATCAGAATGGTGAAATGCCTCTTGGATGCCTTTCGGAGTCCTTCTCGGATGTCTATTGAGAGCTTCTTGGGGTCCTCCTGGGCGTCTTGCGGGCTTCTTGGCGGTCCTGGAGGCCTCTTGGAGCGCCTTGGGTGCCTTGGGGGAGCCTCTTCGGGGTCTTTGGGAGCCTCGTGGTAGCCTCTCTGGGGCCTCTCAGGCGCCTCTTTGGGCCCTTTTCTGGCCCTCGTGGGAGCCTTGGGGTCACGCTGGGGCTATCTTGGAGGAGGTCGATCAACACAGGTGGGTATGTAATTAGCGTCCCCCACCCAGGAGGCCAACATGGGTCCAACACCTACGTACAATCAATGCCGTTTGCCTTCTCTTCGAGGCCGTCTTGGACGCTCCAACGACCCGCACCCCGCCCCTCCATGTCCAGGGCCAGGGGGGGGAATCTGAAGGGAAAGAAAGGGGTTGGAAGAGGAACCGCTCTGAACCACCAACGCCCTAAAGGGCTGGTGGGATTCCGAGTGATCCCACGGGGATGCGGATGCGAACCTATTTTACGGTCGTCATGACCCCCAACCAGGAACCGCCTTGGGGCCAGCCACGCGTTTACCACCAGGAGCCCATCGGGATCCGCCAAAACAATCCCATGAGCCTTTTTAGATTCCCCAGCCAATGTACAGTGACGGCGCTGACACAAGAAGCAGGTCGGGTTCGGAAGGGGCTCGCTGCGCCACAAGTCCTTCCAGGGTTGTCCCCCAGGGCTCCTCGTGCACCCAGGCGCTTTTGAAGACAAGCAGTGGGTTTCGTTCCTTATTCACAGCCCTCCTGTGTTAGAGCACTGTTGTTTCAACTTCCACACCCCTCCTCCTCCTCCTCCTCCTTCTCCTCCTCCTCCTCCTCCTCCTCCTCCGCTTCGTCTTGCTCCTTCTCCTTCTCCTCCTCTTCCTCTTCCTCCGCCTACTCGTCCTCCGCCGACTCTTCCTCCTCTTCCTTCCTCCACTCCCTCTTGTGACTCCCTGGGGGGCCTGCGAAGTGCGCAACTGTCGCCACCGCCGTGGGCTCCTGGGAGGCACGGCGGAGCAGGGGAGTGCGCCGACGCCGAGCCGTCGCGGCTCCGTGGGGGCGCTGCGAAGAGCGCACTTGCCGCCACTTCCGTAGGCTCCTGCCAGGCCCAGCGGAGTGTGGCGTACACGCCGGTCGCTGGTCGCTGGAATGTACTGAACACCCCGAATCTGCTGCTACCCCACAGGTCCACTGCTCCAGCTCTGTTGCACCACCCCCCTGCGCTGGACCCCCATTTGGGGTTAAGGGTCTTCGACCCTCTACACGCCGGTTGTTGAAAGTAGGTATTTACCTAACAGCGTTTGCTGATAGGTTTCTAGTAGGGTCAAAAGAGAGCATCATGACTCCTCGGGGGGGGTCTGGGCGGGTGCCGGGGAGGAGAACCTGGAATCGTTTTTCGCCAACAGTCACACACTTCGTGCTCTTCGACCTCCCAGAACTCCATTCCCGGGCCACATTCTGGAGAACCGGGAACAGAGCCGGGCTCGCTTTTCGCCAACAGTCACACACTTCGTGCTCTTCGACCTCCCAGAACTCCATTCATACATTTCGTGCTCTTCGACCTCCCAGAACTCCATTCCCGGGCTACATTTTGAGTGCCCGGAGCCAACTGTAGGCCACTTCGTGCTCTTCGAGTTCCCAGAACTCCATTCCCGGGCCACATTTTGGATGCCCGGAGCCAACTGTAGGCCACTTCGTGCTCTTCAAGTTTCCCAGAATTCCATTCCTGGGCATGATTTTGAATGCCCGGAGCCAACTGTAGGCCACTTCGTGTTCTTCTAGTTCCCAGAACTCCATTCTTGGGCCACATTTTGAATGCTGAGGCAGGCTGATGCTGCGGCCGAGGCAGGCTGAGGCTGAGGCAGGCTGAGGCTGAGGCCGAGGCTGAAGGCAGACTGAGGCTGAGGCTGAAGCAGACTGAGGCTGAGGCTGAGGCAGGCTGAGGCTGAGGCTGAAGCAGGCTGATGCTGAGGCAGGCTGAGGCTGAGGCTGAGGCTGATGCAGGCTGAGGCTGAGGCAGGCTGAGGCTGAGGCCGAGGCTGAAGGCAGACTGAGGCTGAGGCTGAAGCAGGCTGAGGCTGAGGCTGAGGCAGGCTGAGGCTGAGGCAGGCTGAGGCTGAGGCTGAGGCAGGCTGAGGCTGAGGCTGTGACTGCGACTGCCGTTGCCGCTGCGACTGTCATCGCGAATGCGACTACGACTGCGAGAACAGCAGAATTCTACAACCGGATTTTCATCTGAATCTTAAGGGGAATGCTTTCATATATGCTTCTACATATCGCTGTTAGGTTGCTTTGCCGGGATAATTTTGGATTCCCAGATCCCAATCTACTTCAAGCGCCTTCCTACTTCAAGAATCGACACGCTTTTGCTGTGTTTTGTTATTACCTAACAGCTTTTGCTGATAGGTTTCTAGTCGGGTCAAAAGAGAGCATCATGACTCCTCGGGGGGGTCTGGGCGGGTGCCGGGGAGGAGAACCTGGAATCGTTTTTCGCCAACAGTCACACACTTCGTGCTCTTCGACCTCCCAGAACTCCATTCCCGGGCCACATTCTGGAGAACCGGGAACAGAGCCGGGCTCGCTTTTCGCCAACAGTCACACATTTCGTGCGCCTCGACCTCCCAGAACTCCACTCCCGGGCCACATTCTGAGTGCCCGGAGCCAACTGTAGGCCATTTCGTGTTTTTCGATTTCCCAGAACTCCATTCCCGGGCCACATTTTGGACGCCCGGAGCCAACTGTAGGCCACTTCGTGCTCTTCGAGTTCCCAGAACTCCATTCCCGGGCCACATTTTGGATGCCCGGAGCCAACTGTAGGCCACTTCGTGCTCTTCAAGTTCCCAGAACTCCATTCCTGGGCCACATTTTGAATGCCCGGAGCCAACTGTAGGCCACTTCGTGTTCTTCTAGTTCCCAGAACTCCGTTCCTGGGCCACATTTTGAATGCTGAGGCAGGCTGATGCTGCGGCCGAGGCAGGCTGAGGCTGATGAGGCTGAGGCTGAGGCTGAGGCCGAGGCTGAAGGCAGACTGAGGCTGAGGCTGAAGCAGACTGAGGCTGAGGCTGAGGCAGGCTGAGGCTGAGGCTGAAGCAGGCTGATGCTGAGGCAGGCTGAGGCTGAGGCTGAGGCTGATGCAGGCTGAGGCTGAGGCAGGCTGAGGCTGAGGCCGAGGCTGAAGGCAGACTGAGGCTGAGGCTGAAGCAGGCTGAGGCTGAGGCTGAGGCAGGCTGAGGCTGAGGCAGGCTGAGGCTGAGGCTGAGGCAGGCTGAGGTTGAGGCTGTGACTGCGACTGCCGTTGCCGCTGCGACTGTCATCGCGAATGCGACTACGACTGCGAGAACAGCAGAATTCTACAACCGGATTTTCATCTGAATCTTAAGGGGAATGCTTTCAGATATGCTTCTACACATCGCTGTTAGGTAGGTTGCTTTGCTGGGATAGTTCCCTGGGGGGGTCTGGACCCAATCAACTTAATCCGCCGTCCTACTTCATGTTTTTACCTACTTCTTTCGACCGACGTGTATGCGGACCCAGCCGAGACGTCGCGGCTCCCTGTGGGGCTGCGAAGTGCGCCACTGCCGCCGCGTTCGTGGGCTCCCGGGAGGTCCAGCGGTGCGGAGGGGCCACGCAGACCCGGCCGAGACCCCGCGGCCCCCTGCGCACCGCCGGGGTGCTCCTGCGCACTGCGGGTCTTTCAGCACGCCCATTGTATTGAGCGATCTTGGGTATGGTGGTACCTATAGGACCGCCCTGCGGGCGATAAGGAGGTTTGGGGGAGATTGAGATCAAATGCCCACCCTGACTGACCTCCAGCCTGTCACCTTGATCTCATCTCTCTCTTTCTCTCTGTCTCTCTGTCTCTCTCTCTGTCTCTCTGTCTCTCTCTCTCTGGATTGGATTGGACAATATCGATTGGGTAAGATAAGAAGGATTGGATGAGAAAGCCCGCCGCAGGCTCATGTTTATCAAGGGTTGGGTACGTCGCAGGGGCTGGGTACGGCCGTAGCTTGATTGTACCCCGAGATGTCCACCTTACTCGCGTTTACCTCAGGTTTGGAGGCCGCTCAAAGTACGTGAAGGTGAGGGTGAGCTTGAAGATGAGAGCGACAGTGAGCCGAGGTGGCCGAGAGGAGTATGGATGTGTGTTCCCGAGCGGGGGGGGGGCAGGGAGAGCACAAGAGCCTTGGGAAGGCTCAGGGAGAGGACACTCCACGCCATGGTGCTGATGATGACGATGGTGATGCTGCTTCTGCTGCTGCTGCTGCTGCTGCTGATGATGATGATGCTGATGCTGATGCTGCTGCTGCTGCTGATGAGGATGATGATGATGATGATGATGATGATGATGATGATGATGATGATGATGCAGGTGCTGCTGATTGAGTGTGATGATTGTGATGGTGATCCAATGGTGGTGATGATGCTGCTGACGATGATGATTATGATCATGGTGATGTTGTTGATGATTATGTTGATATGGTTGCCTCTGATGCTGCTGTTGGTGCTGCCGATGATGCTGATGCTGATGATGATGGTGAATCCGATGCTGTTGCTGATGATGCAAATGGTGCTGATGCTGATGCTGATGATGATATTGTTGATGATGACGATGCTGATGCATATGGTATGACAGGATGATGGTGCTGGTGCTGCTGCTAATGATGATTGTGCTGCTGCTGATGATGATGATGGTGATGATGCTGCTGATGATGATGCTGATGCTGATGCTGATGATGATGCTGATGATGATGCTGATTACGATGGTGATGATGCGGCTGCTGCTGGTTTGGAAGATGACGATGCTGCTGTTGATGATGCTGATGCTGCTGATGCTGATGCTGATGCTAATGATGCGGATGAAGTCGTTGATGCTGATTTTGGTGATGTTGATGCTGATGCTGATGCTGATGATGATGCTGAGTCTGCTGCTGATGATGATGATGATCATGATGAATATGATGCTGCTGATGATGATGATTATGATGAGTATGATGATGATGACGATGATGCTGATCATGATTATGATGATGAGGCTGATGATGATTATGATTATGATGATGATGACGATGATGATACTGACTATGATGATTATGACGATGTTGATGCTGATGGTGATGACGACGACGATGCTGATGATGCTGATGATGCTGATGCTGATGATGATGACCGTGATGCGGCTGCTGCTGCTTCAGGTAATGAAGATGTCGCCGCTGCTGATGATGATGCTGCTGATGATGGAGATAATGATGATGTCGATGCCGTTGAGGTTGTTGTTGATGCTGTTGTCGTTGTTGAGCGTGGTGATGGTGCTACTGCTGCTGATGATGATGATGAGGATGAGGATGAGGATGAGGATGAGGATGAGGATGAGGATGAGGATGAGGATGATGATGATGATGATGATGATGATGGTGATGATGATTCTGATGATGATTCTGATGATGATGAGGATGACGATTGGAGGAGGAGGAGCGCAGGAGGAGGAGGAGGAGCAGCAGGAATATACCTACAAAAACCAACCAGTCGCAAGGAGCAGCTTCAATTAGAGACGCCACCATGCTCCACTGACCACCAGGCACTTCCAATAGCAGTCAAAACGCCAGCATGAACTTCAAGCTTACCAAGCCCCCGTAAGAGTGGGGCAGGAAGGGATGGGACGGAGCGAGGGAGGGAAGGAGGGAGAGAGGCTGCAGGAGGAGGAGTCAGGGGAGCAGGGAGAGGAGGGGAGGGAAGGGACGGGATGGGGAAGGAAGGGAGGGAGGGAGGATGGAGGATGGAGGCAGGGGGGCAGGGAGGGGAGGGGCGGGAAGGGAGAGGTGGGGATGGGAGGGGGGGGGGAGGGAGGATGGGGGATGGAGGCCGGAACAGGGGAGCAGTAGCGCGCCTCTCGGCTCGAGGGCGGGGCCTCGTTGCCAGGGGCACCCCGCCGCTGGCCCAGGGCTTCCCCGTCCCTCCCCCCTCCTCCTTCTCCTCCTCCTTGCCCTCCTCCTCCTCCTTGCCCTCCTCCTCCTCATCCTCCTGCTCCTCCTCCTGTTCCTGCTCCTCCTCCTCCTCCTCCTCCTTTTCGCTCTATGCCCAATCGGCCAGCCCGCTAGACTCGGTCCCGTGCTGTGAGGTTTGAGATTAGGGATTGCGATTTCGAGTCCTCGAACTGCTTTTGAGGTAGAGTATCTCAGGTCCGTTGAGGCAACATCGGCGCTTCAGGTGGCAGTCCAGTCCAGTCCACCTCGTCCTCTTCATTTTGTGTATGTTGGTAAACTCAAGCACGGAGCTGGAGTGTTCAACGGGTGAAGCATGTACACAAACGAAAGGGACGCGTGAGGCCGGCTGAGGCAAGGCGCGAACAAATTGGGCGAGGCCAGCGTAGAATTCTAAAGGACAGGGCACGCCGTTTTCTCCTCCTCCCTCTCCTTCTCCTCGCCACCCGCGGACGGGAGTTCCACTGAGCAGAGGCAAACCCGCGCGGCCAAGTGTGTCGCGTGTTCCACTCGGCGTGACTCCCTCGTTAGCTTTGCTTTCGGCGGGGTCATTTGAGCTTCGGGCCATCTGCTTCTTCTTCTTATTCCTCCTCCTCGAGCGCGTAAATTATGTGGTCTACATGGGAGGGTCGCCAGCGACGGGCCATTGCACTTTGGCTTTCGAGGACTGAGGTTTCGACTCATGACTGGTGCATTCCAAGAGCTCAGTTCTGCTGCTGCAGTCTGCTCTGGGTTCTGGAGTTCGGTAGCGTGCGCCACCAGTGTCTTGAGACATTCACGTGGTCATCGTGATGCTTCGGTGTTGCATCGTCGGTTTGAGCAACTGGCTGTGGTACCCGAGGTGTGGAACAACCTCCCTTGGGGCCTTCCGAATGGGGTTCGTAAAGCGGTGCCCCGATTGTACAAGCATTTCTTTGCCGCTGCTGCTAATGACCTCTGGAGGCACATCCGTGGCCTCGCCACCGCAGCCTGCGCCACGGTGCCACGCTTTGAACGAACCACGAGAGACGTTGATGGTTGCTGGCCGTGCTCCCCACGCCTGCACCGTGTAGTCCACGAGCTGAGTTTGCAGTGCTCTTGTTCTGACTGTGCTGATGCCTCTGCCTGGAGCCGCACACGCTGCTTGATCCTTGAGGCAGCCGCGAGCTCGGGTGAAGGCCAGGTCGCTCCTGTTGGGTATGGATCGTGATCTGGAGGACCTTCGGTGACGGTGCCCGCACCCGAATGTGGCTGGTCGTGCCAAGCTTAGTTCGGCATCGCACTATGAGCTTCTCATGAGTTGGCGAGCTGGTGTCTCTGCTGGCAGTGCCGCCGGGGTGGGGGTGCCTCGTCGGTGGGCAGCTCGGTATGGCCGCACCGCCGACCCCTTGGGGGAGAGTCGCTGTTGCGGCTTCTGGGTGCTGCGTGACACGTGCTCTTATTCATCGAAGACGCCTACGGCGAATCACCGCCGCCTCCTGCCTTTTTGGAAGCGCCGATGTGGCTGAACGTTGAGGCCAGACCTGTCAAGCCATCGGACCATGTGTTCCCCGAATCGGTTTGGAAAGCCTTCGGGGAACACGTGGGCATCTTGAAGGTCATCTTGGCCGTCTTGGAGGCCTCTTGGGCGATCTTTCGGCGATCTTTGGGGGCTCTTGGGCCGTCTCGGGCCGTCGGAAGGCCGAAAAGAAGGAAATGTCAAAATCCTCAGAAACAAGTTTAGGACAATCAAGGTTTTTCCCTACCTAGGCTCTACCTAGAAGGGTTCTTACTCTGTAGCTTAAAGTGGCCGGGCAGTGCAAAGCGCCCCGGGCGGCTCCCCCAGCCCCCTGGGAGCCAAGCAAAAGCAACGGCAAAGGTAAAAGCAAACGCGCGGTACGCAAAAGTGAAGGCAAAAGCGAAGGCACAGCAAAAGCATAGCATAGCCTAGCACAGCATTGCATAACATAGCATAGCATAGCATAGCGCAGATAGCATAGCGCAGCATAGCATAGCATAGCATAGCCTAGCCTAGCCTAGCCCAGCATAGCAGTGCGCAGCATAGCACAGCATTACATGCATAGCATAGCATAGCATAACTTAGCATAGCGCAGTACGGCATCCACTATTGCTGCCTGCTTCTGCTGCTGCTTCACTTACGGCGTGGCGTCGGCGACTTGTTGCCTGCTTCTGCTGCTGCTTCACTTACGGCGTGGCGTCGGCAGTTCTGGCGCGACTACTACTACTACTACTACTACTACTACTACTACTACTACTACTACTACTACTACTACTACTACTACTACTACTGCTACTACTACTACTACTACTACTACTGCTGCTGCTGCTGCTGCCACTTTTCTTACTACGTCTACGACTACTACTACTACTACTACTACTACTACTACTACTACTACTACTACTACTACTTTTACTACTACTACTACTACTACTACTACTACTACTACTACTACTACTACTACTACTACTACTACTACACTACTACTGCTACTACTACTACTACCACTACTACTACTACTACTACTACTACTACTACTACTACTACTACTACTACTACTACTACTACTACTACTACTACTACTACTACTACTACTACTACTACTACTACTACTACTACTACTACTACTACTACTAACTACTACTACTACTACTACTACTACTACTACTACTACTACTACTACTACTACTACTACTACTACTACTACTACTACTACTACGGATACGGCTACGACTACTATTACCACTACTACTACTACTACTACTACTACTACTACTACTACTACTACTACTACTACGGCTACTACTACGACTACTACTACGACTACTACTACTACTACTACTACTACTACTCCTACTGCTACTACCACTACCACTACCATCACCACTACTACGGCTACTACGACTACTACTACTACTACTACTACTACTACTACTACGGATACGGCTACGACTACTATTATTACTACTACTACTACTACTTCTTCTTCTACTACCGCTGCTGCTACAACTACGACGATGAGGAGAAGGAGGAGGACGGCGTTGACCGCTCCTGCTAATGTTGCTTTCCTAGAGGCTCCAACTCCTAGGTAGGGTCGCACTGGGATACTTGGCCTTTTCTGGCCTTCCTGGAGGCCCTCTCGGAGGCCTCTTGGGCCGTCTTGGGCCAGCTTCGAGCCACTTTCGGCTATCTTGGTGGGTTCCTGGCACGTTTGACGCCGTCGGGAGCCGTCTTGGGGGCCTTTTTGGGCCAACGGGGGACCCTCTTGGGGCGCTTCGGGGCCGTCTTGGAGGCCATCTTGGGCGTGTTGGAGGCCTCTTGGGCCGTCCAAGGCCCTCTTGGGGCCATCTTGGTGGCCACTTGGGCCGTCATGCGGCCCTCTTGGGGGCCTCTTGGGCGATCTTGGGGGCCTCTTGGGCCGTCTTGAGCCGTCGGAACGCCGAGAAGAAGCAAATGCCCAAATCCTTTAAAAACCTACTGAAAATAAATGATTTTGGCCTCTTCGGGCCCTCCTGGAGAGCCTCTCGACGGGCTCTTGGGCTGTCCTTGAGGCCTCTTAGGGGCCTCTTGGGCCGCCTTGGGCCATCTTGAGGCTATCTCAGGCCGTCTTGGGTACATTTTGGGCCGTCTTGGAGGCATCTTAAAGCCATCTTAGCCGTCTTGGAGGCCATCCTGGCCGTCTTGGAGGCATCGTGGAGGCCATATTGGAGCCGTCTTGGGCAGGAAATTGGGGAATTGAGGTCCTTGTCAATCCTCCCGGCACCCCGGCGGGACGGGCCGAAATCCACTGGGAGAGTTCTTTTGGAAAAAGAACTAAAACCAAAACCGTAATAGTCTGGCACGCCAGGCACCCCTGCGATGAATCAACAGGGGGCGGCGGATCGAAGACGCCTACGGCGAATCACCGCCGCCCCCCTGCCTTTTTGGAAACGCCGATGTGGCCGAAAGTTGGACTAGAGCTTGGCCAAGCTATCGGACCATGAGTTCCCCGAGTCGGTTTGGAAAGCTTTCGGGGAACACATGGGAGAGAATGATTATGAACAGGAAGAGGAAGAGGAAGAAATAGAGTAGGAGGATGAGGGTTGTTAGGAGTCTCTTGGGGCACCCTTGGGGTCTGTTGGGAGCTTCTTGGGGGCCTCTTCGAGGCCTCTTGGAGGCATCTTGGGGGCCTCCTTGGGCCTCTTGGGGGCCTTTGGGGGCTTCCTGGGGGTCTCTTTGGCCGTCTTAGGGCGTTCCTGGTCCGTCTGACGCCGTCTGGAGCCGTCTTGGGGGCCTCTCTGGGCCGTCTTGGGGCCCTCTTGGGGCGCTTCAGGGCCGTCTTGGAGGCCATGTTGGGCGTCTTGGAGGCCTCTTGGGCCGTCTTGGGGCGCTCTTGGGGCCGTCTTGGGGGGCCCTTGGGCCGTCATAGGGCCTTCTTGGAGGCCTCTTGGGCGATCTTGGGGGCCTCTTGGGCCGTCGGAAGGCCGAAAAGATGAAAACGCAAAAAACCTTCAAAAACCTAAGGAAAACCAATGATTTTGGCCTCTTCGGGCTCTCCTGGAGAACGTCTTGGAGGCCTCGTGGGCCATCTTGGAGGCATCTTGGGGCCATCTTGGCCGTCTTGGAGGGCATCTTGGGCCGTCTTGGAGGCATCTTGGAGCCATCTTACCCGTCTTGGAGGCCATCGTGGCCGTCTTGGAAGCATCTTGGAGGCCATCTTGGGCCATCTTGGCCGTCTTGGAGGCCATCTTGGGCCAAGTTGGGGCAACAAAGGCATTGACAGACGCATTTTGGGAAATGCGCGGGTGGCCGGCGGGACGGGCCGAAGCCCACTGGGGAGTTCTTTTAGAAAAAGAACCAAAACCAAAACTGAATCATCCAGCACGCCGTGCACCCCTGCAAGCAGGGGGCGGCGGATTTCTACATGCCTTCGGCCCATCCCGCCACCGTGCCTGGGTTGTGGTTCAGAGGCCTCTTGGATGTTCGTTGGGATCTCGTGAGGAGCCTCTCGGGGGCCTGCCCGATACAGTTTGGAGGCCTCTGGGGGGCTATTTTGGGGCCTCTGGGGGCCTCTTTCGGGTCCCTTGGGGGTTTCCTGGGAGCCTCTTGGGGCCCCTTGGGGGCCTCTTGGGGCTTCCCAGGGGCCTCTTAGGGCAGAAAGTTAGAATTGTCGGTTCGTGGTCCCCTTCTTGGGCCCTCTTGGGGCCCTCTCGGTCTGTCTTGAGGCCCTCTTGTACCGTCTTCGGGCCTCTTGGGCCGTCTTGGGGCCTTTTTGGGGGCCTCTTGGGCCGTCTTGGGGCGGTCTTCGGGGCCTCTTTGGCCGTCTTCGAGCGTCGGCCCTCTTGGACCGTCCTGTAGGTCTCTTGGGGCCCTCGTGGCCTGTTTTGAGGCCCTCGATGCCCCCCGGGCAGACTTCCTGGAGCCCCCCCCCAGCCGGCCTAGATAACCCCCCCCCCCGGCCGCCCCAGATAGACCCCTCCCTCCAAATCGACCAGATCGGGCTCCCGGGGGGAGGGGTTTGGGGAGAAGCATCTGACACGCCGATGAACCCCAAGGGGTCGGCGGATTCTTTCACAACGTCGACCTCCAAAGGTCTGGACCCCTTCCCCGAGGCCAGTTTTTCATCCTGAGTCCTTTTTCGACGGCCCCGAGGCCCGTTAAGGGCCCCTGGAGGTTGGAAGTAGATAAAATCCTCCCGTCGTGATTTCTTCACAACGCGAGGGGGTCTGGGATCGATGGTCTCATTGACGCGCACCGTGACGTGGCGGATGCGATTCCGCGTCGGTCCGCAGCCTGCGTTTCGGCCTCTCGGCGCCGCGCCCACCCCTGGCCCCCTCCGCCCCTGGCCCGCGGAGCGAGGCCGACGGCCGCGGGGCGCGAGCCCGCGCGGTCGGGGGGCGCTCCGAGCAGGGCTCGACCTGAGCAGTGTTTTGGCGGTCTCGTGGGCCGTTTTCGCGGCGATGCCGTGCTGCAGCAGAGGCGGAGCGAAGACGAGCAGGCGGGGAATGACGAGCACAAAACGAAAGCGGCAAACACCGTCTCGGTCGAGCCCTGGCTCTGAGGCGCCAGGCCAGCTCCAGGGGGCCGCAGGTGATCCAAGCCTCCTTGCGGTAGGTTCGTGTCGTGTCGACCGGCGGCGACCCCGCCACTGGCGTTCCACGCTGAACGCCGCCGATACAGAATCGGTCGATGTTGAACCATCTGACGCTTCGGAAACAACGGCCGATCATTCAAAGCTGAACGATTCCCGCGGTGTCAAGAACCAACGCCGAAGTCGGCACGGCACGAACTTGCTGCACGTGGGGTCCGAGCAGGCGGGGTCTGAAGATCGCGCCGCGTCGCCGATGCGTCCGCGATGCGGCTCGATGTGGAACCCGATCTCTCCACGCCTACGTCGCTGATGTATCGCCGATGCATCGGTTATGCATCGGCTATGTGGCGCGATCATCCGACCCCATTCATTCGATCCCCATCTGGGAGGCGACTCTAGTTCAGGCGTCCCTTTTGGGGCCATTGGGCTGGGTCTGATGCATAACTCTGGTGCGCTTTGGGCGATCGGCTGACAGCTCTCTGAGGAGCTTTGCGCCGTGAGCGCTGCGCGCTTTCAGCGGGGGCTGTCCCCCCCAAGAGCGGGTGCCGTTCCCTCGCGCGCGGCTGCAGGATTCAGGACGTGCGCATGCTTAGATTGGCCTCCAAGGGCTACCCAACCCAACAGCCTCCTCCTCCTCGGCTTCCTCCATCTCGTCACCCCGTTCCACCTCGTCCTCGTTAGAACTTTGATCTGGAATGTGGACTCCGCCAGGTAAGGGGGGCGTCAGCCAGCAGGCATTCAGCCAGGCAGTCAGTCAGTCAGTCGTCCCCGTCCTCCCCGTGTTCTTCCTCGTCGTGATCCTCCTCCTCCTCCTCCTCCTCCTCCTCCTCCTCCCCCTTCATCCTCTTCCACGTCCTCATCCGTGTCCTCATCTTCCTCATCGTCCTTCTCCTCCACCTCATCGCCGTCAACTTCTTCTTTTTTTTCCTCCTCCTCCCGCCGTCGTCTTCCTTCTCATCATTATCTTCCTCCCTCATCCATCCTTGTCTCCGCTCAGAAATCGTCCCCCAGTCCTCTCCAGGGGTGTCTTCTGTCAAGAACCCCGACACGGATCCAGCTGTGGCGACGACAAGCCCCCAGGAGGCCCGAATAAGAAGAACGTCCAAAAGCTTCCAGCCTCGACATTCGAGCCTCGATCATCGATCCAGGATTTCGGGCCATACTCGGCTCTGCGGCGGCCGTTGCGGAAAATTCGGGCATTCTTGGAACGCTCCGTGATTGGCGCAGTTGCTGGAACGTACCCTGAGGCGGACGGGTTTCCGCAAGCTGGCGAGCACATTCCCAAACCTCAACCTCCCTCTCGCCACTGCTCCTTCCAGCCCCTGAGATCTTGGCCCCCAATGTTGCCCCTGAGATCTGTGCCCCCCCTCCTCCTTCTGAGCCCCCTCCTTCTCCTTCTCCTCCTCCTCCTCCACCTCCTCCCACCTCCTCCCCCACTAGGCGCGGCGGGATGCGTGTCCCGTCCAGTGGCATGTGCGCACCTCCCTCCTCCTCCTCCTCCTCCTCCCACCTCCCCCACTAGGCGCGGCGGGATGCGTGTCCCGTCCAGTGGCATGTGCGCACCTCCCTCCTCCTCCTCCTCCTCCTCCTCCTCCTCCTCCTCCTCCTATTATGTAGCATGTCCGTTCACAGTGCACGGCCAAGTCAGACCAGGATAGCGCTCATGGTGATTCAAGGTCAAGGTCAAGGTCCTCCTCCTCCTCCTCCTCTTTTTTGCCGTCGACGGCACCTCAACAAACCTCACTGCAGAAGGAGGCTAAACTGCAGTGGACAAAACTAAACTACCCCTGAAACAACAGTTTCACCAGGGCCAAATCAAGCACCACATTGACTTTGTCAGGATGCCGACCCTGGCGAATGCGGTTCCAGTTCCTTCTACCTGTGACCGTCGGGGCTCGACAGACTTTCCCAAGATTGTAAACCTGGGCCCCCGACGAGTACGAGCGACAACTCAAACAACAGAACACATGAGAATGATCAGAAGCCTCGAGCGCGATCACCCTATGCTGGAGCCGATCCAAGGCAGCAGAGTCGAGGCGCGAGTGCCCTCGGCAAGCTCCACCTGCGGAGCGGTCAGGAGAGGCCGCACCCCGCAGACACACGGCACAGCGCCAGAAATTGGACATCCACTGCCATTCGTGGGGATCTCTCTGAGGGGTGGAGGAAGACGGCGGAGGAGGAACACGCTCCAACCCGAGGGACTCCACACGAGGAAAGAGAGGGAGTATGGCAGCAGCGACATCCATAACCGTGCGAGTGATCTTGACCTTGCGGTCAACGCGCTCCATATCTACCTGCGAGAACGCAGGATGCCAACGCACAGACCTTTTAGCACCACTGTCTGCGAATGAACTACCTAGTCCCAAGAATCGCTCCCGAGACGACAAGCCAAGCTCATCGAGGTCCTTGTGGGCATCTACTTTCTGCATGCTAGCCAGCTTTGGGCCAGCGCCCGAGACCCCAAAAGACATTAAGCCCGAATGCTGAGGTTTAGGGGATAAGAGCCTGCCTGGTCCTTGCCGAAACAGACCAACCACATTCTTGCAATCGCTGTAGCACACGGCCGGGCCATCTAAAGCAAAGTTAAGAGCCCCAAACGCCCCAAGCTCCGCAGCCTGAGGCGTCTGAGGGTAAGGTTGCTAGACAGGAGCCGTAACTTCACACAACAGGTTGGCGTCACTGTCCACCATAGCTAGACGCCACCCAGCCCTAGATAGCTCGAAAACGGGGTGCTCGAAACAACTGCCGTCAAAAAAAAACGTGACCCCAGAGCCCAAGTTCAGGATGAGTCGCGATGGGGTCGAGAGCCCCAGATTTCGTGACCTCACAGACAAACCAATCAACATGGACCAACCCATCCGTGGACGGGCACGGCAATTCGTCGCCTGGGTGACGGAAGGCTCCATGCATGAACAGAGTGTATTCGTAGTCTTCAGCACTTGTGTCCAGCGCATCTGCCACTATATCCAAATCGGCCACACTGTCACGCGTCTCCTCACAAGCAGAGCACGGCCAGAGTCGGTGCCACAACGTATCTGGCCCTTTGTGAGAGAGCGAACAGGTAACGTCCAACTGATATCCTGCATTCGACGCAGCTTGTCGGGTCCAGATGGCATTGGATGCGAGGGCTCTTATCGTGGACTTGTCCTTATACGAGACCTTGTTGAACCTGAGCTTTTCACGGGCAATATCCCAACACAGCCTATGGGAACACCGAATTTGGGCCCTGAATCTTTCTCAAGGCCCCTTATGCACCGCAGATCTTCCGAGCTGACTGACAAGCCGTGGCGAGAGAACCATGAGATTTAACGCGGCTCCCCTGTCATCAATGACCTGGCAGAAAGAAGTCGTCGTCCAGCCTAATCGATATAAGGTCATGCGGAGCGCTCTGAGAGGCCCCGGGACTTTGGCCCACGACCAGTCATTCTTCTGGAAGACCGCAGCCCAAGAATCCCTGATGACTTGGAAGGACAAGGGACCACTAAACTGCCTAGTCTGAGTCAACCAGATCTCCTTCGAGTACCTGACGAGAGGGGCGATGCAGACCCTCCATGGCGGATCGCCTTCCAGGGGGGGAAATGACCGCGAGAGACCGATGCTGCGAACGAGGCGCGATAGTAGACATCCCTTGGGACGGAACAAGTGCAATTCGGAATCGCCCACTCCGTAGACCTCAGCCCCATAGGACCCACTGGCCATAGGCCCCGAGGTAATGACGCGAAGCGCTTTTCTCCCAAGAGTGCCTTTGCGTTTGCACAGCCATCGAGTTCTCCTACGATTCAGGGCCATGCGTTCCCTGAATTTGCTGATCCTGCCTTTTCCCGCTCCTCTGGCACGGAGGGCTCGGCCTGCCGTGTAGTCAACGCCTGAGTTGACCACCGAGGGCGAGGCAACTCCAGCTAAGGCGTCCAGCTGCTCCTCAAGCTGTCGTGCAGCACCTCGGTGGCTACAGACTAAACCAATCTTATCCATGGCCAGCGAACAGCCAAGCTCCTCAGCGATGGCTTGGTGGAGCACCACGGCGCTCTCCACGAGCGAGGAAACGACGAAGGAGGGGGGTGCCCGCGCACGAGAGCCCAGCGTCGTCCACGTAGGCATCAAAGTCAGTGGGCACAGACGGAGGGATCTCGTCAAAAGCGGGCATCGCAAACACACGAATGAAACTGGTGGCCGTAGAGCACCCAGCCACCAGCACGGCCCTTCAATAATGCCTCCAAGTGACAGTATCGAACAGGCCTGGAAGCTTCGAGGCAGATCCTGACAGTTCAGCGTGGCAAGTTGTGGGTTTCGCACTGGCGCTCGAGGTAGTTAAGCGAGATGCATTCGCCATGCTTTTTTATGTCCCAGAAAAGGGAGGCTGAAACTTGTCGGCGGGCCACCCCAGCTTCGGCTTTGAAGGCCTGCCTCCACGCCGCATCAGCAGCGCCCCATGTGGGCCCCCGCCGCCCAGTAGGCCCTCGGGTGGTCACACACCCGCGGGGGCGCCGAAGGGCGACGGGCCCGCCCCCAGAGGCGGCGCCAAGAAACGAAGACCCCGATGGGCCGGAAGCCCCCGTGGGGCTTGCCGAGGAGGGCCAACCGCGCAACAGCCACTTGCCGGGGAAGCCTGCCAACAGATTCAGCCAACCACACGGTGCTAGCCAGAGCCTCGAGCGCGAGGTCATTGAGAAGGCTGCAATGCCGAAGGTGGAAGCCGTCCACCGAAATGGCGCTCGAGGTCCTGTAAGATTTGCTGGTCTGGCGAAGCTCATCAGGAGACAACTGCGGGGGGGGCCTCTAAAATTGCAACGGGTCCGACTCGGGCCCAGCGCCCTTGCCCCAGAAAGCTCCATGCTTAATCCTTTTTGTCTGCAACAAGGCACGGGGGTCAGCGGGAATCCAGCCGCGGCAATTGAGGGTGGTGGAAGCTTTCCAGGGCGACGGGTCTTTAAGGCCACGATGAGCTCTCTTGCCTCCTTGATCAAGCCCTTATTGCGGCCGCGCCTTCCACGAGGAACGGCTGGCTGCAATCGCAGTCGACTTGGCTTTAGCAAGCGCGGGGGAGAGGTCGTCGGACAGAAAATCATCGCAAGCGGCTCTCACCTGACCGGCGTCCCCGAGCTGCTGGGCCGAGGGAGCTAAGCTGGCGGCAATGCGAAAGAGGGCAGCATGTGCTTGATCAGCAGAGCTCGCCATGCCAGGCGGGCTGCTCAGAGAGGAGCAAGATCCTTGCACCTTGCCTCCAGCAACTTCGTGAAGCGAGCTGCGGGGGCACGGGCCTGATCTTCAAGCCAGCGGAGGCCACGCATAGCTGGATCCTGTGAACTCTTGTGTTTCGATGACACGATCGCGAGTGCCGTGAATGGGCAGCTCACAACCCAAGACTCGTTCCATGTCCAGCTCGGCTTGGTCAGCCCACATCTGGTAGAGACTGGCCAGCATGGCGCAAGCCCCATCCCCGCTCCCGTCCCTGACTTTTTTTCTGAGCCTCCCTGGCCACATCCATCGCCTTATGCCAATCCCCATCGCGAAGCTGAGGGCTGGGCCCCACCTGAGGGGGCGCGGGCAGCGGCGGCGGCTTCCGAAAGGCTGAGGCCATAAGGTGCAGGAGTTGGGGGTGAAAAGGAAAGGCGCGCTGTCTTGTGTGGGTGCAGCGGGGCGCTGTGCACAGCGTCGGTGCTGCGGATGGCTTTCCCCAGGCTCCCCGAGGCAACAAAGAAATCGAACGCATCAGGAACACCGGCGGAGGGGAAGTGGGTAGCCCCTTCGGTGTGAACCAGATGGCTCTTCAGCTTATTCGCAAACCCCAATTGGTGAAGGACCGAAGGGTTGAAATTAAAGTCACCTGCCAGAACGAACTCACACTCAAGGTTCGGGAGAAAGGTGGCGAGAGGATCTTGGAATTGCCGACGCTGAGACCCACGGAGTGCTCGAGGTAGGGCGAGGCCAGGCAGATGGCTGGCGCGCACGGCGCGTGCACCATGCATGCAAGGGCCCGACCTTTAGCAATATCTCTGCCGCCATCGACTTCAGACAGTCCTAGCCAATCGCGTGCCAGAACCAAACCTCCCGAAGCGTCTCCTCCTTGAGGCCCTTCAACCCTAGCAAGCCACAGCGATTTCCAGCCCTGACGCAACAAGGTGGTAGAGGCCTCCCCTATCAACTCAGGGTCTCTCAAACGGTGTTCTTGAACAGTGAGAATGCGAGCGTCGATGTCTCCATCCAGAACGGCCAAGAGAGCACCCCCATTATTTAATACTAATGGGCCAGACGGTGGGGGACACCGATTCCGAGCGCTCCAGCAAAACGCGCGGCAAGGAATACATCTCAGGCTCTAGAACGTGTCGGGGCGGCTCGTGCGGCGCAGGTTTGGGCTGGATGAACTGTGGGAACAAGAACGGGCATCGGGACTTGGCCCGCTTGCCCGCTGCTGCCGTGCAGCGAGAGTGGAGGGGTGGCCTATCGCCCTCCATCCATTCACCCAGCTCGAGTATCAGCGGATCGGCTCCAGCTTCAAATATAATATTCTGCCAGAGAAGGGCAAGCCCCTCGAGGCTGAGGGATGAAGCGGGGCCCCCTTCACAGCGTTCTGACGAATTCATGTCGGAAAGGAATCCAGCGCAAGGTGGCGGGGGTGCAACGCTGAGATCGAAAACGAGCTGGAAATCTAGCCCCCCCAGCCAGCTCGTCTGCTAGAGGAGGCACACTGGAACAGAGTTGTCCGGAAACTCTTGCCCCAGCCAACTCGCCCACCGAGGAAGGGGGCAGGAAGGAGAAAGACAAAGAAAAACTACACCTGAGGAGAGGCGGGCCCAGAGGACTCAGACCCCGACGCCCGCCTTGTGCCTGCCCACGAAGCGCGCGTCGGTCTCCTCCTGGAAGAGCAGCTGACCTGCGTTTTAGGGCCCCCTTTCGCACCGCCGCTGCCGCAGTGGATGAGGGCCTCGCCCGACATGGCTTCGTCGACGCGCCGGCGAATGTCGAGCTCGGCGGCCCGAGGAGGATCGGATCCAGCAACCTGCTCATTGGCGGCGGGCGCAGCAGGAGCTCCTCCGCTGCTTGCAGCGCCCCCGCAACTGGGCGCTGCCGCGCCTCCGCCTGCCGCGGCGCCATCGTCCGTCTTCCGCTTCTTGGCGAGCCGAGACTTGTGCTTCTCGTGGTCTTCCTTTGGCCTTGCGAGACGCGTCCGGCGCGCCTTTGAAGAGATCGTATGCCAATTTCTGTATGGCAGACGACATCGTGGACTTCCTCGCTTCCAACTCCTTTGGCATCCTCGTCAGGGAACTCGACCTCCTCCACGTCGCGCGGGACGTCCAGCAATGAACCCAGACTGAAGACGGTCGCAAAATCCACCTTGCCATCGACAAAATCTGCGATGTCCACCTGCGCAGGCGGGGCGGTCTCAGACTTGGGCAGCGCCGAAGCTGCTGGCTGCTGTGCACACTCCTGGTATTGCTTGTCGGCGGCCTCGAGCTCCTCGCGGCAAGACAGGGCCAGGGACTTCTGCTCCTCCAGCTCAGCTCGCCAGCGCGTGAGCTTGGCAAACTCCTGTTCCAGGCGCCGTTCCTCCGAACATCGGCGGCCAGCTGCTGCGAGCGCTGGTTTAGAGGCACCGCGGTCTTGGGCGCCGCCAACGACTTGGCCACCTGATCGTAGTGATTGGCGGCAGCACTGCCCCCAGCCTTGCGCGAGAGCTCAGACATTGTGCGGGCCCCTTGCTCGGTGATGTCAGGCGCAGGTCCTGCGGGCAGAGGGGGCCGCGGGTCGCCGCCGCCGCCCACTGGAGCCATGGGGGATGATTTGCCCTGGCCTCCGCCAGACCGCTTGCCCTTGCCCAGGCTTGCTGGTTTAGCCCAAACGCCTCGCGGAACGGGAGGCTCGGAAACAGGGACATCGACGAGCGTACAATTGCAGTATTTGCACCACTTGAAGTGCATGAGATTCTTCCGACGTCCACATACTCAGCACGGAACTGGAGAGAATCTACTTCCGCGACCACGTCCTTTGGTGAACCAGTCCCCTTTCTCCTGAGAGCTATCCTCGAGCGGCGCCCAAGGCTGGCGAGAGAAAGAAGGAGCAGGAACCATCGGGCCTGGCAGGGAACGCAGCGCGCACGGAACGTTTTGCTGGATAGTGTGCCTGGCGGGCGAACGCCATGAAACAAGGTGGGCAGACACCTGAAAGCAGTGGGGGCCGCACCCCCCCCTCACCGAGGCGCAAATCCTGAGCAAATGCCTCCGGACTTGAGCCAAAATGGCTACGGAGCCTCCTCCTCCTCCTCCTCCTCCTTTCCCTCGTCTCCTCCTCCTCCTCCTCCTCCTTTTCCTCCTCCTCCTCCTCCTCGTCCTCCTCTCCCTCCTCCCCCTCCTCCTCCTCCTCTTCCTCCTCCTCCTCCTTTTCAGATAGGCCAATTTGGGTCAGCTTTGGCCGTAGCGTTCGTCGTCGTCGACCTCCTCCTCCTCGCCACTGCCCCTTCCAGGGCCATGCAGTGGCCCTCCCCCCTGTGCGCTGGCGGCCTTTGGGGCAGCCCCAAGGGCGCGCGTGCGGCACACGCCGATCAGATGTCGGGTGCCGCCGTCGTGGGCGAGGCCGAGGAGCGTCGCCGCCGTCGTCGTCGCCGTCGCCGTCGCCGTCGCCGTCGCCGTCGCCGTCGCCGTCGCCGTCGCCGTCGCCGTCGCCGTCGACGTCGCCGTCGCCGTCGTCGCCGTCGCCGTCGCCGTCGTCGTCGTCGTCGTCGTCGTCGTCGTTTTCGTCGCCGTCGTCGCCGTCGCCGTCGTCGTCGTCGTCGTCGTCGAAGTCGTCGTCTCGTTTCCCCATGATCATTGAAGGTTTTCGGTCGCTACCGAAGGCGTACGAATGCTAGGGGGCGGAGGAGGAGGCGAATGATGATGAGGAGGGGAGGAGGAGGTGGAAGAGGAGGAGGTGGAGGAGGAAACGTTGCCTCCAGAGGTTTTCTCCTTTTCCTCTTCCTGCGCCCCTCTGCTCCTTCGGTTGCTCTGTCGGCCCGTCGTTGTTGTCGCACCATTCGGCTGCCGTCAATTGTTCGTCACGTCTCCTTGTTCGTCTCCACCAATCCTCCCCCACTTCACCTTCTCACCCTTTCCTCGTCCTCCCCTTCCCCCCTCTTCCTCTTTCTCCCCACCTCTCTCTCTCTCTCCTCTTTTTCCTCCTCCTCCTCCTCCTCCTCCTCCTCCTCCTCCTCCTCCTCCTCCTCCTCTTCTCCACTCAGAATCCGCCCCCCAGACCCCTCCATCGGCGCCTTCTATTAGGAATCCCGACACGGATCCAGCTGTGGCGACGAGAAGCCTCCAGGAGGCCCGACGAGGGCGAAGAGCGCCCCAAAGCTTCGAGCCTCGACGTTCGACCCTCTTCCCACCTTTCTCCTCTAACGTGGCCGCTTGGTCTTCGGGCCATACCTCCGGCCGGACGACAGGGAGGGATTGGGAAAAGGGGGGTTACGAAATTTGCTGCATGCAGCTGGCTTCGGCCCCACCGAGGGGCCCATTCCTCGATGCATGGCCGCCTCTGGGAGGCGCCGGGAAAATCAGCTACGTGAGCCGATTCTCACCCCCCCCTTTGTCGGGAACTGGAACATATACATTTCCAGTGGCGGGCTGTTTTTCAATTCCCCCTTTGCTATCCCCCCCTTTAGCCCGGCCCGAACAACTCGGGACCCTGGCGGCCGTTCGAGGCGATATCTGGTCCCCCAACCTGGACCGCTCTCGGCGGGGCGCGGCTGCTGGAAGTCACCCCGGGGCCGGGGCATCGCCGAGAGCCGCCGGCCACGCCCGAGAGCGTGCCCCCGAGATCTGAGTCTCTATCGTTAAGTCCGGCCTGTCCCCCTATGGGGGGTATTTGTGGGTAGTTTTTAATATTTTTATGACATGTTTTTGGCACTGTGTATTTTTCGTCCAGAATCCCCCTGTAGGGGGACAGGCCCGACTGGACCCTACCGTTGCCCCTGAAATCTGGGTTGAGTAGGGCTAGGCTAGGAGTTTGGATGCAAATCCTGGGAAGTCAAATTCTGATTTTGGTTTTCCATCTGCTCTTCGTCAGGGTACACTGGGCTTCTTCGCTCCTCGCGCTGCGCGGTGACTTCCCGCGGCCGTTGAAGAAACTTCTTCGGTCAGGGTGCCCTGGGCTTCCCCCCAGTCGCACCTCTCGCGCGGGGTCTTCAGGGCTGGGTTTCTTGCGAGGGTTTCTTGCGGCCGCGTCCGCACTGTACATTTGCCTCTGAGATCTCGGTTGAGTAGGGCTAAGAGTCAGAGAGGGCCCGCCTCTGCAGGACCACCAAGAAGGGGACGTCAAGGGGTGCATCAGGGGAGGGCGTCAAGGGGGTGCATCAAGGGGGGACGTCGAGGGAGTGCATCAAGGGGGGCGGCTAAAGCACGCGGTGAAAGCGCGCAGAGTGGTTGCACCCCTTGACGCCCGTTCCTGGGTGTCAGCAGACTTGATTTTTGGCCCTACATAAGATCTGGGCCCCCCTTCTCCTCCTCCTTCTGCTCCGGGACGAAGAGTGGCATACACATAACAACTCGACGGTCCGCGCGGATTTCTCGGATCGGCGCTGGGGCCCCCTGGCGGCGCCTCGGGCGCCGCCCCTGGCGCCCTCCGCGCGCCAAGGAGGGGGGTCCAGCGCGGATCCAAGAAATCCGCGCGGACCTCCGAGTTTCTATGTTCATGTCATTTTTCGTTCCCCTAGTTCTGGTACCGCTCTCCTGGGGATGGCACTCCTGATGACGACGCGGGCCGCCCTGACGATCCTCATGATGCAGGCAGAGCTCGTGGCCCTGGCTCAGGCGGCGATGGCCGGCGTCGTGGGCGATCCCCTCAGGAGGAACAAGCGGGTGGAGGCGATCCCTGGCCTGCTCCTGATGGCATGGATGCATGGGCCGCTGCCGCAGCTGCTCAACGTGGTCCTCCTGCCAAGGCACCGCGGACACGTCATGGAAGACCTTGTGAGCTTCTTCCTCCGCCTGTGGTGCCACGCTTCCCCTTGCGCTGATGCGACGGAGTTCTTCCCCATTGGCGCTGAGTTCGAGGCCAGAACTGACATAGTGCTTTACAAGTTGGGTGTGTCGCCTGTGCGTGATGAGTGTCCTCCTTGGAAGACCTTCCTGGAGCTGATGCTTCTGGTGCGGGCGATGCTCCTGGATCTCCTGGTGCCAGTGGGTGTGGGGGTCTTCAGGGCGACGCTTTCCTTGGTTCTGCTGGTACGCCTGATGTCTTCGGAACCCCTCAGGAGGATGATGGGCTGAGCATAGACGGGCTGATGATGCTGTCAGGTCTCCGTGGGCCTTCGGTTGGCGACCCTCTGCCTCGTAGCGCTGGGCCCCCTGCTTGTGATGCGCACGTATCCCGTCACACTGTTTCTGGTGGCAGCCATGGTGCCCAGCCATCTCACCACGACACCGTTGGGGCCTCGCGGTGATGCTACGATCGGGAGCATGACCGAGATGTTCGCTCAGCTGGAACGCTTTCAACGGGACTGAGCGGCGAACGTTCTTTGACGGCCTGATCCTCGTGATGAGCTGCCTGTTGTACCTCGTCCTGTTCGTCGGGAGATCATTTTTCCCTCGGATGGGTCTGGATATTGGCCATGCTGCGATGAACCGAGTATCGGGAGTCCCTGCGTGCAGTATGGTTGGCCACTGCATCTGTTCCTCAACAAGGTGTGCAGTCACGGAGGGCGAGTTCATAGGCCGAGTTGGACGTATTTTCGCGGTCGCCGATATTGACGTGGAGCTCCAGGTGCACTGTGATGGGGCTTGTTCGGTGGTTCGTGCTTTTGATGTCCTCGATAGTCACGATCTTGCTTTCACTCTCGAGCGTCTCTGCTATATAGTTCAGGCACCGCCTCCTGCAAATAAGTCAGACACGTTCGCCTTCTCGCTATTGGTGTGTGTGTGTTTTGTTTCCAGCAGGTTCGTCTTCATGCAGTGGTGGGCGTCTCTTGGTACACCCCAAACACGGTCTCCTTCCTGCACTAGCGTAACTGTTATGCTGCAGCGGGTTCCTCGCCAGGGCCGCCGTGCCGCATGCGGCCTGCTGGGTTCTCCAGGCTCGTCCCCTGCCTGCTTCTCGTCAGCGTGGGGCCAGCTCTTCGTTGCCGCGGAGCGCAGGGGAGGACCTTTGGGCACCGCACTGGTCGACGCGAGCGCCATGTGCGTAGGGGCCGGGGGGGGGGAGCAGACAACAAAACAACAATCGTCCTCCTCCTCCTCCTCCTACTCCTCCTACCCCTTCTCCTCCTCCTCCTCCTCCTCCTCCTCCTCCTCCTCCTCCTCCTCCCCCTTCCCCCTTCTCCCCCTCCTCCTCCTCCCCTCCTCCTCCTCCTCCTCCTCCTCCTCCTCCTCCTCCTCCTCCTCCTCCTCCTCTCCTCCTCCCCCTCCTCCTCCTCTTTTTTGACAACAACGCACATGCCCCTGAAGAATTCGAAGAAGACCATGCCGAAGACCAGGTAGAAGACCAACCAAGTGTACGACAAGCCCTCCTCCGACTGGCTACCACCACATCCCAGAGGCGCAGATGAAGAGGCAGCGACCGTGCAGGGAACCACAAAAAAGGTAAGCAGGGTGCACCCACGCTTCACGACAGACACCGAGAGCTCGATCGTGTAGG
Source organism: Prorocentrum cordatum (assembly GCA_963575745.1). Taxonomy (NCBI): domain Eukaryota; class Dinophyceae; order Prorocentrales; family Prorocentraceae; genus Prorocentrum; species Prorocentrum cordatum. Next base: position 437,658 of record CAUYUJ010018505.1, on the reverse strand, counting down.
CCAGCTGCTGAATGCCCGCATGCCAGTAAGCCACATACAGCAAACAATACGCCAGGACGCCACACTCAGCACATCACACATTAGCAAGCCCCAATCCCACGAAAAAATAATGACAAAGCCACCGAGACCTGCGAGAATAACAGAAGCACAATGCTGTAGTATATCCGCTGCACGACTCAAAAAATTGTTCCAGCCACTCGTAGCAGGTACCCTCAGCCAAAGAGGCGCCCTTCGCCAGGGTCAGGGGGAAGGTCAACTGGGAGCCAAGCGAAGCGATCGAGCCGTTGGCGACGACGAACAAACGGCTGATCACATCTCCCCGATCTCTCCCGCGCCCAAGCGGCGACTCCCAGGTCGTACAGCTCGGAGTGCAGCTGCTCTAGCGGCACGAACGGGGCCACCTCCACGAGCGGCGGCGCCTCCGAGACAAAGATGGGATCCAGCTTAGCCTCCTGCATCTCGCTCTTCACGCACGTGCTGACCCCGACGTCGTGCCTGATGGTGTGTGGCTCGAGCAGCGCCTCCCAATTCTCGCATGGCTGCGGCACGTCCGCACTGCAGGACGAGAAGACTGTGGCACCGCACGTGCATCTGACGCCTGCGGCGTCCAGCCTCTCCCAGCTGCCCGCACCAGGAACGAGATCAGGAGCCTCCGCGAGCAAACAAGAAGACGCCGCCGAGGACTGCGAGCCTACAGAGCCGCGGCGCGCCCTCCTCCTCCGCGTCGAACGCCTGGCAGGGGCAGCCAGCTTCTCAGGGCCCAAGCGCGGCCCGCGCTGAGCAGCACGCAAGGCGGCGGCATCCGCGAGCACCAGCGACGGCACTCCATCGGCGGCGGAGTGGAGCGCGACGTTTCTCCGCACCTGGTCGAGCCAAGGCGGCTCCACTCCTTGAACGAGAGCGGCGAGGGCAGGGATGATGGCCTGAACTCTGTCGGCCACGCCGTGCACGCCGACCACCATGTCCAGGGCGGCCTCCAGCTCCGCAGCCCGCGCGAGCGCCGCAGCGACGCCGGCATCCGCGGCAGCCTCGGCACGCCGTCGCGCGGCGGTGCGCTCGGCCCGCGTCCGCGCACGCCAATGCGAACCGGGATCGCCAAGCGGCGGCGACCCCTCCCGCGCCATCCCCTCCTCCTCCTCCTTCTCCCCCTCCTCCTCCTCCTCCTCCTCCTTCTCCTCTTCCTCCTCCTCCTCCTCCTTCTCCTTCTCATCCTCCTCCTCCTTCTTCTTCCCACCTCCTCCTTCCCCTCTCCTCCTCCCCCTCCTCCTCCTCCTCCTCCTCCTCCTCCTCCTCCTCAGCATCATCATCATCATCTTCCTCTTCCTCTTCCTATTCCTTTTCCTGTTCCTCTTCCTTTTCTCCTCTTTCGCTTTCGCGCAGACCATGAGGGCGATTCGCCCGCGGCGTCATCCCCCTCCTCCCCCTTTCGCCCTCCTCCTTCCTCCTCCTCCTCCTCCTCCTCCTCCTCCTCCTCCTCCTCCTCCTCCTCCGCCTCTTCCTCCTCCTCCTCCTCCTCCTCCTCCTCCTCCTCCCCTCCTTCTCCTCCTCCTCCTTCTCCTCCTCCTCATCCTCCTCCTCCTCCCGCCTGCGCCTCCGCCTCCGCCTCTCTCCTCCTTCTCTCTCCTCTTTTCTCCTCCTCATTTCTCCTCCTCCTCCTCCTCCTCCTCCTCCTCCTCCTCCTCCTCCTCCTCCCCCACCCATCCTACTCCACCATTGTTCCCCTTATGAGTAACTCCTCCCTGTAGCACCCCGAGGCTGGTCGTAAGGGCGGGCCCGGCGTTTCGCCTGACATTTCTTTACCGCTTATGGTCCTGCAGCTTAGACGCTGGGGAGCGGAAGTCCACGCGGACCTGCCGAGACCTCGCGGCTCCTTGCGGGGTGTGAACTGCGCAATTGTTGCCATTTTTGTGGGCTCCTAGCCCAATTGTCGAAATTATTGTGGGCTGCTGGGCGGTCCAGCGGAGTGGAAGTCAACGTGAACTCGCGAGACCTCGCGGCCCCCTGCGCGGTTGCGAACCGTGCAATTGTCGCCAGTTTTGTGGGCTACTGGGGGATCCAGCAGAAAGGAGGTCCACGCAGACTCAGCCTAGACCTCGTGGGCCCTGGGGGGCTGCGAACCGCGCAACTGGCGTTCATTTCGCGGGTTCTTAGCAGATCCAGAGGAGCGGAGGTCCACGCGGATCCGGCCTAGACCTTGTGGCTCCCTGGGGGGCTGCGAGAAGCGCGTCTTTCACCATGCGGTCCTGACTATAGCTGCCCCATCTTAGAAAAGAGTTGGGTACGTCACTGGGTAATTTGTTTGAAGGCGGGTGGTCTTCAAATGTGGCTCTCGCCGTAGCGCCGCGCACATTCTTTTTACACATGCGGAAGTTTCACGGATTGAGGGCCGGTAGTTTTCAACATGTGGTTCTCGTTTCCGCACCGCGCACACTTTGTTTCAAACATCTGCAATCGTTTCACGGATTGAGGGCGGCCCTTTTGTTTCCAAACGATTCAGGATTGTCAGGGCGCAACAGTTACGTTCTATCACGGTGTTGAAGTTCCAGGAGTCGTGTTCTGGCACGGTTCAGGATCGTCAAGACGCAACAGTGAGGTTGACACGTGGCGTTGAAGTCTTAAGAATGGTGTGCTTGCACGCTACAGGATTTTCGCACGGTTGTCTCCCAACGGGGCACGTCCCTCGGTGGGAGTGGATTATTCTACGGGGCCTATGCGGAGGGAGCTTGGAGAGAGGGTGTGTCCCAACATCGTTGATGGATCTTGGATTTGCATGGGTCCCCCCTCCTCTCCCCTCCTCTCCTCCTCCTCTCTGCCCGCCGCCCCTCCCCCCCCGCGCGGAGGAGGGCAGGGCTGGCGCTTGGCCGCGGCCGGCGGGGCCGCAGAGCGGGCCCGCCGCCCGCCGCGGCGAGGGCGGCCTCGCGCAGGCGACGGCGCCGCTGCCCGTCGCGGCCGTCCCGGGGAGGCCCTGGCGCCGCCGAGTCGGGCGCTGCGTAATGGTCAGGGGACGGCCTGATCGACCCCTGGCCCTAGCAAAACATCCGGGGGGGGACACAAACACAGACACAAGAAGTCGTCGACTCCCAAGAAGAAGGTGCGGAGAGTATGGCAAGTGGAGGAGGAGACCAACATCCAGGAACTACTGAATCTATGCATCATCCTGAGAGCGGCCAGCACCGTCGACCCTGAAGGCGGGACCTCCCCCGGGACCCTGGGCTTCCCCCCCGGGACCCTGGGGCCGGGGCTGACGAGGCCGGGGCCGGGACCAGGGCCAGCCCCCTCCCACAGGGGGGAACCTCTCGCTGTCCCCCCTTTCCACAGGTGGGACCACCCCACGGGACCACCGGGGGGCGGTACTCTGACCCGGGACCCCCCCCCTATCCCACCCCACCTTGGGTCAGGGAAGGAAACTTGGGAAGGGAATCTTCTCATTTCTCTGGTCGTTCCCCAATTTTCTTGGGACTGGCGGCGACGACGACGACGACGACAGCGTCTCATACACACACGGACACCGAAGTGTCCGTGGATTTGTATATCCCTGGGCCCCGTGGAACCATCCCCTTCAGTGACGTGCCCCCCGCCTTGACCCGAGGCGTAGGTGCGCGGCTGAAGGGAAGCTTGAGAGGCGAGGGTGACGTCACGGAAGGGGACGGCTTGCTAGGGGTCGGCTGCAGGCCGCGCCCGAAATCAGCTGAGGGGGCGGGAATGATCGCATTCGATCGGGCTCTTGCTTGTTTGGCTTACAAGTTAGAGCAGTATGGGCTAGATCATTCTAGATCGTGAAGCCACCGGGAGAGAGAGAGAGAGAGAGAGAGAGAGTGGAGAGAGAGAGAGAGAGCGAGAAACAACAAAAGCAAACAAAAACAAATGGAGGGGAAAGGTGCACCTCTTTCGTGCCTTAATAGAGCCCTCAGTGGGCCCCATTAAGGCACGAAAAGGACACGAAAGGTGCACGTTTTCCCACCTCCCATTGATCGCCCCCCCCCCCACTAATCAACGCCAAGCCGAGGCCCTCGAGGTTCGAGGTTTTCGAGGTTCGAGTTTTTCGCATAGCTTCGTCGTTTCTCAGCGGTCTTCAGCCTCGGGATGCGTTGCAGCAGCTGCGCTTCGCCGAGAGCGTTCTCGGGGTGCCCAGATCGTCCCGAACGGCCGCCTGAGGCCAGAGTTTTGGACAGCCAAGCCCGAGTCGTGGGCAACGTGAGGGCAACGTCACTCTGACTGCGGATGTGCAGCATTTTGGGTGATTTCGCCAGTAGGGCGGAAATGCCCGCCATACTTTTCAGGCTCCTTTGATGCCGATTTCCGCTCTGCTTTGCCGTCGTTGTTGCCGCCATATTCTTGCTGGAATATTTGCCTCATTGTTGCCAAGGCTTTACGGCCGGTGCCGCCGACCCTGAAGGGAGACGCGGAGGAGGAGGAAGAGGAGGAGGACGACGACGACCGGCAGCGGCGGCGACGACGATGACGGTGACGTGGGTCAGAGGCCTTTTGGGGGCACTTTTGGGGCCTTTAGGGCGAAATTGCTGATAGGAGCAAGCTTTCCCGCTCCTTCCCCTCCCACGCCCACCCCTCTCTGCTCGACCACCTGTTTATGAGGTCGTAATCGTATGACGGCGGCTGGATTTCGGTTCAAGATCGGAGTGCCTTAAGCGTCCTGTTGGATATTGAATTGTTGACTTTACGGCAGTGTGACCGACTGCTGGAGGACAAAAACACCAACATCATATTGCCATTGATATTCTTGTCGTTGACTTCGTTAGCGTCGAGGTATATATCGATGGAAACGGGGCAACTAGTCTACCCATTACTTGGGTGAAACCGCAAGGTTCGCCCTAGAAGGGAAGCATTCGGACTCAGAGACCAGCATACATATTTGTTTCAAAAGACCACGTCGTCTGATTCAGCCTGGAGCTGCCCTGGGAAACGTTTGCAACACTCATTTGGTTGACGTCATCCTCGACGATCCACGTTATCGATTAACCGCTGGTCAGTTGCATCAGTCAGTAATATAGACGGGTTTCCGACGACAGTAACAGTAGGAAAAAGAAAGGCACGATGATGAGTAGTGATTCTGAATCTTCCGACGACCACGAGACTGCGGCCCGTCGGGAAAGACCGTCCAAAGAGCGCGAATCAGTTCGAGGAACATGTGGTGAAGAATCCGGGTAAGCAGGACAAATTGATGAAAAGAGGAAGGGCGCGGGGCCAGAGGGCGAGGGGGCGAGGGCCGCGGGCCAAACCCAATCGAAGGCGGGCGCAGGAAGTCGTGATGATGTTGAACCTGAAGACGCGCTTTGGAAGCCGGAGGGCTTGAGAGTGGCGGGCGGGAGGGCCCGCCTGAAAGACAGCCTCAGGATAGGAGTGTTACGAAGAGATTGGGGCCGCGGCCAGGTGATTCGGAAGGGCGAGTCGAGCTTTCCGATGTCGATGGTGACGATGCGCAGGGGGTGATTGATGAATTTGAAGATCTGACGTTCTTCTGTGCCAGATGCTGGGGCAGAAACTGCGACGCCTCGGAGGCCGAGCGCGAGGCAGGTCGCCGGAGGACCTCCCCGCGCGGAAGGAAAGGGGCGCACCTGCAGGGGGCTGGTTTCTGATCCTTGGGCAGAACGGCGCCGAGAAGCCGTCCGAGGAGACCTCCAGACCGCCCGAGCGACCCGATGCAGGGCGGGAGAGGTACGTTTCGCGAACGGCGGCTCAACCGTCAGCGATCGGGCAGTCTCTGGCCGCCGCGGGGGAGACATGCCTAAGAGCGCAGGGCCAGGCGTTTGTCGACCTGGGTGCGATCGGCCGACCCGCGGCAGAGAGCTCGACCTTTGCAGCGGCGGGCCCAGCGGTGGACGGAGCAGGATGACGGCCGCTGAGCGTTCCCGTGAGGATTTTCACCACAGCCAAAATGAGCTACGAACTACGAGGCTTATTGCGGAATGGACCCCAACGCGGCAGAATCTGAGGACGTGCGAAGAGTGCGCTTGGGATGGCTGGATTGGCTCGGAAATGAGGGGGTCCCACTTGCATTGGTCTCGTCAAAGAGCGTTCGCCGTCGCATCGTCGACTTTGCGTGGCTGGTGCGGTGCGTCCATCTATCTACGTGTGCCCCTAGGCGCCGTCGCATCGATGCGTCGGCGAAATTTATGTCTATCATCTTCCCCCAGGGCGCCGTCGCGCCCTCGGCATGGCTCGGATGGTGGCTTTCATCTATCTACCTGCGCCGCGCCCGGTCGCCGTCGCACGGGTTCAGATGTGCATTCGGTTTTTGTCGTTTTGCGCATCTATCTACCCGGCCCCGCGCGCCGTCGCGCCAGCTTGTCCGCGCATTTATGCGGCCACCCCTCACATGTCCCCCAGCACGTGCGGTTTTCCGCGTGGGGCTTCCATGGGCTTCCTGTGAGGTGCCCCGGAGGGAAAACCGCATGGGCAATTGTCAGTTGATTCTCCATTATGTGCTCGCGGGAATGTGGGGGTCCAGGGGCGGATATTGAATGGTTGGATTTACGGCAGTGTGCCCGACCGTCGGAAGACAAAACGTGTGCATCATATTGTGATTGATTTTGTTGTCGTTGATCTCGTTGGTGTCGAAGTATACTGCGATGCAACCGTGGGTGATCTATCATTTGCCTGGGCGAAGCCGCAAGGCTCGCCCTAGAAGGGAGGTTCCGGATTTAGAAACTGGACTAAGGATTTGTTCCAGAAGACCATTTAGTCTGATTTACGGGAGCCTCTTGGGAGCCTCTCGTGGGCCTCTTGGGGGGCCTCGTGGGGCCTCCTTGGAGCTTCGCGGGGCCGAGGACTCGAAATGCTCGTTCTGGTCCCCCGTCTGGGCGCCCTTTTGGAGTTTTTGTTGGGTGCCTCTTGAGCTGTCTTGGATGCCTCTTGGGCCGTCTTGGGGCCATGTTGGGTCGTTTTGGGGCCTTTGTGGATGACTCCTGGGCCGTCGTGGGGCGATCTTCGGGGCCGAGTTGGAGCGTCGGAAAGCTGGAAAGGCGTATACACCAAAATCTGTCAGATTTTTTTAGAAACGTCCATGAAGTTTGGGTCTTGGGGCCCTGTGGTGAGTGAGGTCATTGGGCGTCTTGGAGGCCTCTTGTGCCGTCTGGGGGCTATCTTGGGATTCAGGTCGTTCGGCGATGCGGGGCCCTCTTGGGCAGTTTTGGGGGCACCTCTTGGTGCACGCTTGGCCCGTCTTGGGTTTTCCTTGGGCTCCTGGATCCCCGCGCCCCACTAAGCAGAGAACGGGATTAAACGGAAGGAACTTCTCTTCGATTCAAGTACGACGTTGCTCAATCTATTTTTGCTGGCGCGCTTGAGGAGCAGGGCCCAGGGAAGGGGGGGTGGAGCGGCGACGACGACGACGACAGCGAAAAATCCCTTGCACATGCCGATAAGGTCGGCGACTTGTCTTGAGGCGGACATTTCCGCCCCATGTTCTCGCATCGTTTGGGGTGATTTCCCCACGTACATTCAAGTCGTAAATTCACTTGGGTACGGCGGATCTCAATTCAGGGGTGGCGGAAGAGCCCCAACACATCGGCGGCGAGCCCAGGGGGGAAGTCAGAGGGGGCGGGCCTTTTTGAGAAAGCTCGGGAGGTCTCTGAAGCTTTCTAAGCCTTCTCTGAAGGCAGAGGCGGCTTCTCAGAAGACCAGAGGGTTTCTGAGAAGCCCCGCCGCCTTCTGAGAAGGCCTTCCCCCTCTCACTTCCCCCCTGGGGTCGCCGCTAAAACCTCCTGATTGGCGGTTCTCGGCAGTTTTTGGCCCACGGGGCCCCGGCATCGCCAGAAACTGGTTCGGGAATGGAGAATCGGTCCCGGTGGGACGGGCCTATATTTCCAGGGGCGCGCCGACCAGGCGGCGCCCCAGGGAGGAACACGACGGGTTGGAAGCAGGGGCGGAGGATCGGAGGAGCCATGGGTGTGGATATCATGGCCGGGGCCATGACAATCTCCCCGAATTTCATGGCCCCTTTTTCTTTCAATACGTCCCCTGTTGCCCCCTTCCTCCGCGCACGTGCCTCGGATCACGATGCTCGGAACACTTTGAGGGGCGCCCCCCTTTGGACCCACCCGCTCCTCCAGGGGGGGCAGCAGAACCTCGCTCAAGAGGAGGCTCAGGGGAGGACGAGGTGTGCCGATACCACCGTACGCTTCCCTCGACGCCACGGCCGGATTCACTTCAAAATTCTAACCAGAACGCACACCAGGAGGCGCCCGTGGGCGAGGAGGGGCGGCAGGCGCGCGAGGGGGAGAAGTGAGAAGGGGCGGGCCTTTTCAGAAGGCTCGGAAGCCCGGTGGCCTTCCGAGAAGTGTGCTGAGCCCTCCCCGAAGAGACGGAACATTTTTCAGGAGGCCCGAGGGTTTCCGAGAAATCCCGCCGCTTTCTGAGCAGGCCTCCTCCTCCTCGCTTCCCCCCCCCCTCGCTCGCCGCCGGGCTGGGAAGGCCATCTCCTTCTCGCTTCCCTCCCTCGCTCGCCGCCGGGCCTGGGGCGCGGGGGGTCGAGCGAGCAAACCTGTCGCCCGTGGGCGAGGCGCCCAGAGGGCCTCCCCGCCCGTCGTCGGTAGCGCCAGCGGGCCGCCGCGCACGGCCCCCGCGGAGCCCGACGCCCCCGCGGGAGCGCCGGGCGGTCTCCGATGGCCCGACGTGCTCGGCAAGGCCTCGCCCGTCGTCGCCGTCGCCGTCGTTGTCGTCGCCGTCGTGATCGTCGTCGCTGTCGCCGTCGCCATCGTCGTCGTCGTCGTCGTCGTCGTCCTCCTCGTCGTCGTCGTCGTCGCCGCCGTCGTCGTCGTCGCCGCCGTCGGTGTCGCCGCCGCCGCAGCCGCCGCCCTCGGATCGGCACGATCGCAGCGGGTCGTCGTTGTCCTCGTTCGGGACAGCCGGCAAGAGTCACGGCGTGCAGTTTTGTTTGCGTTTTCGGCCTCGTGGGCCCTCGCCAGGCCTTGTGACCGTCAGAAAAGACGGAAGGCGGGCACCGGGGAACGGGTCTAGACCTTTGGGGGGTTATGCTGCGGAAAAAAGCCATGTTTCTGGGGATAGCCATCAGTTCATGCCAGTCTTGGAGCCGGCTGGGGGGTTAGTGGCCCAGCTTTGGTTCCGGCCCCCATGTGCCCCCTCCCAGGGATCTCGGCCCCAGATCGTTCTCAGTGCGCGACTCCCCCACCCCTGATTTGGTGGATTTCCCTACGGAAGTGCACCCAAGACGACGCGAAAAAGAAGGGTGGATATTTCCGCCTCAGAAAGGAGGGCGGGGCTATTCCCGCAAGAGCATGCCAGCAACATCGACGGCAAAGTACATAGCGCACATCGACATCAAAGGAGCTTGCAAAGTAGGGCGGATGCTCACGCCCTACTTACAAACTCGCCCAAGGCACGGTGGATCCGAAGTCAGGCCCCCACCTCTAGGGCTCGTTTCGATCCCTCCGATTCGATTCGACACGATTTCGATGGCCTCCGATTCCGATTCCATTCGACGCCAGATTCCTGTCTGCCTCCCGATCTCTCTGTGGAGACTTGCTGGCCTGCCAACTTCCCCGATCCGTTTCCTCCCGCCTCGGCTCCGATCTCCTGCCGACCCGCTCCATGCCGACCGCCGATCCGACTCGTCGATTCGCTGGTAGGGCTCGCCTGCCCCCACGCCTCTCGTCCGCTCGGGACGATCTCGGGCACAGGGAGCGCTCGGCCTGGAACTTCGACGAGGCGCAGCTGCCGGAACGCATCCCGAGGGTGGAAGGCCGCCGAGAACCGACGAGAGCCTCCGAACGCCTTGCACACCTCGCACCCCGAGGGCCTCGGCTGGGCGCTCCCAGCCATCCGGCTGCTCCAATTTTCCGGATGCGTGGGCCCCGGAGGTCCTGACCGACTTCCCCGGGGCCGGTTTTTCGTCCCAAGTTGTTTTTCTCTGACCTTCAAGCCCCCAGAAGCGCCCAACAGGGCCTCAGGACAGCCCTAAGAGGGCCCCACGACGGCTGGAGGCGCCTCGACAAAGCGGCACAGGATCAAACGGACAATACGGGAACCAGCAGAATGCGTCCTATAGGCATCCTCTTCTTCGTCTTTCTCTGTCTCGCAATTCACGCCCACTTGTCCTCCAAGGTCGGGGTTCGTGACAATATCAGGTTTCTCCCCGACCTTGAGGGGTTCCCGTTGTGTGTTCCCCTGGGGGGTCCGGGGGGGACCCCCCAGGACCTGGCCCCGACCACGGGCGGAACGCCGGCAGAAGCCGGCAGCCCCAAGGATGCCTCAGATACAGTCAACCATGATAGTAAGGATGGGGCGACTTGGCAAGGGTACCCTTGCATCCTTGCCCCTTCGGCCCATCCTTGCCAACTTTCGCTGGCCAGCCCTTCAGGGTACCCTTGCTGCTGCTGCCAGGGTACCCCTGCATCCTTCGGAACGCCCCATGTCGGTTTCCTCCGCGCCCGAGACGGCCCAAGAGCCTCCAAGGCCGCTCCAAGACAGCCCAAGACGCCCCCAAGAGGTCCCCAAGACGGTCCGATACCTTTTCAAGACAACCGACGAGGGCTCCAAGGCTGCCTCAGGTAGGCCCCAGGGAGCCCCACAGGGCTCCCAAACCCCCAGAGGGTCCCAGGAAGCCTCCCAAGGAGCCCTCACGGCTCCACACTGCCTAAGTGAATGCCCGGGAGAACCCCCAAAGCGTCCCAAGAGGCCTCCGAGGTGACCTCCAAGAGGCTAACATCGTACAACTCTCGTTGGAAAACGCACGCTTTCACCGCATATGGTTTGTCGGTTTCCTCCGCGCCCGAGACGGCCCAAGAGGCCTCCAAGTTCGCTCCAAGGCGGCCCAACACGCCCCCAAGCGGACCCCGAGACGGTCGAAGACCACTCCAAGACAAACGATGAGGGCCCCAAGGCTGTCTGAGGTAGGCCCCACCGAGCCCCACAACGCTCCCAAGAAAAACCCTGGGGGTTCCAGGGAGCCTCTCAAAGAGCCATCAAGGCTCCAGACTGCCTAAATGAGGCCCTGGGAGACACCGAAAGCCTCGCGAGATGCCCCCAAGGTGACCTTCAAGAGGCCACCATCGTGTTATTCCCGGAGGAAAAACGCATAGTTCTACCGCATGCCCTTTGTCGGTTTCCTCCGCGTACTCGACGGCCCACGAGGCCTCCGAGTCCGCTCCAAGACGGCCCAAGACGCCCCCAAGAGGTCCCAAGACTGCCCAAGACCCTCCAGGACGATCGACGCGAGCCCCAAGGATGCCTCAGATACAGTCAACCATGATAGTAAGGATGGAACGACTTGGCAAGGGTACCCTTGCATCCTTGCCCCTTCGGCCCATCCTTGCCAACTTTCGCTGGCCAGCCCTTCAGGGTACCCTTGCTGCTGCTGCCAGGGTACCCCTGCATCCTTCGGAACGCCCCATGTCGGTTTCCTCCGCGCCCGAGACGGCCCAAGAGCCTCCAAGGCCGCTCCAAGACAGCCCAAGACGCCCCCAAGAGGTCCCCAAGACGGCCCAATACCTTTTCAAGACAACCGACGAGGGCTCCAAGGCTGCCTCAGGCAGGCCCCAGGGAGCCCCACAGGGCTCCCAATCCCCCAGAGGGTCCCAGGAAGCCTCCCAAGGAGCCCTCACGGCTCCACACTGCCTAAGTGAATGCCTGGGAGAACCCCCTTGGAGATAGTTTATCGGGTTGGCCTGTCAATTTGGTGATCCGCAACCGTTGGCTCTAATCAGCCGCGCGAGCCGGTGGTTCGCCCTTCCATGGAGTGGGCGAGGGCCGCCGCTGCTGGCGCCGGTGGCTTGGCACAACTGGGCAGCCTGTGGTACGGCCAGCGCTGTACTTGCCAGGTGGAGCTGGGAGACGGGTTCGCTGTGGACCGTGAGCTGCTGCGTCTGCTCGAGTGGCAGCTGCAGAGGTGCGGGCCCGCGAACCTCACGTTGCCGGCGCCGTGCCCGCCGCCCGAGTGCTCAGGCTTTCCTGGGCTGGTGGTCTTCTTGGTGGCGGTGCTGGCTTTCCCGGCAGGGTTCGCCGCTGCTGCCTCCTGTGGCTGGTGGTGCCTGAGGCGCTCGGAGTGTCGTGCCACGCCTGAGGGCTCAGGGACTCCTTGCCTGACCGACGGAGGCGATGTCAGATCAGCTTCGTCAGGGCCAGCGAGTGCTCGTCTCCTACGACGAGGACCCGCGTGAGCTGTTGTGGCATGAGCGCCTTCTGTGCGCGCACGTGCACGAGGGTTCCTGGGTGGTGACCACCCCCGAGAGAGACATGTACCTCGAGGACCTCCAGGAGGGCGTCGAGAGCCTGGTGTTGCTGGGTCCGATGGGAGGCCTGCCAATCGGCTGGAACCGTGGGCCCACGCACCTGTTCAGGAACTCGTCCCAGGGTCCGCTGCACCGTGAGGAGAGCCTGCGGCTCCAAGCGGAGGGCGCGGAGCTGGCCTTGCAGGAGAGGCGCGACCTGGGCCTGGCCGCTTCTCCGCCGCTGCCGCCGCCCACTGGCGCGCCCCCGCCGCTGGCTCTGGAGGGCGTGCCGAGCGCGGGCGAGGGAGGATGGCGGCACTCGGAGAACCGTGGAGGCGCTAGGCTGGGCGAGCGTGTCGGCGACGCGGAGCTGGAGGCAGGCTGCCAGCGAGGGGATCGTGGAGTGGCCCTCGTGGGCGACGTCTTCGTGTCCTGCGATTTCTTCAGGCCGGGCCAGCAGATGCCTACGCCTAGGGGGGGAGGAGCGGCTGAGCCTGCGTCCAACGAGCTGCGCGCCCTCCCCGTGAAGTACGAGACTGCCAGCCAGAGGCACCGCTCCTACAAGGAGGCGGCGTCGCTGACCACGACGACGGCCTTCGAGGACTGGCCGATCAGCGGCCCTAGGACGGCGGAGTGGCTGGCACGTGACATCGCTCGACAGGAGCTCACTCCCGTGCGCCGCCACTTCTGGTGGAGACAGCTGCTAGGCTTGGGCCCCAGTGACTGGGGCGTCGGGGAGCACGAGTCTTTGAGCCGGCTCTTCGAGTGCGCTCTGACTTACGACCAGCTAAACTTCGGGGAGCTTGCGTCGCTGGAGCTGGCGGGCAGGCGCTACCAGCTGCTCGAGGAGAGGTGCGCCCGCATGCTCATCGCGGCAACGGCGGGCGGCGACAGCGGCCACCTCGACAACGACAGGCTGTTCATGGGCGAGGAGGGCCGCCATGGCCGTGCTCTCGTGGCGCCTGCTCTAGAGTCCTGGATTCCCCGGAAGCTGTCCGAGGAGAGCGCGGTGCTCAAGGAGCGCCGCAAAGCGAAGGAGGAGCGGCAGCTGGCCCGCTCGACCGACGCTGCTCCAGGTGCCGGAAGCGGCAAGAACGACGAGAAGCCCCCCAGGCGCCCGAAGAAAAATAGTGGCGGGCCGGGGGGTGGCGCCGCTTGAGCTGCCACGGGCGGCGGAGGCCCCCGGCCGCCGCCCATTCTGCAGAGGGGAGGGCTGCCCGCGTGAGGAGGATGGCGGGCCGCCTCGGTGTTGCAGGTGAAGGCCTAGACTGGGCTCGGGGCTTGCTGCCTCTGCCATCTGGGCGCTGCCTGGCTGATCTCCTGGAGGGACTCTCGCCAGCTGGCCTGGGTGCGTCGCGCTGTGCGGATCGGCGGCGCTCGCGCCGACGGGCTGCAGAGGCGCGGCTGCAGGACGGCATCTCGACGCTCAACGTGCTGGGCGGCCACGGCGAGGAGTGGGGCCCCAAAGTGCTGCCTGGTGCTACCCAGCGCCAGGCTGTGGCCAGCTCGGCCCGGGCCTACTTTGCCGTGCCGCCGCCGCCCGACGACCTCACCGCCTCGGGAGCGTGGTCTGCGCTTCGGGGCTGCGGTTCCGGCTACGCCGTCGCAGGTGTTGTCGCCAGAGAGTTCGCGACCTACCAGCGCGGCAGGCTTGCCCTGCCAGCGGTCGGTAACCAGGCGATCGACCTCGTCAGTTGCCTGCCCGACCACTACCAGAAGCTGCTGGAGGATAGTGGCCGCGCTATTCGGCTACCAGCAGTGTGTACAAAGGACGTGGCGGCAGAGGCGGACGAGTTGGGCCCTGCGATGGATCCCATCCTGGCTAGGTCGCCCAGCAAGTACGCCGAGTTTTTGATGTCTGCATTCGAATCCGGTGTCGTCGAGCCGGCGACTGAGGTTCGCAGTTTTGTGGGGGCCTTCTTTGTGCGTAAGAAGGGCGGCTCGTTGCGGATCATCTTCGACCCTCGGAAGGCGAACTCGCAGTTTGTACCTCCAGATAGTGTTGCTTTGGCGTCTCCGGAGGCCCTGGGTGATCTGGATGCGCCTGCAGGTCAGCGGTTGTGGGTCAGTGAGGGCGATGTCGAGAATTGCTACTACCAGTTCCTGCTGCCTGACGACCTGAGGGCCGACTTCGCGTTGCCTGCGGTGCCTCGGAAGCTGCTGCCGCGGAGTCTGCGCCGCCTGTTTCCGCCTGGGCACGACTTCGTTCACTTTCAGGTGCGCGTGGTGCCGATGGGCTGGAGCTGGGCCGCGGCGCTGGTGCAGGCGGCGAACGGGGAGCTGCTGCGAGCTGGTCCGCAAGGGGCCCGCCGCTGGATCTGCAATCGCCGCTGCGCGCCGGCTGTCGCCGGTCGTGAGCCCGCTGTTCTCCTGTACATCGACAATTTCGCCTCGCTGGGGACCGTAAAGGAGACAGTCCAGCTCGACGCTGACTCGATGGGGAGGCAGCTGAGGGGCCGTGGTCTGACTACTCACGACATCTCGGGGCCGCAAGTTGACGTGGACCTGCTCGGGTTCCACGTCGACGGGGCGAAGGGGGCGATTCACATCGCGCCCAAGCGGTTCTGGAGGCTGGTCATGAGTCTGGACTACATCCTGAAGCACCCCCTCCTGACGGGAGCCGAGCTAGAGCGGCTGATCGGGCATTTGACGTACGTTCTGCTGCTACGACGCGAGGTGCTCAGCTTGCTCAGTGCGTCCTACGTCTTTGTCGGCAAGTGCTACTCTCGGCGCGTGCGGCTCTGGCCTTCGGTGCGCCGAGAGCTGACCTGGGTGCGAGCGCTGCTGCCGCTGGTGTGGGCGGATTTGCGCGGCGCATGGCCCCCCAGCGTGATGGCCGTGGACGCCTCGATGACTGGCTCGGGCGCGGTGGAGCGCTCCGCGGACCCACACGACGTCGGGCGCATCGGCCGAGTTAGAGAACGCTGGAGGTTCTAGGAGCGCGAGCTGGTGGCCGAAGGCTCGCGTGCACGCGCCCTGCGTGAGGGGGCCGTCGGCGACCCCCCGTTCCCCGACGTGCCGTCGGACTTCTGCAAGGCCACCTCGTGGAAGACCGTAGCTTCGAGACGGTGGCGCCATCGTGCCCCCATCCATCTTCTGGAGGGCGAGGCGTTGCTGTGGGCCATGCGGCGGCAGGTGCGGCGAGTGGCGCATCATGGGTGCAGGCTTCTATTTTTGTCGGACAGCATGTGTATTTGCTGTGCAGTTGCAAAAGGAAGAGCCTCGGATTTCCCCATCCTCGCTCAGTTGAGACACTTCACAGCTCTTCAGCTCGCATCGTCTTGTCGTGTGTCAGTGCGATGGATCCCTTCGGAGTGGAACCCCGCCGACGGTCCTTCAAGGCGGTTCGAGCCTCGCCGTTTGCGGGGCGATGGAGCGCCGTCGGCTCGTGGCGGCCGCGCCGAGTGCGCAGCCGCTGCCTGCTCCGAGTGCGCCGGCGATCGGCCATGGGCGGAAGCGCCTCCTGGGCCCGTCGGGCCGCGCGCGCTCGGGTCAGGCGAGGGCCAGTGCCAGACGCCCCCAGCCCGCTGCCGCGACCCAGAGGTCGACTGCCTTGCCGTGGCACCGCCTCTTGGGCTCGAGCGCGTCAGGACTGGGGCTGGAGGCGGTGAGGCCCTCTACCCAGCAGAACTACCTGAAGTGCCTCAGTGGCCTCTGCAACTGGCTCGGAGTGGAGGCGCTGCCCAGCTGGAGCGCGCTGGAGTGGGACGACGCCCTGCTGCAGTACCTGAACGACGAGTTCGCGCAGGGGGTGCGGCCGAACAGGGCTGCGAAGCTGCTGTCGGCGGTGCTCTGGGCGCGACCGGCGCTGGGGCGGCCCCTGCGGGTGGTGCTGCCGAGGAGCAGCCGGGCGCTGCTGGGCTGGAAGCGCAAGCGGCCCGGCCACTCTCGCCCCCCGCCCCCGTGGCTGGTGCTCTGCGGCGTGCGGGAGGTCCTGCTGCTGAAGCAGGAGGTGGCAATGGCGTGCGCTCTCTGCCTCATGTTCCACTGCTACCTTCGGCCCGGAGAGCTCCTGGGGATGAAGGCTTTTCAGCTGGTGCCGCCTGCGGCCGGGCTGCAGGGCGGATTTCGCTGGTGGACGCTGCTGCTTCATCCCGAGGAGCTGCTGGTGCCCAGCAAGACAGGCGAGCTGGACGACTCCCTGCCGCTCGACGCGCCCGAGCTCCAATGGCTTACCCCCGCGCTCAGGGATCTGAAGGCGCGGCTGGAGCCCCGCGAGCCGCCGTGGAGTTTCGGCTACGCGCAGCTGCGCGAGGAGCTCGAGAACGCGCTGGCGGTGCTGGGACTTCAAAGCCTCGGTGCCACGCTGTACTGCCTACGGCACGGAGGGGCAAGCCACGATCGGATCGTGGGAAGGAGGTCACTCGAGGAGGTGGCCAAGCGAGGCAGGTGGCGAGCTCGCCTGTCCGTGCGGAGGTACGAGAAGCACAGCCGCCTGGCGCTGCAAGTGGCGAAGGTGCCGCCCGTGGTGCAGGAGCGGCTGCGACTCAGCATGCAGAGGCTGCCGCAGCTGTTCGCCAGCTGCTCAACGCGACGCTCCACCGAGTGCGCCTGGGGCGAGACAGGGTCGCCGTCGAGGTCTTCGCTGGGTCAGGCCGCCTCGCCTCAGCGCTTCGTGCCAGAGGAATCCCCACGGTCGAGTGGGACATCATTCGAGGAGCGCAAGTTGATCTCACCAAGGCGTCCAGTGTCGAAGTTTTGAAAGGATGGATTCTCAGTGGAGAGGTGAGCATCTTGTGGTTAGGAACCCCGTGCACTTATTTCTCTTTGGCCCGTAGGTATACCAAGTCTGGGCCAGAACCTTTGAGGTCCAAAGAGTTTCCTCTTGGGCTGCCAGGCCTCTCAGGTCCCGATCAAATGCGAGTGCAGTTGGGTAACCGTTTGATGCATGTCTCTGTTGTGCTTGCTAAGTTAGCTCACACCAGAGGGATCCCTGGAGGGCTCGAGAATCCCGCCTTCTCTCGTCTTTGGCTGTGTCCGCCTGTGCCAGGTCTCTGTAGGGTTCCCAATGTTCATGATGTTTTCACGGATTTTTGTATGTGGGGTGAGCCGTGGCGTAAACGAACCCGGCTTCGCTTCTGGCACGTTTCTCCGGAGCTTCTTGGGCGAAAGTGCCACGGTAAAGGCACTTGTGAGAGGTCCCAGAGGCCTCGCCAAGTGCTTGAGGGCAAGGCCCCCGGTGGCCAGTTTTGGACAGCAGTAGCACAGCCTTACCCCAAGGAGCTGTGCAATATTCTGGCCAAGTCTCTTGTAGATGCGTCAAATAATCGTAGGCTCTCTCGGTTGTGGGACATTTGTAAATCCTAGGCGGTATTATCAGTACAGTAATGAATCTGGACGTGAATATGGCCCAGAGTTTTTTACTTGTTCGATGCTGCTGCGTTCTGTTGTCACTGTTGCCGATGCCTCGCCCCGGCGCCCTCTCAAGCTTGTGCTGGAGAAAAATAGAAGGCCTTGGAGATAGTTTATCGGGTTGGCCTGTCAATTTGGTGATCCGCAACCGTTGGCTCTAATCAGCCGCGCGAGCCGCCCGACCCTCCCTCCCTTCTCTGCTCTTCCGCCTTTCAATCCCACACGAATTCAGAATTTAACAGGCCCAGAGTTTTTTACTTGTTCGATGCTGCTGCGTTCTGTTGTCACTGTTGCCGATGCCTCGCCCCAGCGCCCTCTCAAGCTTGTGCTGGAGAAGAATAGAAGGCCAAAGCGTCCCAAGAGGCCTCCGAGGTGACCTCCAAGAGGCTAACATCGTACAACTCTCGTTGGAAAACGCACGCTTTCACCGCATATGGTTTGTCGGTTTCCTCCGCGCCCGAGACGGCCCATGAGGCCTCCAAGTTCGCTCCAAGGCGGCCCAACACGCCCCCAAGCGGACCCCGAGACGGTCGAAGACCACTCCAAGACAAACGATGAGGGCCCCAAGGCTGTCTCAGGTAGGCCCCACGGAGCCCCACAACGCTCCCAAGAAAAACCCTGGGGGTTCCAGGGAGCCTCTCAAAGAGCCGTCAAGGCTTCAGACTGCCTAAATGAGGCCCTCGGAGACGCCGAAAGCCTCGCGAGATGCCCCCAAGGTGACCTACAAGAGGCCACCATCGTGTTATTCCCGGAGGAAAAACGCATAGTTCTACCGCATGCCCTTTGTCGGTTTCCTCCGCGAATTCGACGGCTGACGAGGCCTCCGAGTCCGCTCCAAGACGGCCCAAGACGCCCCCAAGAGGTCCCAAGACTGCCCAAGACCCTCCAGGACGATCGACGCGAGCCCCATGGACGCCTCAGATACAGTCAACCATGATAGTAAGGAGGGGGCGACTTGGCAAGGGTACCCCTTCGGCCCGTCCTTGCCAACTTTCGCTGGCCAGCCCTTCAGGGTATCCTTGCTGCTGCTGTCAGGGTACCCTTGCATCCTTCGGAATTCGGCCGCACTCCGCGCGGAAAACCTCAACATGGCGTTCCAAGGCCCTTGCATCGTTACCGCGTATCCTTGCTATCCTGGTTGACGGTAGGCCGAATGCCCCATGTCAGTTTCCTCCGCGCCCGAGACGGCCCAAGAGCCCCCAAGGCCGCTCCAAGACAGCCCAAGAC
Source organism: Prorocentrum cordatum (assembly GCA_963575745.1). NCBI lineage: Eukaryota > Dinophyceae > Prorocentrales > Prorocentraceae > Prorocentrum > Prorocentrum cordatum. Next base: position 418,894 of record CAUYUJ010018505.1, on the reverse strand, counting down.
GCCCCCAATAGGTCCCCAAGACTGTCCAAGACCTTTTCAAGACAACCGACGAGGGCTCCAAGGCTGCCTCAGGCAGGCCCCGGGAAGCCCCACAGGGCTCCCAAGAGAACCCCCCCGAGAGCCCAGGAACCTCAGGAGGGGCACAGGCAGCCCCCCTTGCGAGGCCACAGAAGGCTCCCAGAGCGCCGCAGGACGGTCCCGGCACACGACAGCCTTCGGGCTTGTCCCTCTACAGGAGGAATATTCAAACAATAGTCTGGGGACGATTTGTTTGAGTATTGTTTGACCGTTTTGGGGTATGTTTTGGCTATTTCTATGTTTCGTCCAAAATCTCCCTGTAGACAGCCTCAGGACGGCCCCAGAGAGCCATGCGACGGCCCACGTCGCTCCCGCTGCATCAGTTCTGGCCCCGCAGTCCCATACGCAGACCATCCCAACATGTCGCCCCCAGCTCCAGGTCCCCAGGGAGCACCATGAGGACTGCTGCCGCCCATTCGCGCTGTCCCCGGCAGCTGGCATGGAATCGTGCTCCGCTCACCTCGTGCCTCGCATGGTAGCGTGCTGAGCTCACGTTCTATCTCGCATTGTGCTGTGCTCGTCTCAGAGAGGGCCCACAGCTCTAACTTTGGCGGAAGCTCGCATGGTATCGTGCTGAGGTCACCGCGTGGCTCCCTTACGAACATGGACGGTGGCTCGCATGGCATCGTGCTGAGCTCACAGCGTGCCTCGCTTTCTCCCGTGCTGTGCCCACCGCGTGGCTCGCATGGAACCGTGCTGAGCTCACGTTGCCTCTCGCATTGTGCCGCGCCGTGTTCACCGAGGCAGCACAGCTCTAACTTAGGCGTTGGCTCGCATGGCATCGTGCTGAGCTCACAGCGTCGCACCCTTGCTGGCGTACGCTGCCGCTCGCGTGGCTCGCACGGAGGCGTGCGGTGCTCACCACAGGCAACGCCTCACGCGCGTCCCACCAGCCGTGGAGCCCCTTGTGATCTTCCGGGCCACACACGGAGACAGCACAGCTGGAACTCTGGCGGTGGCTCGCACGGCATCGTGCTGAGCTCATTACGTGTTTCGCTTGCTGGCGTCCTACAGTGTCCGTCTTGAATAAGGAACACTTCTTTTCAAAAGGGGCTCGGTCGTTCCTTTGGTTCGCATGCGTTCCGCTACCTTTTTGGTGGCGAGCCCCCCTGGTGTTCCTTCGGACTTCCTAGACTTATTAGGAGAAAAATGGGGCTTCGTTCCTTGTTGATCGTTCCTTAGGTCAGGTCGAATACTGTATGCCCACCGCGTGGCTCGCATGGCACCGTGCTGAGCTCACGTTCTGCCCCGCTGCAGCGTCAGAGATGCCAGGAGGTTTACCCAGCACGCGATTCCACCCCTGCTTGCGTTGCATGTGCTTCGCCCCCCCCCCCCCCCCCCCCCCATCCGTCTCGACATGGATCAGACTAGCCGCCCATGCGCCCTGCCCCGCTGCCATGGCCACGTGTTCCGCGTTCGGGTAAGCTGCTGCATTCCATCCTCAGAGAGCCCATGACTAAGTCAACACGGTGGCCACCTACACTGATTCCTGGCTTCATCTGCAAGTGGGTCGCCAAACTCTGGAGTGACTGGGAAAGGATGCTGTCTGCAGAAGTGCGCCGTTGGAAAGCCCACAACAAGTACAGACACGGTGCTGGCGAGATCACTCTCGAGGACTGGTGTGCAGCCTTATCCATCCCCCTCAGGAGCTTCACCGAAGCCCTTCGTGAAACATACATCGACCAAATCATCCGTGGTACCAGATCAGAGAAACTATGGATTCAGTTTGTGTCGGGGTTTCGGTTTTCTCCTATGCCTGGCGGTCCATAGGGGCCAGACGGATCGCGAGGAGGCGGACGAGGAGGAGGAGGAGGAGGAGGAGAAGAAGGAGGAGGGGCCATCTGTGGTTGTGGTTCCTCGCGTTTCTCCGGCCTGCCTCTCTCCCCCCCCCTCCTCCCTCTCTCCATAAACCCCCCTCCCTCCTCCTCCCCCCGCCCCTCCCCCCGAAATGGGACGAATTACAACCGACTGGTCCCAATTCCAACCGTTCGGAGCGAATTGCAACCATGCATGGGACCAATTGCAACCATGGGATCTTCAGAAGTACTTCTTTCTTCTTCAGAAGTACTTCTTTCTTCTTCAGAAGTATTTCTTTCTTCTTCAGAAGTTCTTTTCATTCCTTCGGATTCCTTAGGGTTCCTTGTGATTCCTTAGGACTCCTTAGGATCCTTAGGATTCCTTAGGGTCCTTGGGATTCCTTAGGATCCTTAGGATCAGGACTCCTCCGGATTCCGTCAGGAATCATTCGGAAAATTTGCGAATCCATAGGAATCCAGAAACAAATCCTTAGGGGAAGGGTGCGCTTTGGGGGCCTTCTTGGTGTCTCTTTGGGCCACTCTTAGGGCCCTCTTGGGGCCTTCTTGGAGCCCTCCTGGGGCCCTTATTGACTTTTCTTGGCGCCCAAATGAGCCCTAGAAGGGCCAACGTTCGAGGGCTGCAGGGGGGCCCAGCAGAGTGACGTCCTATGGGGGCTCAGATTGGACCTCGCCATCCCTGGGGGGGGCTGCGATCTGCGAAACTGTCGCCACTTTCGAGGGGTGCTGGTGGGTCCAGTGGACTGGCGTCCTACAAGGGGCCCTAAAAGAGCCCGAAACGGCAGCAAGAGGGACAAGCAACCGACAAATATGTTTTCTTTCGGATGGGGGCGGGAAGAACAACCGAACAATATTCATATTCGATTTTTCGGAAGGGGCTGCTTTGGGGCCTTCTTGGGGTCTCTCTGGGCCACTCTTAGGGCCCTCTTGGGGCCTTCTTGGAGCCCTCCTGGGGCCCTTATTGGCTTTTCTAGGCGCCCATTATAAGCCCTAGAAGGGCCAACTTTAGAGGGCTGCAAGGGGGGCCAGCAGAGTGACGTCCTATGGGGGCTCAGATTGGACCTCGCCATGCCTGGGGGGGGGCTGCGATCTGCGAAACTGCCGCCACTTTCGAGGGGTGCTGGTGGGTCCAGTGGACTGGCGTCCTACAAGGGGCCCTAAAAGAGCCCGAAACGGCAGCAAGAGGAAAACGCAACCGAAACATATTTCATTTTTTGGAAGGGGGCGGGAACTGTTTAATTCCCGATCTGGTGTGGACTAGCACGGTGTTGCAGAGTGCAGGGTAGGCTCACGAGAAGCATCTCGATAGTGATCATGCCCTGCAGGCGTCTGGCCGGAAGGAAATTCGAAGAGGCCAGATCGTGACCCGCAGGCCATTTTGTCCCGAGGAAGCTTGTGCGCTTCTTGAGAGATCATCGATCTACAGTGGGATATTCAATCTTCATGGTAGCGTGAAGCGGGACTCCTGGCGCGCGAGAGTCGGACGGAGGAGCGACACCAGGGGGGGGCATACCACGCCTCCAACAGCACCGAGCAGGGTGAAGGAGTCCAGACAGCATGGAGCAGGTTGTCCAGCAGTTGCAAGGGCAAGTCGCACAGCTGACGCAGCAGTTGCTGGCGATCCAGCAGCAACAACCAGTTGGAGTGGAGATGGCGGACGCGGTGGCCGCCATCAGGGAGCTGGCCCAGGCCCAGGCGCATCGGGAGCGGCCGACGCTTGGCTTGTGGACACGAGGGGCCTGGGCAGGCCTAAGGTCTTCAACAACAAGGAAGACGAGTTTCAGAGTTGGGCGCAGAAGGCGGAATCATTCTTCAGCGGCGTGTACCCAGAGGCGGAGCGCCTTCTTGAGTGGAGTGCGGATCAAGGTGGTGAGATCGACGTGGACATGATCAGGGCTGAGTTCGGAGAGGACCAGATCGACCGGGACAGGAGGGTCCCGCAGCTGGAGGCGATCGGCCACCAGCTGTACACGGCGCTGATGCAGCTGACGGAGGGCGAGTCGTTGAGCATCGTGAAGAACTCAAAGAAGAGTCCCTACGAGGCGTGGCGCCGACTTCAGAAGCGGTTTGATCCCGCGACGGGAGGCCGCAAGAGGAATCTCCTCCGAACGATCTTGAATCCAGGGAGGAGCAAGATCGACGATTTGCAGGCGTCGATCGAGCGCTGGGAGAACTTCGTCTCCCGGTACGAGAAGAAGGTTGACCATGTCATGGACGACGAACTGAAGCTCGCCGGGTTTGAGGCGTTGGTGCCAGAAGAGTTGGAGAAGCACTTGATTATGAATGCTAACATATTGCAGACTTACGATCAAGCAAGGCTCGAGGTGGTCACATACGTGGAGGCGAATACTGGACTTCGCATCAGGGACAAGAAGCCGAGCGACAACCAGGCCAGCGACCCGGATGCAATGGACACCTCGGCGCTAGGCATCAACTCGCTGAAGGGTAAGAAAGGACCAAAGGGAGGCTGCTACAACTGCGGCGGCAACCACTTCGCGAGGGACTGCAAGAAGGGCAAGTCCAGCCAGGGTAAGGATTCCAAAGGTCGAGGCCGTGGAGGTTGGAATGGAGCAGCTGCTGCTCCATCGTCCAAGGGAGGACAAGGCGGCGGCAAGGGCGAGGGCAAGACCGACATCAAGGGCAAGGGCAAGGAGGGCGACAAGAGCGGCAAGAAAGGTACTCAGGCTCGACGCCCTC
>CAUYUJ010018505.1:410000-414205 GCA_963575745.1 Prorocentrum cordatum | reverse complement strand
GGAGGAGGAGGAGGATGGAGGGGGGGATGGAGGAGGACGATGGAGAGGGATGCGTGTTCACATGCATTTTCACATGCATATGAAAATGCATGTGAGTTCGGTCGTTCGATGAGGAGGGGGAGGCGGATGAGGAGAAGGGGGGGGGGGGGAGGCGGAGAGGGCGGAGGGGGAGGCGGGGGGGAGGAAGATGAGGAGGAGATGAGGGGAGATGAGGAGGGGGGAGGGGGGGGGGGAGTTGTAGTGAGAGGAGGGGATGGGGGGGGGAGGAGGGGGGCGGAGGAGGAATTATATGACGACACGACGACCAAGAAATGAGTAGACGGGTGCACGACCGTGCCCGATCTCATGAGGAAGGGGAGGAAACGGAGGAGGAGGAGGAGGAGCGGGAGGACGAGGAGGAGGGGCTAGGATCCAGGGGTGGGCGGGGAGAAAGACGGGCGGGGCGGGGATGAAAGGGCGGCGAGGGTGGATGACTTGTAGGCGCGCGCCACGTGGGCGAGGGGAAGGACGAAGCAAACGGGGGACAGAGATAGATGAACATGATGGGGGAAGGGGGAAGAATAATGAAGGCGAGGAGAAGGGGGGAAAGGGAGGGGGAAGGAGAAGGAAGAATACGAGGAGGAAGGGGATGATAATAAGGAGGAGGACGAGGAGGAAGAGGAACATAACGAGGGGGAGGAGGAACGTGACCCGCTCTGCTGCGACGCTTTTTCTCTCAAGCCGCTTCGCGGAAGGCACGTCCATCTTATATATTGCAAGCCGCTTCGCGGATGGCGCGGTTGGCTTTGGGGGCGCTTGTGGCATCTTGAGGGCTTTGGGGGGCTCGGGCGGTGTCTCTTGGGATGTTCCCTGGGAAGTCGCGTGCAAATGACGGCGTCGTATGTCATAACTTGTCGGGCGTATTTGGTGTAAACGGTGGGGTAAGCCAAAATAAACGTAACAAATTTAACGCTAACACGGTATGCATACCAACGCGCTATTTGCATGAGAACCTTGTGCGATCGATCACACACTCACCATTTTAATTGTATCGAAAACACAATGTATTTGCATGTGTGCCCAACTGAAATCTCGAAAACCCATGATGATGAACGTGATGATGATAATGATCTATGCAAAAGGGACCGGCTTCTAGACCAACCACACAAAAGGGGCCGGGGCCGATCGACTAAATGGGGGTCTCCCGTTTTCCTCTCATGGGATCCTTTGGGGAGCAGCGCACGGGGCCGGACGTTGAGGTCATGGGAGTTCGTCTGCAGGGAGGTTCTTCGAGTTCGGCGGGGCCGTCCGCCACGGACGGGCCTCCCGCCATCGCTGGGCCGGCCGCGACGGCCGGGCCGGCAGGAGGAACGGTGCCACGAGTCGCTGGAGCGGGACATGTCGACGCAGACGTTCCCATGTCGGCCATGGATCTGGCGGTGCCGATGAGAGGTCAGGACTCGAGGTACATGCAAGAGCTTGTGAACTGGCACAGGTTCGACGAGATGGGCGACCTGGACATCCAGGAGCTGGATGAGCTGAAGGGCGAGCTCGCGGCGCTGAACGCGCTGGACTTCATGGAGGGTGGCAAGGAAGATGTTGAGGTGGATCTGGGAGCAGTTGACGTGATGGAGATTTTCTCGCCGCCGAGGTTCACGGAGGCGGCGAAGAGACATGGGCTCAGACCTGGAGTAGCAGTGGATCTTTCTACGCGCAGGCCGACCGATGGAGTCGGCTGGGACCTACTGCGCAAGGAGGACCAGGCGGAGCTGGACGATATCATTGAGAGGGGCCAGCCCTGGCTGCTCACGGGAAGCCCGAGGTGTGACCCGTTCAGCCAGCTGCAGTGCCTGAACAGGACCACGACCGACGAGAAGGTCAGGGCCGAGAGACTTCGAGAAGGACGTGAGGGGCTGCAAGTTGCGATCAAGGCGCACAACAAGCAGCATGATGCTGGGAGGTATTTCCTACACGAACACCCGGCGACTGCGACTTCTTGGAAGGAGCAGGGCGTGGAGGAGCTTATGTCCCGCGAGGGCGTCTACTACGCGCAGGGGACGATGCGTCGGGACGGGCTGCAGTTGCCGGAAAAGTACCGGGACGAGAGTGATGGCGTCCCCGAGTACGTGCGGGAGGAGAGCGGCTCGTCACCAACAGTGAGGAGATCTGGTACGAGCTGAATGGCAAGTGCTCCAATCTGGTTGGGGGCGAACTTCATCGGCACGCCGAGCTCAAGGGCGGAGTGGCGCACTTTGCGGCGAAGTACCCTCCGAGGTTCGTCGGTGCTGTGTTGAGGGCACTTCGGAGGCAGCGGAAGAAGGATGGAGAGCTCAACGCAGTGGAGGAGATCGCGGGGCCGGTTCCCGAGATGCCGACGGAGTACGAGGAGATGCTCGAGAGTGGTGGAGGCTTCTGGAATGATGTCAATGGCGGGTTTCTTCCGACCGATAAGGTTCTGGCGGCGCGCCAGGAGGAGATCAGCTGGATCCACGGCGAAGGGGTCTACGACATTGTTCCGGAGCAGGAGGCTCGAGACGCAGGAGTACGACCATTTGACGTCCTGTGGGTAGACACGGACAAGTCCATGGACCCGAGTGAGCAGAAGATCAGGTCCAGGCTGCGCGTGAGGGAGTTCAAGACGAAGAAGGACGGCAAGGTTCAGAGGGCACTCGGCGGCGCAGCTGTTCTCTGCGATGCCGCCGCTGGTGGCCGTGAAGGTGCTGGTGTCCAGGGTGATGACTGGAGGTGTTGCCAAGTCAGGCAAGCGCTTGAAGTTAAGGCACTATGACATCTCCAGGGCGCACTTCATGGGCAAGGCGCAAAGGTTGGTCTACGTCAAGCTTCCAGCCGAGGATCGCCAACGCTACGGCGAGGGGATGCTGGGGCGATTGAAGTCGATGTACGGCACCCAGGATGCTTCGCATCTTTGGCAGTTGGACTATGTGGACTTGTGCTGCTCGAGTGAAGGTGGTTTCAAGAGGGGCAAGCACAATGCGGCCTTGTTCTTCAACCCGGCGGGTGACATCCGCATGACAGTCCATGGGGGCGACTTCGTAGTGTTGTCGGACGTAGATGGACTGGAGCACGTCGACAAGCTGTTGTCTTCGAAGTACCCGAGCAAGATGATGGGCACCCTGGGCTTCGATGAGGGCGACAACGAGAGCTTGCAGTTGCTCAACAGGATCGTGAGGAGAGGCAAGGACACCAGGGGCGAGTACATCGAGATCGAGCCCGATCCGAGGCACGCGAATATGATCTTGGCGGAGACTGGTTGCACGGAGGCCACCAAGTCGGTCAGCACGCCGAGGGAGAAGCTCAAGGACACGGCGATTCTCGAGGGGATCAAGGGCAAGAAGCTAATCGCGAGTGAGACTACTCGTTACCGGTCGGTGCGCATGAGGCTAAGCTACTTGGCGCAGGACAGGCTGGACTTAGTGGAGAGTGCGAAGACTTCGGCGCAGCGAATGGCTGGGCCGACCGAGTTCGACTGGCAGCCGCTGAAGAGGGTTGCTCGTTATCTGGCAGGCAGACCGAGAGCTTCGATCCGGTGCCGCGCGCAGGCGCCGGTGAGCAATATCGAGGTGTACGTGGACAGTGACTTCGCAGGAGATCCCATCACCAGGAAGTCAACGACAAGACTGGTGGCCATGGTGGGATCGCACCTGATCAAGGGCAGCAGTGCAATGCAGAGCCTCACCTCCCTGAGCGTCGGCGAGGCGGAGTTCTACGCGGTGGTCAAAGGAGGTGCGGTTGCGTTGATGCTGAAGGCCATCTACGAGGACTTCGGCGACCACATGGAAGCTCTGGTGCTGAGTGACAGCACCACCGCAGGGAGCCTGGCAGATCGTCTGGGAGTTGGGCAAAGGACCAAGCACATCCAGACGAGGTTCCTTTGGGTCCAAGAGCGGGTTCAAGACCGGGACCTGAAGGTGCATAAGGTTCACGCTTCGAAGAACCTGGCGGACGTGGCGACCAAGCCGGTGAGCGGAGTTCTGCTTGACAGACATTGTCAATCTGCGGGGCTTCTTTTCTCATCGAGGTGACCTGGATCGCCACGCTCCACTACCGAGGGGTAGGCTTCTCGGTGCGAGCACTGAGGAAACTTGCGAGTTGAATTCTTTCAGCGAGGCAACGCCTTCGTTGTGCAGGACTGTTTCAGAGATCTGAAAATGATTGTTCAGAGTGCCCGTGCCCGGGGCCATTGTCATGTTTCGTCTTTCGAGTTT
>CAUYUJ010018505.1:392500-405000 GCA_963575745.1 Prorocentrum cordatum | reverse complement strand
TAGTAGTAGTAGTAGTAGCAGTCGCAGTAGTAGTAGTAGTAGTAGTAGTAGTAGTAGAAGTAGTAGTACTAGTACTATTCCTAGTACTAGAACTAGTACGAGTCCTAGTAATGAGTATAGTCGTAGCCATGGTACCATAAGTGGTAGTGCTGGTAGCACGGATAGCCGTACTAGTAGTAGTAGTCGTTGTTGTTGTAGTTGTAGTAGTCGGCGTCGCTTCAGTAGAAGTAATATTATTAAAAGCAGTTGGCGTAGCAGTAGAAGCAGGAAACAATAGTAGTGGTTGTAGTAGTAGGAGTAGAAGTAGTAGTAGTAGTAGTAGTAGTAGTAGTAGTAGTAGTAGTAGTAGCTGTAGCAGTAGTCGTAGCAGAAGTCGTAGCAGTAGGTCGAAGTGGTAGTAATTTTCGTAGTATTGACCTCAAAAGTTGGTCCTCCTGGAGCCCTCGAGAGTTGGCCCTTCTAGGGCTTATTTTGGCGCCAAGAAAAATCAGTAAGGGCCCCAGGAGGGCTCCAAGAAGGCCCCAAGCGGGCCTTAAGAGTGGCCGAAAGCGAACTCAAGAAGGCCCCCACAAGCGCCCCCTTCCCCTAAGGATTTTTCAGGACTCCCGTGGATTCGCAAATATTCCTAGGGATCCCAAGGAATCCCGAAGACCCTAAGGAATCCTAAGGACCCTAAGGAATCCAAAGGAATCACAAGGAATCCCAAGGAATCGAAGTATTTCTGAAGAAGAAAGAAGTACTTCTGAAGAAGAAAGAAATACTTCTGAAGAAGAAAGATGTACTTCTGAAGATCCCATGGTTGTAATTGGTCCCATTTATGGTTGCAATTCGTTCCGAACGGTTGGAATTGGGACAAGTCGGTTGTAATTCGTCCCATTTCGGGGGGAGGGGCGGGGGGAGGAGGAGGGAGGGGGGTTTAGGGAGAGAGGGAGGAAGGGGAGGGGAGAGAGGCAGGCCGGAGAAACGCGAGGAGCCACAACCACAGATGGCCCCTCCTCCTCCTCCTCCTCCTCCTCCTCCTCCTCCTCCTCCTCATCCGCCTCCTCGCGATCCGTCTGGCCCCTATGGGCCGCCAGGCATAGCAGAAAACCGAAACCCCGACACAAACTGAATCCATAGTTTCTCTGATCCTGTCTCAGTGTTCCATCCATCCCTGCCGTGCAAACAAAGTGGCCGCGCACCCTCACACACAGCCCTCATTTCCGATGGATGCGACCATGGGCGACGAGTGGGAATTCCTTGGTTTAACGGCTCAAACGATGGAAACCTTATTAAATCAGCGCCAGGGCTCCGGACCATACGATCGAAACTGGTGCGTCGGCTTTGGGAGTGCCCTCCAGAGGGTTTTACCGCAGTGATTTGCCTCCCGAACTGCGGCAAAGGATCCTAGACAGCAGGCGCGGCTGTTTTTGTTTTATATTTGTTATTTTTCCCTGTTTTTTTTTTTTTGATTTTTTTTTTTTTGTTTGTTACTTTTTTTGTTGTTTGTTTTTTTTTTTTTTTTTTTTTTTTTTTTTTTTTTTGTGGTTTTTGTTTTGCTTTTTTTGTTTTTTTTTTTTTTTTTTTTTTTGTTGTTTTTTGTTTGTATTTTGTTTTTTTTTGTGTTTTTGCTTTCCACGAAGCTCGGCTGCCGACCACGCTACGCCGACGAGGCGTCCTCGTGTCCTCACCACCGAGTTTATTTTCACATGGAAAGCATCTCAGGGAGAGTCCTGGGAAGCATTACTGCAATCGGGCCTGCAAGCATGGATCCCTTATGAAGCAGCGACACGACAGTTGTGACATCACGATCGAAGATTGGCGTGTCGCCTTGGGCGTGCCATTCAGAGGGTACCGCAATGACTTACGCTCCGAATGCGTACAACGGATCTTAGCAGCAGCGCGGTTGCTTCCACGAAGCTCGACTGCCGACCACGCTAATTACGCCGACGAGGTGGCATCGTGTCCTCACCACCTGTTTCAATTCCACATGGATGGCAGCTCAGGGGGAGCCCTGGGAAGCCACACTGGAATCGGGCCTGCAAGCATGGAGCCCTGCAAAAAAGCAACGACACTGCAGCTGAGGCATCACGATCGAAGATTGGTGCGTCGCCTTGGGCGTACCTTTCAAAGGTTACCGCAACGTTTTGCGCTCCGACTACGTGCGCCGTATTCTCACGGCTGCCCGGTCACTCGTGCAAGCATGGCCATCCCAACTCACCACCTCCTTTATACACGCATGGGCGCACCAGCACGGCGCAGATTGGGAGCCCGCGCTGCGACGAACGCGCTCCGCGTGCCCAATGGCGTCCCACCAGCGAGGACCTGCCTACACCTCCGTCGAGAACTGGTGCGTCGCTCTACACATCCACCTGGACAGCTACGACGAGTCCCACCAACAACGCCTCCTTCTTTTAGCTGGGAACCAGAGACTGTGTCGTGGGCGTAACTTCCTTTTAACTGGGAACCAGAAGACCGTGTCCGGTGGCATGGTGGGCAGTGCAAGCGCTGGTTGGAATCAAGTGTTGAGTGCCAGAACTGGTGGCGCTGAGGCGCCACCGCGCCACCCGTCTCGGGACGGCCTCTGGGCCGATGGCGTTCACCAACAACGCTTCACAGACCACATTGTTAGCGCCACCGCAACCATCTACGACACCCCTGCCTTGCACGCCCCGTTGTAGGAGCATCCCGACGCGCCATGCCCTCCATGGCCACCCATGCTCACCCGTGCCTTCATGCAAGACTGGGCCCACAAGGCGCCCCCCAATTGAGAAGACAACCTGCGGCGCGGACTGTCCGTTTGGAAACCCACGAAAAATCAGAGAGGCCATGACGATGTTACAATCAAGGATAGGTGCGCAGCCCTCCGCATTCCCTTCAGAGGCTTCCGAAACGACCTCCGGCCGCAGTATATCGACCGCACCGTCGACGCAACTGCCACTCTGCGAGCGGAGCCTCAGTGGCCCCCCAGTCTCGACGCAGCCTTCATCAAGCAGTAGGGTCGCCAGCACTCCGAAGACTGGGAACGACACTTGCGCGACTGGCTCCCTCAGTGGAACCTCCACACCTCGCGCGCTGATGCCCCCCATCACTATCTCAGCCTGGTGCACAGCACTCGGCATACCGTTCGACAAACACCTCTCGGCCGTTCACCTGTCCGACTTCATAGAGTCGACCGCGTTCGCCTTCTGCTGTGCGTTCCAACATGGGAACTCCCTCTCCGTCTCGCCGTGGTTGCCCGCTGGGCGACGTAACGCTCAACCGTCTGGCCCGATACTTACGGTGTCTCTCGACATTTGCCCTTCGCAGTCGTCACCCAGTGACGTGGCGCTCGAACTCACCCTTGCCACGTGGTGCCGCGCCTACGACTTAAGATTTCTGCGACCTAGCAAGACATCGTCGCCAACGTGCTCAACAGATCCTTGCTGATATTCAGCTCTACGTCTCTCTCCCAATTTCTTCAGACGACCTGAACCAGCTATGCGCTTGCACCTATGACACCCTGCACCAAGAGGCTGCCCGGAGCGCCCTCCGCCTCTCTTCCATGTCTTAGAGGCCCCCAAGAGGTCTTCAAGAGGCCCCGAACAGCCTCATAGAGGCCTCCAGGACCCCCCCCCAGAAGCCTCAAAGACTGCCCCGAAGACCCTCCAAGAGAGCCCCACGATGGCTGGTGACGCCCCGAGAAAGCGTCACAGCCCCAAACAACACGGGAAGCAGCGTCACGCGCTCTATGGGCATCCTCTTCTTTGCTGTTCTCTCGCTCGAAAGTCACGCCCACTTGTCCTCCAAGATGTTTCCCAAGAGACCCCCAAGAGTCCAGACTCATTGATTTCCTTTTGGTTCTTTTCAGTTCTTCTCCGTGTTCGGCTTTCCGGTTTCATAACGCTCCAAGACGGCCCGAGAGACCCCACACAGTCCGGCGTCAAACTGACAACACGGGAATCAGCATTAGACGCCTTATAGGCATCTTCTTCTTCTTCTTCTTCTTTGTTTTTCTCTTCCTCGCAAGTCACGCCCACTTGTCCTCGAAGGTTGGGGTTCGTGGCAATATCAGGTTTCACGCTCCCGAGGCCCGGCGAGGGCCCCCAGAGGCCCAAACTTGACAAAATCCCGCCGCTCCCATTTTTTTGGAGCGTCGGATCTCTGTGTTGGTTAATGGGGGATCCGAAGTCGCCCCCCCCGCGCCTCTCGACCCCTTGCCCCGGGAGCGCCTGGCCGTTCTCTGCGGGCCCCCCCGGGGCCAAAGGAGCTCGACGAGGGATCGGCGTCGCACAGATTGGCGGCGAGCGCGGAGGTGAATGAGAAGGAGAAGTTGGGTTGGGTTGGGAACGGCCTAAAAGGCAGCGGCACGCCGCTAGAAGCACTACCACTCCCAGTCTTCCACATCGCTTTCCGATGAGAAGCCAGAGTCGCTTGCTGCGCGGGCCCTGGCGGTCACCCTCAGGCCGCGCACGCGCACCTCAGGCAGGTCGGATTCAGCTATGCCGAAAGAGCGGAGCACGACCTCCCGCTGGGACAGCGCTGGCGCCGCTGGGCGTTCTTCGCCAGCGCGGGCACAGGTTGGCGCTGGAGAGGCGGCAGTCGAAAAGACGGCTTGCAAACGGAGGCGCTCGTCCATAGGCACGCCATCCGGCGGCGCCAGTCTCAGCCCCCGCGTGGTCTTGCGATAATGGGGATGGTCACCCGCCGTCAGCTTAGACAACTGCTCGCGCAGCTTCGGGCCGCTCCGCGAGCCCTTGCAATCTTAAAGCATGCATTTGCCTGGGGACCGGCCCCCAAAATAGGCCCCACAACGGTAACAACAAATAAGCCGCATTCCGCTTTTCCCCTGAATGTCGGCCCTTAGCAAAGCATGGCCCCGGGCCCGAAACGCGACAGGCTCATAGTCCCGCCACGCTGGGGCCCACTCAACGTAGAGCTCGAAAGGAGGAGGAGGAGGAGGAGGACGAGGATGGGAGCGGTGAGGCCGCGCCTCTGCGGCATCACTGGCTGAAAGGCTCACGCCAGCATCCGCTGCTCCCCCAGCATTCGCATCCGCGCATCCCTCCTCGGCATGCTTGCCCAAGACGTCCTCCCGGTCTGGCGGTCCCTGGTCGGCGACATGGCTTTGCAGTTGACCCACCCAACGGCCCACCTCGACCGCGATATCCGCCAGGCCGGCCCAGAGGTGAGCAGCAGCGGCCGTGACGCCATGCAATGCTGCCCCCGCTTTGGCGAGCTCGTCGGCCTTGCCGTTCGCTCGTTTCTCCATGGGGGTAGTCTGGCCTCCGCCCACGTCGGCCTGCGTCGCATGAGCCAAGGTCTTGTGGATAGTGATGTCACTCGGCATGAACGCCCCCCAGAATTTGCCCCACCAGTGTGGACGGTCGTCTGTGGACCGCGTGCCCGTCCCTGGGCCGCCACTCACGACGCCGATGGTGCCCGCGCAGTCGACGTACAAGTCGCTGGGGGCCATGGCGACCAGCGGGAGGACCATGCTCACGGCAAAATCCTCGCCGTCCCGCGCTGTCTGAGATGGCGCCTCACTTCGCGGGACGACCCCGTAAACCGCCGCGACCAGGTTGCCGAGCCTGTCCACCTGGACTAACGACCACCCCGCTCTGGACAGGCACGGGATGGCTGGGAAGAGTGCGGAGCCGTCGCTGAAGATGCGCCCTCGCAGGAGGCCGTCGCTGGGTCGGTTGATCCAGTGCATCTCGAAAGGCACGTCCGGGAAGCTGAAGAGCGCGGACGGGTCCGGCAGGATCCCCCTGGCCAGCCTCTCCCCCGCTGCCTTGCTCCAGGTTCGCACTGTCTGGGCTCGGCATTTGGCCTCTGGTGAGAGGTACTGTCGACGGAAGGGCTCGTAGGCGGGACATTCGAAACACCGATGCCAGAGGGTGCCCTCAGCGCCCCCGCAAGCCTGACAGACGTCGGAAGTCACCAGTCCATGCGCAGCTAGCCGTGCTTGTCCCCACAGGGTGTGGCTCACAGCCGAACGCAGGGCACGAAGATGTCGCAGATCCCAAACCTCCGACGTTTTACTGAACAGCCGTCGGAGGGGTGCCCAGAACACTGGGGCAACCGGCGCTTCGTCCAGAACGTCTGGCACGCCCTCTCCCCCCCTCCAGGTGCCTCGCGCTCTGCTCAACACCTGTATGTCGGAAGCCCTGGCGGAGGCCCGGGCCACCAAGCGCTTCACCTGGTTCGGCGGCAGCCTCTGCAGGTCGTAGGTGGCCCCGTCGGCGCCGGTGTCGCGGACGACGGTGCTGCTCTTGAAGACCCAACCTATCCTCTTCAGGGTCATGACCGCCACGTCCACAGGAGTGGTGACCAGCCGCCATGTCGCCGACGGTGGGGTGCACTTCACTAGAGCGTCTCGCATGACGACGTCCAAGATGCGAGGCCTGGGAGTCGCCTCCCAGACGGCCGAGCTCCACATCCAAGCCACCTGCGTGGCTGCGAGCACGAACGGGTCGTAGTCGACGCCCTTCTTGAACGAATGCAGCCGCAAACCGATCGACGCACCTCTCGGCAAGCGTCCAAAACTTCTCGCCGCCGCCACCCGCAGCCCGTGCAGCGCTCCAGTGGCGATACCTTGGACTGCGGATCCCCACATGGCTGCTGTTGTGCCGCCTGCCCGCTGCAATTGCCAGATCTCTGCCCCAGCGTCCCGGAGCATCTGCGCGCGCGGCACGGTAGCGGGCACCTTGCTCACGGCTTGGAGCCGTTGCCACCCTCCTGACCTTACCCATCGTCACGTCCGTCCCTAAAGAACGGGTGCTGTCAACCATCGCCGTGGGAGGCAACGACCATCGCTGCTGCAGGGCATCCGCTACAAGCTTGCTGGACGCCATGTACACGCACTTCCTCAGCGAGATGGGAAGGTCGAGCCGCGCCAACTCTGCGAGCAGCGTCTCGGTGCCTGTGCCAACCTGGTCCACGACGAGGTCGCTGGAGCCCACAGCCTGGAGCTTGATGTCGTCCACGACGTTGTGCACGTACAGCTGCGGCCGTGGATTGGCGACCATCTGCAATGGCGCCAAGAATAGAAGCCTGGCCAGTGACGCTGCCGCGGAACACCCAGCTATGACGGCCCCGTTCGCCTGGTAGATGGTCGAGATCGCCCCGCCGAAGATGAGGGCGCGCTCCCCTGCGTAAATCACGCAAAGGCCTCGGAGCAGCATCAGCGGAAAGCCGAAGCGGACGGCAGCGTCGTACAAAAACTTCAAGCGGATATGCTCGTAGAATTTCCGCAAGTCCAACACGGCGGTAGCGCAAGACATCCCAGCGGCGCGGCCGAATCCAGCTAATACGTTATGGAGCCATCCCGCTCTGTCGCAAGAGGTCTGGGTGGACCCACCCCAGAAAAACGCGGCATCGTGGCGCAGCTCCCAAGCCCTGCACTCCCTCTGGCGCATTTTCGACCACAGCTTGGGGAAGAGAGCCAGCAATCCGATGGGCCTTACCCCACCATCGGGTTTGGCCAAGAACATCATGTAGGTGATGAAGTCCCGTAGCACCTTGGGGCGGCGCTCGAACAAGTGAAGCAGCCACAAGAACCGGAGCTGGTACTCCTCGGGGAGCTGCAGGATCCACTTGGGATGGAAAGTATCCCAGCCCAATCCTGCTGCCTATGGGTAGGCTTTGCAAGCCCGGCGCAGGTCATCCAGCGTCAGCGGCTCCAGCTCGCTTCCGTCGATGTCCCAGTCCTCGGGATGCTGATCTGACTCGCGAGAGCTCGCCCGCCAGAGCGGAACCCAGTCCTCCACCAGCTTCTCGATGGCCTCCTGGCCGTTCACAGGCAGGACGTGCTCCGTGGTTTCGTCCACCAGATCCTCTTGAGTGCCTCGCCGGAGCTTCGTGAAGCGGTGCGCCGCTTGAGCGCCTTTCTGCACTGCGCGTTTGGCCCACGTTCGCCAGCCCTCGAGCTGCTCACGTGCGTCTGCCATACGTCGAGCCTGCACCTCCCGCTCCAGCGCCTGCCAATCTACCTCGCTGACGGCACCTCCGATGGTGGTCACATGGTGGAGGATCCTGAACAAGACCACGCTCGTGCACTCGCTTCCCTCCCTTTCCGGCATGTCCCCGAGCATGTCCTGAAGTTTGGTACCCCAAGCTGCCAATCTCTTCTGCCCGGGGCGTCCTGGATTTGAAGACGCGATGGTCTGCGCCCGCCTGCACAAAGCCTGGAAAGCCACCCAAGTGCAGGTGGCCGGGGAAGTCCTCCTCCTGAGCTCCCGTTCCCAAGCCACGCAAAAGGGAACCTTCGCGGTGCGAGGGCCCCTTGACCTGCCGACGTACTTCCGCCGGTCTATCTCGGTGATGCCATGGAGGTCGCCCAGGAACCCCTCGGACTGATCGAACCAATCTTTGATCAGCCTCTCCATGTCCTTGCTGGGGTCGTCAGAGGCCGGCGTGGCCCAGCAGGCCGGCTGCGGCTCCCGCTGTGGGCCGATGGGGACGTCGACGTCGAAGCGCTTGAATCTGACGGGCCGCTCCACTTCCCGAGTGCTCCTGAGACCAGTCAGCCGCAGCAGGATAGGGCTGTGCGGGCTACTCGGCGCACCGTCGAGCACAGCCACCTGCGTCACGCATGCCGCCAGAAGCTCGGCCACAACGAAGTAGTCCAGGACTCGCCCCGGGGACGTGTCGGAGGGCTTATCGTTCTCAACACCTTCCTGGCCGCTGGTTGCTGCCGTGCCGGCGCGGGGCGCACCGTCACGCAGAAGAGCGGGCTCCTGGGTCCGAGCCGGCAGGCACGTAGTACCCGGTGGCGCCACCATCGCGCCGCCCACTCTCTTCACCCAGCCCACGGACTCGAGCTCTCCAGGGGTCATGTTCCAGTCGCCCTGGACAATCCATGGCTCGCCTCTGCTCTGCAGGAATGTGCCCAGGGCCTGCAGCAAGTCCAAGTTCTCGCCGGTGGGGCCGATGGCCGTGACCCCGTAGACAGAGACGGCCAGAACGCCCCCGGGAAAGCCTGTGTTGAGGTGCCGCACCGCAATCCTGCTGGACCACGCCTCCAGCAGGTCTGGGACCAGAGAGCGAGAAGGGATGATGTCCTGAATCATGACGCCCACGCCGGAGGTGCTCTCCGTCGCCCCAGGCCCCGTCGAGTGAGCCATGCCTTGGGTCAGCTGCATGCGCCTAGCGCGGGCCCACGCATCAGCCGAAGTAGCCTTGCGCTCGGCTTTGATGCGGGTCTCCTGCACGAACGCCACATGGGGTCGAGGGCTGCTCTCGCCCAGCCCGAAGGAAGCGAAGTGGCCTTTCTTCACCTCGTCCGCGAGCCAGTCGGCCACCAGCGTGAAGGACTCCCAGCTGTTGGCATTGGCACCGAGCAGGACCACGTCAGCATGCTCCGGCGGCGGCGGCAACCCCTCGGCGAGGCTCCGACTCCACCACCAACGTCACCATGCGCCACGGCTGCCATGCTGCTAGCCGGCGCCACGCTCCCCTGGTCTCTCATACCAGGTTCACTCTCCTGCAACATCCGGCTCCCATGCGGGGAGCACCAGCTTGAAGGAAGGGGTAGAACTCCATGGGGTACAGCTGCCTAGGCTTGGCAGCTCGAGGTAGCCGGGGCTACCCGCGTGGCCTACTACCCTTGTGCTTGCCAATCTTGCCCTGCACCTTCTTGAACTGCTGGGGAATCCTTCGGCCCTCAGTTTCCAGCTGGGCCTTCTTAGCTTCGTTCTCTTCCGCCTCTCCTCCTCCTTCGAGGTCCTCCTCCATGGCCGTCTGAATGTAGAGGTCACGCTCTTCCTGTGGGAGCGCGTCCCAATCCACGATGACAGAACCGGCCTCGGATGCAGCAGCGACGCCAGCGGCGGGCGCCACAGCAGCGGGAGCAGCAGCATCACCACCAGGAGCCCGAGCGCCAGCCGCCGCGGGAGCCGCAGCCGAAGCCTGCTGCGCCTGAGCGTCCGCGGCAGCCTGGGCAACGACCTTGGGCACGAGATGCTCGCGGATGGGCCCCACGTACTGTCCGGTGAGCGCGGCACAACCGAGCCTCTCACCCATCTTCTCGAGGGAGGCCAAGGCGACCTCGAGCTGTCGAGCGGCCTCGGCAGCATTGTCCGTCGGGACGTTGCACGCCGCCTGCCCCGTCTCTGCCTCCACCCCCTTCGAGACAATCGCAAGCTGTGCCTGCATCTCCTTGATCTGCTGCGCATCCCTGTGGTTCTCCTCCTCCCACTCCTGGATGTGCTTGCGGGCCGTCTCGCACTTTGCCGTACGCTGCTCCACGACCTTCTTCTTCTTGGTGATCGCGTCCTGTAGCGTGCGAATCTGCGTAGCCGATGGCTTGTCGGCCAAGATCCGCTGCTGCAGGGTCTTGATCTCCGCCTCCTTGGCAGCCACAAGCTCCTCACCCTTAGGCATCTTGAGCTGCTTGAGGATCTCGAGGTCGTGCTTGAGGACGGCGAGGTCGTCCCGCAGGGCAACCTTGGCCGACTCCTCCAGGTCCTCCTCGGCCCCCCCCTTCCCGGCCTTGAGCTGCCGATTCTCCTGGCGGAGCTTGGCCAGCTCAGCGTCCTTCTCCTTGATCTGCGCCCCCTGACGCGCAGAGGACGAGGGCGCACCGCCTTCGCGGAGATCACGTAGATATGCAAGCTTCTTGTGCCGGCCGCACTTCTTGCACTCCTTCTCCGAGGGCATGTTGAAGTAGGGCTGGCCCCGGTTATTGACGCACTGGTTACAGACCCACTTCGCGAGGTCCCCCTTCGCCATGGCCGGCGCCGCAGAGCCGTGGTGCGAGTCGAGCTGGTAAGCCGCCTCCTCCAGGCGGCGCGCCAGGCGAGGCGTGAGCCGGCCGCGCCAAGCGTGTAGTAGATCGCGCGAGGCAGCATGCGCCGCCCGAGCCCGGTGATGCCGCGCGTCCTCTCGGGGCGCGGCGATGCCGGGCGAATGGTGCGCTAGTCTCAGCGCAGGATTGGTGCTGGAGAAAGTTCGTTGCTGGCGATGCAGCTGCCCCCAAAAGCCTCCTGCCGGCACCCCTGAGCCACAACTAGAGCCTTGAGCCAAAATGGCTACGGAGTGAGAAGGAGAAGGCCTTCTCAGAAGGCGGCGGGGCTCCTCAGAAGTCCTCGCGCCTTCTCAGAAGTCTTCTGGGCCTTCGGGAGAGGCCCAGGAAATTTCTCAGAAGGTCGGGGGACTTCCGAGCCTTCTGAGAAGGCCCGCCCTTTCTCGCTTCCCCCCAGGGTCGCCGCCGAACAGAGGCATTGACAGCCACGGCGGCGGCGACGACGGCGACCGGCCATCGCCGACTGGCGCCGATCTAGGTGAGACGTTCCAGGAGGGGCCTTGCCTTCGAGGATCGAAGGAAGTAAAACTAGGAGAAGGAGGAGGAGGATGAGGAGGAGGAGGGTCCTTGCATTTGTCGGCGGAAGGTCGGCGGACGCTGGCGGAAGTAAAGCTATGCCGCCTCCGCCAGCGGAAGCCGGCGCCGACCTGCGGCTTTTCGCAGTGGGGGCAACGGATCCCGAGTCCTGAGGGTGTTCTCCGTGCTCGGGCCCTCGGGGCCCTCCGTGGGCCCCGGGGCTGACAGAAGGTGGCTCGGGATGAAGATCTCGTCCCGGGGGGAAGGCCCTGGGGTCCAGGACTCGGGGGCGGCAAAGAGGGGGGTGATGCCTAGAGGGGGTGGATCTCATGGCGGGGGCCATGATATTTCCCCAGATTTCATGGCGCCTCTTCTTATTTCATTACGTCCCTGGCCCCCTCGCTGGGCCGCGCACATGCCGCCGGTCATGGTTTGCACACCCCACTCTTGGACACCCCCCTCCTGGCCGCTCCCGAAGGACCCGTTTCCCTGAGGGCCCGTGTCACCCATGCCAAGACGCTTGCCGACGCCGGCCGAGTCCAGAGGCCTCTGGCGCCTCCCGCGGGGTTCACTGGCTTCAGTGGACCTCGATCCTCGGTCCCCCTCCCTGCCCTCCTCGACCCTCATCGGCCCTCACTCCTCCTCTATCCTTGACCCTCCTCGATCCTCGACCTTCCTCGATTCCTCTCGATCCTCCTCGATCCTCCTCGACTCTCTTCGATCCTCTCTGATCCTCCTCGACCCTCCTCGACACTTCCGGACCCTCCCCGACCCTCCTCGACCTTCCTCGACCTTCCTCGACAGTCATCGACCCTCGACCCCTCCCGATGCTGGACCCTGCCCGATCCTCTTCGACCCTCCCCGATCCTTGACCTTCCTCGATACTCCTCGATCCCCTCTCGTCACGCGATCCCCCGTCGATGCTCGATCCCCGACGCGCCCCGACCCTGCATCCCCCCGCGGCCCTCGGCCCCGCTCGGCCCTCGACCCCTCCAGCGCCGCCTGCGCGCCGCTCCGGTGCGCTTCGACTCGCGAGCTGTGTTCGATTTACAGCTGGACCGAGGTACAGTCAACCCACGTAGTAAGGACGCATCAAGAAACCAACTGATTTTCGTCAGGGTATCTTGGGTGTCTCCGCTCCTCGCGCTGCGCGGTGACTTCCCGCAGCCGTTGAAGAAGCTGCTGCGTTCAGGGTGCTCCGGGTCTCCCCTCAGCTGCA
>CAUYUJ010018505.1:65000-387500 GCA_963575745.1 Prorocentrum cordatum | reverse complement strand
CTCCTCCCCGTCCCTCCCCCGCCCCTGTGTCGTTCGTCTGTAATCCGTCGTTGGTGGTCGCCGTGTCGTCTCGTTTCTCTGCTCTCTGCCAGTGGGCTCCTCTTGCTTCGGTACAAAACTACAGTGTGCCCGCAGGCGCCTACGTGCGCTCGCAGCCGCCGTCGTGGGCCCAAGGTGCGTTCGAGGGCACACGAATTGGCGGGCGCAGAATTGGGCGCGCGCGCGATCGTTTTTCACATTGGCCGGCGTCGCAGGCGATGGGCCCCAGGGCGCGCCCTCGGCGCCCGCTTGCCCTTCGCCATGCTCTGCAGGCAGACCAGAGGCCGTTCATGGCCGCGGGGGGGGGGGGGCGCGTGAACAGCGCGGTGTGTCGCGCGTTCTGCTTGTCAGTGCCGCCGCGATGCACGCTGGAATTTTGCGCCTTCGCGCGGCGCGGCAGGTGCGCGAAGTCGCCGGCAGATCGCGACACAGGCGGTGCGATTTTGACGCCCACTGGTAGAAACGGAAGCGATGCTTGCCGAGCGGGCCGCGCGTCTTTAGCGCCGCGGGTCTCGACGCGAGCCGGCTCGCCAAGCCCGCGCGCTTTAGAGTCCCAAGGAGAAGAAGCACCGCCAATCGTTGAGGGACGTTCCTTGTCATCGTCCCCAACTGACAGGGACGGGGCGTTCGGGGCCGCATTCGAGCCAAGTCGGGCTCCCACGTGAAGTCCGCAGAGCGCACAGTGCGGCCTCCCACCCCCATTGATCCAGGGCTTCCCCGTCTTATCACGAGTGCAACTCTTACGCAACCCGCGAGGTTGTACAATGTCCAATTGAGGCCGAGGTACCGCGCCACCACCGCGGCAGCGGATGACACTGCACGCTGGCGCATAAACGTTATCAGTGGAATGCGCGTGTTTTCCTCCCCTTTCTCCCCCCCTTCCACCTCCTCACCACCCCTCCTGATCCCCCGTCTCCCGAGCCGCCCCCACTTTCTCCCCCCAAGCGTGTTTCTCCGGGATTTCCACGGCGCAGTCAAATACGTCGGCCAGACGTCGGCCCAACGTTTGGCCGCCCAGGCGCGCCCGCGTGGCAGGGCGTGGCAGCGTTTCGCCGCGGGCGTCTTCGATGGCCAGAAACACGCCTGGTTGCCGAGCATCAACCGAAGCACGCATAAACATTCTGAGAAAACGTCGCAACGCGGTGTTCGCCAGCGGCGCGGGGGCGGCGACCCCGCGGCTCCGCGCCGCTGGCATTCGCGGCCGCGCGGGAGGCAGCAGCGGAGGCCCTGCTGCAAAAACGCGGCCCAATGCGCACACGAACACGGGGCGCTGGGCATCAGCGCGCGCGCGCAGCAAGCGCAACGCCCGCGCGAAGTAAGCGCGCGTTCAGACGAGACGAACGCGCGCCGTTGACGCGAACGGCATCCTGGCGCGCAGCGCGGGCAATCCGGGCGCGCGCGTCGATGGCGGCGGCGTTGGATTGTAATGTGCGCCAAATGCCGTTCCGCAGCTATAGCAATCGCTGCGCGACGCGGTCTGGGTTGCTGTGAACATGCTCGTTGCCCGTCTGGCTGAGGTCGAGAAGGGGCCGGGGGCTGCCGAGGCGTTTGTTGGCCCAGCTTGTGGAGAGGGCGGCAGCGCCTTCGAGGATGAGCGCGCTGACCTGAGGCAGTCGCGACGAGCGGCCAAGCCCGCGCACTCCCAGGTTCGCGCGGTCATCGCTCGCATTGAGACAACTGAGAGGAATGCCTGCGCGCGTCGTGACGCGGTGGCTATGCAGCGCCGACAGTCGGCAGAGCTGCAGGCAGCGGCTGTCTGCGCTGAGGATGGCGTTTCAGTTCGGGAGGCTGGCGAGTAAGAGCTGCGTTCTCAGCGCGACAGGTCGGCGGCGGAATATGTGGGCCCTGCTGCTTCGCCGCGGGTCCCTAGGCTCCATGTTTGCAGTTGCTTATCGCGGTGATGGGCGCCGGCGAGGTTGCGGGGGGCGAGGCCGCGGCGCGTGCTGAACATTTGATGTCCTGCGTGGCCCATGTGGTTCCATCGTTTCGCGGCATCTCCCGGGGCCGGCAATGGCCCCGGCGACCTCCGCGGACTGCGCGACGCGCGGCGCCTCCGAGCGCGCCGCAGGGTTCCCGACCTCCGACGCGCAGCCGCTTCGCGAGTCGCGACGGAGTCTGGGCGCCCTCGAGTTTCAGCCGGGCGGTGGGGCCGCGCCGGGGAAGGGCGGGCGCGCCCGGGGCGGCCTCTCACGGGGGCCTTGTCTGCTTGGACGGGCAGGGCAACGCGGCGGCCCGCGTGGATTCAGGCGCCCCGAGCGTCCGCCGAGCTGTTTATATTTCCCTACCTAGGCTCTGCCTAGAAGGGTTCTTACTCTCAATGTTTAAATGGGGCCGGGCAGTGGGCCTCGGCCCGGGCGGTTCCCCCAGGATCCGCCCCGCGGTTCCCCCAGTTACGCCCCCTCAGCTTAGCGTTGCTTACCTCATCTTAGCATAACTTATTTCATCTTAGCTTAGCTTAGCTTTATCTTAGTTCAGGGTCATCTTAGCTTAGCTTACCTTCATCTTAACTTAGCTGAGCCTAAGCGTAGCAGAGCACAGCATAGCATGGCAGAGCGTAGCATAGCATCGCGCAGCACATCACATCATCGCATAGCCCAGCACATCGTAACATAGCATAGCATAGCGCAGCACAGCATAGCACAGCGAACCGTAGCATAGCATCGCAGAGCAGAGCATAGGCATAGCATAGCAAAGCAGCAAAGCAAAGGCAAAGCAACAGCAGCGACCGCAAAGCAAAGCACAAGCAACGCAAAGCAAAGCAAAGCAAAAACAAAATAAAAAGCAAAGCAAAGGAAAGGCAAAGCAAAAGCAATGTGCGACAGATGCCGAGCTAGCCTCGATGGCCGGACCGGGGGTTGGCGGAGCGAGGCTTTCGGCGGTGTTGCGCAGCCCGCCTCGGCACCAGGTGGTGCCGCACAGCCCACCCAGCCTGTTGTGGCCATCGACGCGGGCGACGTCGCGTCCAAGCGGAACGACGATCAGCGGGTTGAAGGCAACAAGATGTACGCGGCTGTCGAGGATGGCTCCTGGGCGTTCGTTGCGCTCTTTGCGGCTGAGCGCGGCTTGCAAAACATGCGCTTCATCAGTCGCGCGACGCGGGGCACGTGGTACTCGCGCCATGCCCGCCTGGGCAGGGTAGAGGCGTGGGTCGCCGGGCTGATCCGGGGCACAGGCTTGCTCGAGATGGGGGCGCCTGGCGCGAACATCCAATTGGCGTCTCAGAAGGGTGGGGAGGATGGCAAGGGCGTCGCTTCTCGGCGCTTGCAGCTGACCCACATGATCGACAACGATCTCGAGTGCTCGTGGAGTGTCTTGAACGACGGAGTTGGCAACTCGGGCTTATCGATCAGGCGGAGCTAGGGCCGCGTCATCCAGTGCGCGCGCATCCGCCCTGTGGACAGCCGGCGGTGGCTTGATGAAGACGACGACTGGCTGGAGAGGTGCGACTCGTGGTTCCAGGTTGCCGGATACTTCCAGCTGGAGCCACTGGACATCTGGGATGAGTTGGTGAAGCTCGGGCCGCCGGCGATGCCCCGCCCCGCGTCGCGCGGAGGCAGGCCCTCGGCAGCGGCGGACGTGATCGATCTGTGTCAAAGCGGTGGTCGCCGCGAGCCTAGCCGCAGTCGCGGCCGTCTGCGCCATCGTCGCGGCGACGACGACGACGATCGCGTTGATGAGCCGCGCCGAACTGAGGCCAGGCGCCGCAGGAGCGGTGGCGCTGCGCAGCCCGCGCTCCGGGCAGGGCCACGCAGCGCCAGCGGGGATGTCTCGGTGGTGCTGCGCAGCCCACCTTCCCGCGCAGGGAAGCGGCGTCCGCGTGGGCAGGACATGAAGCGTGTCCTAGTTGTCTACCGGGGCGAAGTTCTACGCTCTGCGTCATCCAGGTCATCTTTAGAAGATATTTGCTGTGACAAAGACATGACATTGGAAGATATTGAGGACGTCTTTAACTCCGGCAAAACCATTATAGTGGACACCCTGACTGAGCCTCGCATCGATATCGCCTTAGTGGCAGATCTCTCCGATGGCAGGATCACCGAGGGAACCCAGGTATATATGGCGAGTGATGCACTGACCGCTCTGGTCGCCCTCCACTTCTCGGCCCAGTGTAGTTGTCGGACTCAGACGCTCATATCGGCTATGGGCGTTCTCGAGAAGGCGTACGGCTTGGATCGCTAGGACGGCCGCTTCGAGGCGGCAGCTGCTCCGCACGTCGCCGAGAAGCTGGAAGAGTTCTTGCGGGTCGTCGAGGAGCAGCGTGCGAATCACATGCGCCGCGCGCCTGGCCTGGACTCCGACGCGATCTTCACGCCTCGCGACATGAAAGAGATTCACAAGGACTGGATGAACGATTTTAAGTCGTGGATGAACGCGGGAACGGTCCAGGAGCACGAGCGGTTGCGCAACGGGAGGTGCGGGCAGAAAGCGCGCCAGCTCCGACGAAGCGCTTTCTCCGCGTACTTGTCCCAGATCATCGGCAACAACATATGTTGCTCTCCGCCATCCAACATCCAATCTGCAGTGCTGCGCAGCCTGCAGACGCAATGCGGCGGTTCATGGACGCGCGGGCGGAGGAGAAGTCGTCGACTGACCACAACAGGAGGAACGCGACGGAGAGGGAGGACATCGGCGACGACGAGGGCGAGGGGCCGCACAAGCGCCGGCGCCGTGAGTGCGCGAACGGCTAGCGTCTCGCAGCTCGCGGGTCGCGCCTCGCAGTTCGCAGCTCGCAGCCTCCAAAGCCGCCCCAGGGCGAACCGACAAAAATTTTGCTTTTTGCCCCAAGGCGCTCCCAGGAGGCCCCAAGAGCTCCCCAAGAAGCCCCAAGAGGCTCCCAAGAGGCGTCCCAAGAGGCCACCAGGAGACCAAAAACACTGATTCTTTGCAGGAAACATACATTTTCGCCATGCATGGCTTCTTGGTTTCCACAGCGTTGACGACGGTCCAAGACGCCCCCAAGACCGCCTCAAGACGGCCCAAGAGGCCCCCAAGATACCCCAAAAAACGCCCCAAGAACGTCCCAAGACGGCCCAAGAGGCGCCCAAGATGGCCAAGTCGTGCGGTAGTAGACCGGATACGGAGCATTCTCAAGCACGCCCGGTGAGCGACTGCGAATACATACGCGTGTGCGTGTGCGTGTCTGTGCGCAGGCAAAGCAAAAAGACACTCAAGCAAAAGCAAGAACAAAATCAAATCAAAAGCAACAGCAAACTCAAAATCAAAACCAAGGCAATGCACAGCAATCACAAAACCAACGCGAAAGTGTTGATGTAGATGTAGATGTAGGTGTAGGTGTAGATGTAGATGTAGATGTAGGTGTAGATGCACGTGTATATGTAGATGTAGATGTGAGTCCCGCTGTTGATGTTGATGTAGGTGTAGATGCAGGTGCAGATGTTAATTTAGCTGCCGGTATAGATGTAGATGTGGATTTCCTAGATGCTCCGACTCCTAGGTAGGGTCGCGCTGGGATGAGATTTCCCTACCTAGGCTCTGCCTAAAAGGGTTCTTACTCTTTATGTTTAAAGGGGCCGTGCAGTGGGCCTCGCCCCGGCGGTCCCCCCAGGATCCGCCCCGCGGTTCCCCCAGTTGCGTCCCCTTAGCTTAGCGTTGCTTATCTCATCTTAGCTTATTTCATACTAGCTTAGCTTAGCTTCATTTTAGCTCAGATTTATCTTAGCTCAGCTTACCTTCATCTTAGCTTCGTTGAGCTTTAGCATAGCAGTTCACATCATAGCATCGCTTAGCGTAGCATCGCATAGCGCAGCACAGCTTACCATAGCATAGCCCAGCATATCATAGCATAGCGCAGCACAGCACAGCACAGCGTACCACAGCGCAGCATTGCATAGCATAGCATAGCGCAGCATAGCATAGCATAGCAGCAAAGCAAAGGCAAAGCAACAGCAGCGACCGCAAAGCAAAGCACTAGCAACGCAAAGCAAAGCAAAGCGAAAGCAAAAGCAAAGGAAAGGCAAAACACAAGCAATATGCGACAGATGCCGAGCTTGCCTCGATGGCTGGACTGGAGGTTGGCGGAGCGAGGCGTTCAGCGGTGCTGCGCAGCCCGCCTCGGCACCAGGTGGCGCTGCGCAACCCGCCTGGCCTGTTGTGGCCATCGATGTGGGCGACGTCGCGTTCAAGCGGAGCGACGATCACCGGGTTGAACGCAGCCAGATGTACACGGTTGTCGAGGATGGCGCCTGGGCGTTCGTTGTGCTCTTTGCGGCTGAGTACGGCTTGCAAGACGTGCACTTCATCAGTCGCGCGACGCGGGGCACGTGGTACTCGCACCATGCCCGCCTGGGCAGGGTAGAGGCGTGGGTCGTCAGGCTGATCCGGGGCACAGGCTTGCCGGAGATGGGGGCGCCTGACGCGAACGTCCATTTGACGTCTCAGAAGAGCGGGGGGAATGGTAGGGGCGTTGCTTCTCCGCGCGTGCAGCTGACCCGCATGATCGACAACGATCTCGAGTGCTTGTGGAGTGTCCTGAACGACGGAGTTGGCAACTCGGGCCAGCAGGCGGTGGCTTGATGAAGACGACGACTGGCTGGAGAGGTGCGACTCGTGGTTCCAGGTTGCCGAATACTTCCAGCTGGAGCCGCTGGAAATCTGGGATGAGTTGGTGAAGCTCGGGCCGCCGGTGTTGCCCCACCCCGCGTCGCGCGGAGGCGGGCCCCTGACGGCGGCGGACGTGATCGATCTGCGTCGTCGCCGCGAGCCTAGCCGCAGTCGCGGCCGTCTGCGCCATCGTCGCGGCGACGACGACGACGATCATGCTGATGAGCCTCGCCGAGTTGAGGCCAGGCGCCGCCGGAGCGGCGGTGCTGCACAGCCCGCGCTCCGAGCAGGGCCACGCAGCGCCAGCGGGGGTGTCTCGGTTGTGCTGCACAGCCCACCTTCCCGCGCAGGGAAGCGGCGTTCGCGTGAACAGGATATGAAGCGTGTCCTAGTTGTCTACCGAGGCGAAGTTCTACGCTCTGCGTCATCCAGGTCACCTTTAGAAGACATTCGTTGTGACAAAGACATGACAGTGGAAGATCTTAGGGACGTCTTGAACTCCGGCAAAACCATGATAGTGGACACCCTGACTGAGCCTCGCATCGATATCGCCTTAGTGGCAGATCTCTCCGATGGCAGGATCACCGAGAGAACCTTGGTAGATATGGCGAGTGATGCACTGACCGCTCCGGTCGCCTTCTACTTCTCGGCCGAGGGTAGTTGTCAGACTCAGGCGTCAATATCGGCTATGGACGTTCTCGAGAAGGCGCACGGCTTGGATCGCTAGGACGGCCGCTTCGAGGCGGCAGCTGCTCCGCACGTCACCGAGAAGCTGGAGAAGTTCTTGCGGGTCGTCGAGGAGCAGCGTGCGAATCACATGCGCCGCGCGCCTGGCCTGGGCTCCGACGCGATCTTCGCTCCTCGCCACATGACAGAGATCCACAAGGAGTGGGTGAACGACTATAAGTCGTGGATGAACACGGAAACGGCCCAGGAGCACGAGCGGTTGCGCAACGGGACGCGCGGGCAGAAAGCGCGCCAGTTCCGACGAAGCACTTTCTCCGCGCACTTGTTCCAGATCGTCGGCAACAAACGTATGTTGCTCTCCGCCATCCAACATCCAATCTGCAGTGCTGCGCAGCCTGCAGACGCAATGCGGCGGTTCATGGACGCGTGGACGGAGGAGAAGTCGTCGACTGACCACAACGAGAGGAACGCGACGGAGAGGGAGGACATCGGCGACGACGAGGACGAGGGGCCGCACAAGCGCCGGCGCCGTGAGTGAGCGAGCGGCAAGCGCCTCGCAGCTCGCGGGTCGCGCCTCGCAGCTCGCAGCTCGCAGCCTCCAAAACCGCCCCAGGACGAACCGAGCAATTTAGTTGTTCCCCAAAGACGCTCCCAGGAGGCCCCGAGAGCTCCCCCCAGGAGACCAAATCATGGATTCCCTATAGGAAACATACATTTTCGCCATGCACGGCTTTTCGGGTTCCACACCGTTGACGACGGTCCAAGACGCCCCCAAGACCGCCTCAAGACGGCCCAAGAGGCCCCCAATATACACCAAAAAACGCACCAACAAACGTCCCAAGACGGCCCAAGCGGCGCCCAAGATGGCCAAGTCGTGCGGTAGTAGACCGGATACGGAGCATTCTCAAGCGCGCCCGGTGAGCGACTGCGAAGACATGCGCGTGCGCGTGTCTGTGCGCAGGCAAAGCAAAAACAAAATCAAGCAACAGCAAAACAAACTCAAAGCAAAAGCAACAGCAAAAGCAACAACAAAAGCAAAGGCAAGGCAATGCAAAGCAAAAACAAAACCAATGTGATAGTGTAGATGTAGATGTAGATGTAGGTGTAGGTGTAGATATAGATGTAGATGTAGGTGTAGATCTAGGTGTAGATGTAGATGTAGATGTGAGTCTCGCTGTTGATGTTGTTGTATATGTAGATGCAGGTGTAGATGTTAATGTAGCTGTCGGTGTAGATGTAGATGTTGTTTTCCTAGATGCTCCAACTCCCAGGTCGGGTCGTACTGGGATAATTTCGTGTGCTCGTTTCACGATTGCCATTCTGCTGCGGATATTATGGCCCGGCCTCGCGTTCTAACAGCCGGGCGATCCGCGGTGTGTGGGCGGCGCGTCGCGATGGAGACCTTCCGCACATTCGTCATTGCAGTTGGGTTGCTCTAGTTTCGGAGCAGCCAGGCCGATGGTGGATGAGAGAGAGGACGCGCTGCCGCTCATTATATCAATGAAGTACAGCCGTGGTCGCGCGCGCAGGAAGTTTTGCTGGGGGAAGGGCCGCTTTCGACCAATCCATGATCGATCTCAAGGGCGGCTACGGGGTTTTCATGCGTGGCCCCGAATGAATTGCCGCGAATCGCTCGCGGTGGCTTATGCCATTTGCGCCGACGCAGTGGCCGGCGCGAATGTAGTCAGCTCCGCAGGGAGGAACTCGCCCGGGCTGCGCAGTGCACGGAGAAGTTCTGCCGCTTCGTCGTCGACGCCGTTATTCTGCGCGGGGGCATCTCAGCTCCAGGTTCGACGTCGCGAGGGATTTGGATCTCGCGCTGCCTGGCGACAGTGGGCGCGTTCCCCGCTGCCGCTGCTGCAAGCGTGGATCCGACTCTAGCGGCGCGAACTGCGAAGCCACCGCGGCGCCGCCGAGCCGCTCACCGCGGGTGCGGATGCCGTGTCTGCGCGAAGGACTGCCGCTCCGATGGCCTATCTCACCCCAGTGGCCCCGCAATGGCAGGTGTCGCGAATCTATATCAGTCCACCGGGCATGCGAAGCTCGCGATCTGGACTGCAACGAGCAAGAGCACTGTCGCAGGTTTACTGCGCGACAATGCCGCTTCGTTCGACTCTTCCGTTGGCCGCCTTGGCGCGATGCCCCCGCGCCGCCTGGATATGCAGACGGTGGCGGCCCTCTTGCAATGTTCGAGCCTGGAGGCGCGCAACCATCGGCAAACGCTGGAAGGTCAGGGGCGCGCCCTCGACCCCCGCGACCCTGGGTGGCCGGCGATCCCGCGGCGGAAGGAGGCAGCGCGACGGCGTCGAGATCCAGGCTCGGTGACGCGAGCGGGCCTCGGCAACTGCTCCTCGCCCCCCTGGGCCCGCGCGCCATCGAGGGTTGGCGCCGAGCGCCTGGGGGGGCCCGAGCAGCGCCATGATCGCCAGGTCGCGGCACTGGACCTCGTGGTTTTTCTGGTTGGACGAGCTCCAGCATCCAAGCCAGTCTGGAAGCATTTAGATGCGTCGACTCAGCTGCGAACAATCGAATACTGCGCACACTTCACGCGAGGCTCTCCCGCGCGAGAAGAACCGAAGATGCGACGCGTCCTGTCTCGGAGGGGTTCGGCGAATGCAGTCCGAACATGGGCAGTCCCATCGTCGCGGGCACAGGCGCAGGGAACGCGGGGCGCTTGGCGGCCCTGGCGCCCCCGTCGCGCCGTCGATTAGTTCACCTGGTAACGTCGACGACGACGTGGGGCGCGACCTCTTCTTACGCAGAAAGCGCTCCGCCTGCCGTGCCATCGGCGGGCGCATCAGACGCGCCGGAGGTTGCGATACCAACGTTAATCTCAAGGACGCGATGCTCCGTGATAACCAGAAAGGGCGGTTTGAATGGGCCCGCTAAGGTGATGCGCCGCGACGAAGGATGTCTCAGAAACAACGACGCCAAAGCGCAGCTCAAACCATGAGCTGCCGAACTCCGCATGCGAGCCTCCGGCCAATGGGCCAACGCCATTGAAGCTAGGAGTGGAGTCATCAGAGGAATCGCGCACACCGTGGTGGAGAACTTGAGAAGGCACGCCAGACCCTTAGCTTTCAATCGGCTCTTCGGCGAAGCCACGCTCTCGCGCGGCGCCCTCGCTTCCTGCGGCGACCTTCCACCTTGCGGCGCGCGCGACGGCTGCCAACCTGCCGCGCCCTTCGATTTTGAGGGGCCAGATTCGAGGATTCGGAGACCGCCGGACATCGGCGAGAAGGACGTCGCAGTCGTGGGATCGCCTCAGAGGCCATGGCACAAGCCACGGCTGAGGCCAAGGTGAAAAGGGCGCTCAAGACGAAGACGAGGGTAGATGGCGGCCCGTTATATCGCGCGGGCGAGTTGACTGACTACCATGGCCCCGCTACTACTAGATAGGACAATGGTTGATGAAATTTACGGTTGCCCAGGGCAATGAGGAAAGGGGGCAGCTTGTTGCCTGAGCCAGAGACAGAGAATGTGATGCGGATTTCCGGCGCCAGAGTGTCTCTGGCCGCCGAAGTTGCGAAGTTTTCATGGCTAGGGGACTCGGCGTGGACGGCATGGCCATGAGTGCGATCGCCGCGTATATATATATATTTGCCCTGCCTTCTGTCATGGCCACACTCGCGCTCGGCTACACTCCCTGATCAGATGAAGGGTGTCCGACTGACCACTGGAAGTACTTGGGTTTCAGAATGCATATGGCGTTTCCGTTCACGGTTAGAACGCATTTCAGGATCGACGACGTGATGTCCGCACGATTGGAGAACGCCGTTAGGTCAGCACCACCATTCGGGACGGCGGACAGAGCGCGCCCATGCAATGCGTCGGCGACGCCAAGCTTGACTGCCACGTCTACGAATCCACCGACGTGGCCCTCAATTTTCGGGGCGCTTCTGGGAGCAACCGTGCTCACATCATGCAATGCTTGGCAGGGTCCTGCGCCATTCTCTCATTCGACGAGGGCCTCGCCAGATGTCCTGACCGGGCTGGCGGCCCTGGCGATGGCGGAAGCCGCGGGGAAGCGCCGCCCTGAATCGCGGATGATATCAGAACAGGAAGAAGGGCGCCTGTCTGCGGTTAAAGATGACGCGGACGACGTACGCTCTGATTGCAGTTTGATTTTTTCAGGATCGGTGCGAGGAGACGCTCGGCCTCGCAGAATATTTTCAGGAACTGTACTCGCCCCCTCTTCCTGCGACGCCCGCGACAACTGCGCTTGCGCCCCGTGTCCGCGACGACCGCGCGTCCGAGGAAGATTTGGTTTACCCGCGTGGTCGCGTGCAATGTGTCGCTCTATGATTCCAGGAGTCCGGGTGTCGCATGGTTGCCATCGCTCTTTTAGTTGATGATGATGGTGGAGCGCTTGGCATTGATTTAGATGGCCATAGGGGGGTTTTCCGAGCCATGCTTTACTGAGCACCTGACAAGGGCATTCCTGGAGGAAAATCAGCTTGGCGCTTTGCGCCTGAGCGACGCCGCGGCCATGTGCATGCGCACATTTGCCATGGGTAAGCGTTCCGCGGTCGTTAAGGAACACGACCTACCAACTGTGCCAGACATCATGAATCATCGCGCGCATAAGTTCACAGTTCTTTTTGCCGGGCTCAATGCGATGTGGGCAGCCGACATGGCGCCGCGGAGCTACTTTCCAGAACCGAGAGAGTCATAACCTCCAGGTACGTCTACACGTCGGAGTTCATCATTTAGACCTCTGCTGCGTGGCTTCATGGGCAAGGGGGCACCGTGCGCAGGGTGGCATGTCCGGGCGCTGCGCGACGGAGATCTCAGCAGCCATTCGCTAGAGTAGAGGTATGCTACAAGGAGTGGGGTTCAATTGTTTTGGGTTTCGATGCAGCTTTCTTAAACGGCCTTGCTCGCAGTGCTAGCTGAAACCATAGCTGGGCAACGGGAAATTGCGCCCTTCACCCTGCCGCCGGGCAGCGCCGCAGATCCAATAACCCGGGTGGGTTTTGAGGATTAAGACGAGTAAGCACAATACTTGACGTGTTTCAAACTTGGCATAGGCATTAGGCATGCCCCCGAGCCTTCTCGTTAAACTCAAGAGCCAGAACGACAATCGGTTTAAACCCACGTCCCGTGGCACTGGCTTCGATACCTGTCGATGACATCAACACGCGGCAAGTATTTCAGCATCGACTACGCCATGCAGGTCGAACAGTTGTTTGGGAATTGAGACTTGAACAAGTTCACTCGCACGAACTGTGTCGCGCGATGCAATGGGCAGATGATGTGGGCGTGGTCATGTACCCAGGCGACTGCGCCAAGCAGCTGCCCAATTGCTCGTCCTGACCTTGTCGTGGCCTCCCCAGATGCGAGGGCAAGCGAAGCGTCGGCGGCATGTTTATTAGCCTTCGAACAGCCCCAGCGCATTCAGTACTCGCGCAGCCCTGGATTATGGTGTAGTCTCGTTGCGGCGCATCCAGGATGCGACCATCATGCGCGCGGGGCGTCTACATTTCCTTGCCCATGAGATGTTGCAGACCCCCGCGGAGATATCCCATCGGTCAATGACTTTTGATGGGGCGGTGGGCCCGCGCGGCGCCTTCGCGCATGGGGGGCTCGCCGGCGGAGAAGAAGACGAGGCCAAAGGATGCAGCCCTAGAGGTCGTGCCTTGCTGAACCATGGAACCACGAGCAGTTGGGGCAATGCTTTGCGCGGCCTTGCCAACCTTTTTGGTGTCGTCGTCGCGTCCGGTCAAGCTACGCCGCGGAGGCTCTGGCCGCTTGTCGCGGCCTCGATGAGCGCCGCCCCTCGTCGGTCGCCGTGCGCGAGCTTATCAAGCGATTTCTTTAGTCTGTCAGAACACAGAAGGCTTCGGGAATATGAAGGGCTCGGTATACACGCGCCCCCTAACATTGATGCCGAGTCGGTCTAGAAGTCTCTCCCCAGCAATGATTTTCGCGCACTCAGTGAGCAGACTGTGTCGGGGCGCATCAACCGGGTGCGAGATTCCTCGACCTCGGCATTCTGCGCACTGCCCAGTGAGGCGAAGCCCGCGACGCGACGGCCGACGGCCACGCTGAGGGCGCCAACGATCGAGACCTATTGTTTCAAGGAGCGATTTGCGTTCAGAGCCACAAGCATGAGGTGAAGGCGGCAGCGAAGCTCCCGTCGCCACTGCTTGAACCGCTGCGGTGCTCACGTGCTTGCGTGGGCCCTCGAGGCCATGTGGTTCCCGCGCGTGCTGCCATGCTGTATACTTGTGTGTAATGTATGTATGTATGTATGTATGTATGTATGTATGTATGTATATATATATGTATTCATCGACAGAGAGCTTGGCATCGCTCGGACGTGTGCATGTTTTCCTTCGGCGAGGACCATCGAGGAGCATCCGTGATCATTTGGCGAAACAACCACGCACGAAACCGGAAAAAACACCGGAAAAGGGACGTCCGAGCGATGGCCAGAGAGGGGGGGGCCTGTTGCTGGCCTCGCTCTGAGCTGCCCTGGATTTGCGACCGCTCCTCGTTGGCGCGACTCGCGGACACGCGACTGCGCTTTTCCAGCCTTTGCTCTGCCAGTCAGGGATCAAACATTGGCGGTGATTTCCTTGGTTTTCAGGGCCGCCCGGGGCCTGTCCTGCGTGGGGTTTTTCGGTCTCAGTTTTCTTTCGCCGAGCGCCGCGGGTGGCTGAGTCGTCGGAACCCCGGGGACACTGCACCCGCGAGTAGAGCTTTCTGCGTTTCTTTTGCCCCTTTTGCGCCGGCCCAGCGGTCAGCGTTCCCCGCCGCCGCTTTGTCGGGGCATGATCAAGCGCTCGAGCAATGCGGCGGCGGGGAAGCGCCCACCCACCCCTCCCTCCGCGAGTTCCCCCCTCTCCGCGACTTCGAGGGGGCGCCCCGGGGTAGGCGTTCTAGCTCGTGCTGTGTTCGCCCCGCGGCCGCCTTGGTTCGCGGTGGCGCCGCTCTATCTGCGGGCCCCCCAGCGGCGCGCAATGTGCGGCGGTGCGGGGGGAGAAGAAGTCTTGCTCCTGCCCAGTTCGATGTCGCTCCCCGCCTTGCTCCCCGCTTTCACTTGTCGAGTCGCTCGTTGTCTTTGTGGGCCATTTTGGGACCGCCGTCTTTTGGTTTTTCCGGGGGCCTCTGAGGCCGTCTTGAGGCCGTCTTGGGGCCGCCCTGGAGGCTGGGCCGTCGTGGGCACCCGGGGGTTGAAAAATGCGAGCGCGCAAAAATCGTGCAAAACTCATCAGGCAATCGATGTGGTTGGCCGCTGGAGGTGCTCCTGGGGGCCCCTCGGGAGCAGTTTTGGATCCGCAGTGGGAGCCGGGCCTGTTGGGCCCTTTTGTCAGGAGCAACATAACGACGTGCGCGCCCATGAATCCACGTTCGTTTCGAGAGTACGCGATGCGCGAACGTTCGTTCGTGTGCATGGTTGGGTGCGTGCATCCTTTGTGGGCTCCCTATCATGGGCCCCTTGGGCCCCTTGGGCCGGCCGAGCGCCCCGAGGGCCCTCCTGGACCCCCGGCGAGCCCGGAGGCCGGGCGTTTTTGCCGGGCGCAAGAAACAGGCGGGCGCGCGGATGCGGCGCTACTGCGGGGGAGGTGATTCGAGGCGGGCGGGTGCGTAGAATCATAAGATAATAGTACACCAGAGAAAAAAACCCAATCAGTGGATGGTTTTCGCCGAGGAGATCGACCAGAATCCAGGGGCCCGGGAACCCAGAACCCACCGAAATCGGCCCGGAACCAATGGCCGGGAACCCAGAACCGGGAACCCGGGAACCCAGCCTGCTACCAAATTCCGCGGGAAATGTTCGCCAAATCTTTGAA
Organism: Prorocentrum cordatum; assembly: GCA_963575745.1. Lineage (NCBI taxonomy): Eukaryota > Dinophyceae > Prorocentrales > Prorocentraceae > Prorocentrum > Prorocentrum cordatum. Next base: position 372,414 of record CAUYUJ010018505.1, on the reverse strand, counting down.
CTTCCGCTAGGACCCCGTCAGTGCAAGCACTGATTGGGGAACCGTGTGTCGCAATTGTATAATGATGGGACACAGTGGGCACGTTGCATTTGCAGGAATCGCTGCCGCTCAGCACGGTTATAGGCGTGCGCTCCGTCCGCCGACCCCTGCGTTCATTGTCGGCCGTCTTCGGCTGCCAATCTGCGCCGCGGGGTTGCGGGGGTTTGATGGGTTCGCAAGGTGTTCCGTTTGTTCCGCGTGGAGTTTTCTGCGACGGAGCCCCTCACGATTTCCCCGCCGGCTTTTCGCTTCAAGGTTCTCGCGTTCCATGGGGGGGACAGGCGTTCGGCAGTGTCGGGATTAATTGTTGTGCGTTCCCTGCTTTTGGCGCTGTTTCCACTGGGTCTTGGGGGCTCTGTCGGCTGCCGTGGGCTCCGTGGCACTTGTCCCCCTTGCGAGCTGTCGTGGGCCCCTCTTGGGGCGGCCCGGGGGTTCCCTCGGCTGTCTTGGTGTCATCTTGGGTGGCCAGGGTCGGAGCTTTCTCCTCGACCGACGTCAAACTGGCCGCGCGCGTTCGTCGCCGCGCCCAGGGCGGATGCGGCAGCCAGCATGCTCGCCGAGGCAGACGGATGCGCCGTGGCTGCGGACGCGCGGCTCAGCGCAATGCGGCAGCACGCGTTGCAAGGAGCACGCTGGTGCATTTGCCAGGAACAGCGGGATGGGGCGTGTTTGGCAACGGGAAGGAAGCCAGTCGCGACCTTGCTAGAATGTATGCGTTTCTGGGGAAGAGATTTGCATACGTCGTCGCAACTTACGCAACACAGGACACCCGATATCATGTCGGGAACAGCCGCGCAGTGGCGAGCGAACGCGGGTTGCAGCTGCTGTGGGTCACTACAACAGATCGCGCGCGCCACAGGAAGGAACGAACGCGGCCGCGCGCGATGGGGGACAATATACAGTGGCAGGGGTGTGCTGGGGTGCCTTCTGCCGGCGAAGGGCATGCCCGTAGCTTTAGGCGCCGCCTGGATATGTCGAGCAAACATCTCGCGGGGAGTTGCAGCGACAATTCACGGGTGGATGTTGCGCGAGGATGAGGTCGTTGAAGATGACGAGGAGGTAGTTTCGTTGCGCTTGCCTAGAGTCATCGCCATGGATTCCCATGCGGCGCGTGGGCTCTGCCAGGCATGTTGCCTGGGTTGCGCTCCCTATTTCCGCCGCAAGGGCGCCAGTGGTTTACGGGCGGGTATCGGAGACAGTTCCTGGCCATGGGCGCGAAACGGGTATAGTTTTTGACCGCGCCAGCGGGGGCAGTGACGGCGTGCGCCACGCAAGGACGGACGATGAACAGAGTGATGTCGGACGTGGAGAGAGGGCGCGTTGCGTGGCCATTACGCGTGTGCGACGACGGGACGGCCTCATGGGTAGGACGCCGCGCAACGAAGGCTACATGGTTGGTGCGAAACAAAAGCGTCTGGACATTTCCCTGGGAAAAGGCGAAGTTGATGCCGCGAGACGAGCGCGGGGGGTGCTATCGGAGGCCGTTGGAGGAAACGTACACGGATTTGTTGACGCTCCACGTATCCACACTAACCCATCCCAAAGTAGGCATCAGGCAAGCTGCCTTGACTAGGGATGTGTGTAAGCATGCCGCTCGGAATTGCGGCACGTCCGCATTCGCACCACTTTGAAACATCGGAGGAGGATGCTCCTCGTGGCTGTCCTGGTTGAGCGGTTACCAGTCGTCATTTGCGGCGCATGTAATGTTAAGCCGGGCATGTCCCTGTACAGGAGGAATATCCAACTAGATTGAAACATAGTCTGGGGACGATGTTCGTTTTTTGTATGTTTACAGGTGTTGTTGGGGTATTTCTATTTTTGGTCCAAAGCCCGCCTGTAGTGGAACACAGCCGACCTAAATGTAATGTGTCGTCGTGCGTCCCTGGAGTCGCCTAGGTTGAGTGGTTGCCTGTCGTTGCTCGCCGTGCGTGCATTGATTTTGGCGCGTGTGGATCAGCGGCGACGACGACGCCGATTGCGATGCTTCCTGATTTCGATACGGTCGATTTCCGATTTGGGCTCCCGTTTCCCAACGGAGGCCTGCTACCCTGCCGATTTCCGCCGGTTCGACTTCTCCCGACTCGGCTGCCGATGTCCGCCGGTTCGATTCTGGGCTCTCCTGCCGCTTGCTCCCATACCCCAGTGACGGTCGTCCGTCCGTCCAGGGCCTCGCCATTGTCTTTGTGTCGTCCGACCACACGGAGGAGGAGCCTTTGTGGCGCAAGCTCTCCGCTTGCAGCGATGTTGGCCTTGGCATGGGGGTTGGAGGAGGGAGGGGTGGGTGGAGAGAGGCGCAGGCGAAGGCCGAGGACGTAGAGGAGGCTTCGGATGCAACTCCTGGGATGTCAAATTCTGATTTTGCCCTGGTCCGAAATCTGGCTTAATCCCGCTTAATCCCGCTTAATCTGGCTGAATCCCACTTAATCTTGCTTAATCTGGCTTAATCCGAGGCCCGCTCCGGCGTAACAGCCCTCCAATGGGGCTTAATCCTCTTTTAATCCTTCCGACGAGAACCTCCCAGTAGTTGCCTCCTAACGAGGCAGAGGAGGCAGACGAGAAGCAAAAGGGGCAGAGGAGGCTGAGGAGGAGTGGGGATGCAGAAGAATGTCATAGTGGAGGGAGCCACGGTGGTGAAGTGAGGGAAGGTTGGAAGAGGAGAGTGGGGGCGGGGGGCGGACGGCGGAGGAGGGGGGGGGATGAGGAGAAGAGAACGGGAAATATGAGATACGAGGAAGGGGAGGATGATGACGACGACGGCGAGGGAGATGCTGTTGATGATGATGTGGACTAGTAACAGAGGGCAGGAGGAGAAGGTCGAGGCTCCAAAGTTGGCGTTGTCGTTTGGCTCTTTGGCTCAAACATTTTTGGCTCGAGCAATGAATTTCCCAAGGTGACCGGCCAGTTCAGCCTTGTCCCGATCCCTGGGCGCTTTGAATGGGACCCTCAAGTCCTCTACCCTGGTCACGTTCCGTGTCATTGCTGGCCTCTTTTTGTTTAGTTGGCAGGCTACATCACACGGTAGAGGCGTGGCATAGGGAAACAATGCGATAAGCAGGTGCTAGACAGATATTGGCAGGGTTGGTGTTGGCAGCGATGGCAGTTCCAGGCTTCGGACACAAGGCCAGGCCTCCGTGCAGAACCGAGAACAGACGCCCATCCTAGACGGCATCGTAGCGCTGCCTAGTGCGTCATCAGCTGCAGGGGATGCCATCACGGATAGGCATATCCAGCAGGTGCTGATCGACATTGCCCCAACATCCTCGGCCGCAGTGGCTACGCCGTCGCAGTGAGCAACAAGAGCTTGCCATCATAATCGACAGTATAGAGGACTAGACCACCCAGCTAGAAGACCGCAGGACGCACTGCCAAGTCCATGTCGGGCACCTCAAGGACGGATTCGACGAGATGCAACAAGAGCAGGAGACAGCAGGAGACAGCGGAGGGAGTCGAGTTCGAGCAATCGCCGCAGCCGCTCATGAGTCCTGCAGCCATGCTCGTGCCAATGTCCCACGCGGCAATGTTCAGCAGCTGGCGCCCCAACGATTCCTACGCCGTATACCTGGCCCACTTGACGCACCGGCAGCGCCAGGTGCGGCATCGCGCACAGTTATGGGCCCAACGCTGCCGACGGTGGCACTTGCGGCGCCCGCCCCCGGGCTATGAGACATCCCAGCTGCCATGGGACATCCTACGGCTTCCGAGTATTCCGAAATATATTTCGTTCTCATGCCGACTTCTTGAGGTGGAATTTTTGAGGCGTCAGTGTGGAGTGGGTGCCATCCCCGCCCACCACTGTATGTGCGCGGCCCCTTCGGTCAAGCACAGATGTACGTCGGTGGAATCAAGGGGCATGCCTCGGTGCAGAGGGCGGGTGATGAGTCCACATGGCGTCGGCCGCTGTATTGGTCATCGCGTGATGCAGCTTCGCTTGCCCACTACCCACCAAACCATCCCAACCCGTCCCGGAGGCCCTGAACTGCCCTCCATTCCCAGGAGAGTGTTTTTACCCTCTGGGTCGTAACGCGCGTTATGCCCCCTCCCCTCCTCCCCCATAACGTAACGCTCCCCCCCTCAGTGCGTCCCCGGCACTGCCGCAGTGCGTCCGACACCACAGTTTGGGGGGGGGGCCGCTACGTTCTGCCCCCTCCCGTTCCCCCCCCCTCCCCCCCCCATAACCCCCGTTGTGGCCGCGAATCCACAACATACAACTGGCGGTATTACGGTCGAAAAAGTCCCCGAAGACGGTTGGGTTGCGGCGGATACGCTCGGATTGCCCTCCATTCCCAGCGGGGGGCATCCCGGAACATTGACACCATAGACGGAATCCGTGCGACCCCCAACCCGAAATTCGGCATTTCGGGTTCGGTTGGGGTGGTCTCGCAGGTAGTTATTTGTCTGCTTTGCGGAGGGCAACGCGCGCAAGGCCAGTGGGGCAGGTCCGAGAAGATTTGCAGCTCCGACGCCGTAGAAATAAGGCGCCGACGCCGTGGGGCCGAGCCTGGAGAAACGGGGCTGTACCTGAGACAGTACGGGGACACATCGAGAGAAGAAGAACGGGGACCATGGCCAAGATGTCAAGGGATCTTGTCGATGCCGATCTTGGTCATGATTCATGATCTGTGTCGGTCGTTGCCGACTCGCGAGGATGATCCACGAGATGACGCTGACCAGGATCGACGGTGACCCAGATTGACACGACGTGTCCGCGTTGAGTCTGGGCCATGGCCCCCGCTGTTTCTTCTCCAACCCAGCCAGCAGGGTCGCCAATCAGAGCGAGCCAGGGCCGGGGGTCGAGGCGGGGGCCAGGACTACCTCGCAACAACAGGGGAGGCCTCGTGACCCCACTGGCGATCAGCGGTCAGTTGCTCCGAAGAGGGTTCTCTCCATAGCAGGAGTTCTGCGAGGACCTGTGGGTCTGTGCCGATCACCCTGAACACTGAGTTCACACGCAGCTCCAGCAGGGTCGGGCCATGTTGAGGAACACGAGAAGGAGGGGGGTGGACAGGGGGAGGATGTGTTCTGGGACCGCGACGGGATGCAGGACGCTCGTGGCAAGACTGCAGGAATGCGCATGCCTCGATCTCAGGCGCGGGATTGGCCTGCCGTGGTCTGTACGTATCTGTATTGGGTAATTATACCCCGCGCTGCGAGTTGTTTCGCAACGTGGCCCCCCCCCGAGGTCTCGATCCCATCCCCAGGACCACGTTTTCATCCCGAGAAGTGTTCTTGACGCCTTCGGGGCCTGGTGAGGCCTCCCTGGAAGCAAAAGGTCTCCGAGGGCATTCTGTCGTAATCCATTCACAATTCGAGGGGGTCTGGGCACGTAGTTGGATCCGGTCTGGAACGCTCGCTTAGCGTGTCGCGCTGCGGGTTCTGGCCCACCATGCTTCGGCGCGACGCGCTAAGCACGTCCCAGTCCCCAAGTAGCAGCGTTCTGACTGTTTCCCAGCCCCCCGTCTTGCGAAAGCAGAGCGACGCGCTGTCAGCTTGCAGGCGGCACGTCAAGCAGAAGTTTCTTTCTGACCGTAAATCCTCGGCCGAACGCCTGATGCTCACTTTGCCAAACTTCGGGAACCGGTGCACTGCCTGCAGTGTTGTGCCACGGTGTGGCGGAAGTGCGGACAAGCAGGGGCGAGACTCAGAAAGGGAGGGGGAGACAGAGGAGGGAGGGAGATCAACGGATAAGGACCATGTGTTGATGCGCAGGCGTTGTTGCCGTGGAAAACAGGTTCTTCACCGTACAGTCAACACGCATAGCAAGGAAGGGTAACCTTCCCAAGGGTACCCTTGCATCCTTGCCTCCTTGGTCCATCCTTCGCCACTTTCGTCGGCCGCGCCCCGCTCGAAAAGCTTCGAAATGGGCGTCCAAGGCCCTTGCATCCTTATCACGCATCCTTACTTTTCGGGTTGACTGTCGACAGCGTTCCCCCGACCTCTTCTCGGGGGAGGAGGAGGAGGAGGAGGAGGAGGAGGAGGGGGAAGAGGCGAAGGATGATGACGACGATGATGCTGATGATGACGAGGATGATGATGATGCTGCTGATGATGATGATCCTAATGATGATGATGCTGATGCTGATGATGATGCTGATGATGATGCTGATGACGATGACGATGACGATGACGATGATGATGATGATGATGAAGATGATGATGATGATGATGATGATGATGATGATGATGCTGATGCTGATGCTGATGATGATGATGATGATGATGATGATGATGATGATGATGATGATGATGATGAGTAGGGGGAGGAGGAGGAGGAGGAGGAGGAGGAGGAGGAGGAGCCCTCCCCCGAGGAGTTCGACCTCTTCTCGGGGGACATGCCGTGGCTCGCGCTGCCATTCCGGGAGCGCGAGCTCGCGCGCAGCCTCCACAGGCGGTTCGGCGTGGCCGGCCTCCCGAAGCTGGTGACTCAAGAGGCTTGCGCCATGCATGCCGCCAACCCCCAGAAGAGAGAGCTCGCGACGATGGCCGAACCTATCCTGATCTTTGGCATCGTTTAACCAATCCCCATCCCCATCCCTATCCCCACCCCAGTTGGGGATACACCCCCCGAAGCCCGAAGGGACCGGCCTATATCCCCATCTAGGGGGATGAATCGGCCAGTGGGGCCACGGCCACGCCGCTGGGGATGGGGATCGGATAAACGATACTCACTTACGCCGTGCCGCCGACCCCCAGAAGAGAGCGCTCGCGACGATCGCCGAACTCCTTGAGTCGGGCCTGTCCCTCTACAGGGGGGATACCTATACGACCACCCTTCGGGTGATAAGGATGTTCGAGAGGTCGATCGGTCTCACATATATCGATATCACTATCGATTTCACTATCGGTCTCGCTCGATCGATCTCACTCGATCGATCTCACAATCAATCTCACTCGATCTATTTCATTCGGTCGATCTTACAATCGATCTGACTATCGATCTTACAATCGATCTCACTATCGATCTCACTATCGATCTCACAATCTATCTCACATTCGGCCTCACTATCGATCTCACTATCGATATCACAATCGATCTCACAATCAACGTCATCATCGTCAACATCATCGTCATGAACGTCATCAACATCATCATCATCATCATCATCATCATCATCATCATCATCATCATCATCATCATCATCATCAGCAGCAGCAGCAGCATCATCATCGGGACACTATCATCGGGACACTGGTCATGCAGCTGCTCCGGCCCAGAGGGCTGCACGTTGCACTATGTGCATCGCTGGGGGCGTGGACGCCCTGGCGCTCCCGGGTTAACCCTTTGCGGCGCACACGCTGCGGCCACCACTGGCGCTGCTGCGCCCACGGGCGCCGCTGGCGCCGCGCCGGCGGGCGCCGAGCCAGCAGGCGGGCCAGTGCTTCACCTGGCGCAGGCCCTCGAGGCGGCCGCAGCCCCGGCGGCTGCCCCAGGCATGGACGAGGACCCCGTGGACTCGGGCCTCACCCAGGCCGCCGCCGCCTTGCGGTTGGCCGCAGTCCCCACGCCTCCAAGGCTGGCCCAGCCTGCAGCTACGGGAACGCCGTCGGCAACTCCTTTTAACCCTCTTCCCCACATCGACGTGAGTGGCCTGCACGAGTTCCTGGAGGACGAACTCTTGGCCAACTCGGTTGTCACGGCGGCGAGCCTCAGCACCGGGCGCATGTCTCCTGCCCCCGACACCGGCACGAGCATACCCACGACATGGGCAGCCCTGGACGTGTTACTTCGTCGTTTGTCCTTGTGCTGGGATGCTGCGGATGCCTGGGGTGTACTGGGGCTGCTCACAATGGAGGGGCCGGCTCCGACGATCATCGACGTGGACCGGCGCCTCTTCCGGGCCAAAACGCTCCTCGCCATCACCGGCCGGACTGGCTGGACGGAGGGCGACGTGGAGCGAGCCCAGCACGCCGAGGATTGCTTTGTTCGAGCCCACGGGGAATGCTTGCAGCAGCTGCCTGCGTTGCAAGCCCGCCGTCGGCGCGACAAGGGCATCCCCCTAGACAAGTGGAGGGAGCTGGGCAGCGTGGGCCTGGAGTTCATCATCAACACGCCAGCCTCGACATCGGAGGCCATTGCGACGCAGCTCTCCGACATTATGGAGCTCCCGCAGGCGGTTCGTCAACACGGACGTCTTCTTGACCCAGCGGCGGCCCGGGAGTGGCAGACCCGCTTGGACGCAGGTGCCCTCACGCCGGAGAACCTGCAGACGTGGCTCCCGCAGAGGGGGCCTTGTTGCGTGGGCTCCGACCTCCTCTGCGGGACGCTCTGATGAAGGTCCCGGCGGCGGTATTTGCAACTCGTCCTCTACGTCTCTTGGTGCCCATGGATGTGCTGCCGGGCTGCACGACGACCTCGGCAGCTAGAGATATATTCTGGCACCCATTCCTTGGGGATCGCTGGGCACCACTGGTCCGGGAGCAGAGCTTCGTGACGCAGGCGCTGCCGATGATGACCACGAGTAGCGCCAGCCCTCAGCACGTCTCTCGTGGTCTGCTGATCGCCACGGTCTCGACACACACTCAGCACCAACTCCCACGTGTCCTGTCGGTCGCCATGCCGCTGGTGCATGTGCAGGCCGGCCCTGCGATCTACTTGGACTGCCCTCCGGCTCATCTGGCGGTTGTCTTCCAGCGCGTGCTGGCCTTGGGCGACATGCTGAACATCCGAATGGGCCGCAGCACTCGCAGCCCAGGTTCGGTCGCCGACGCTCCACGTACGCGCACGGAGTTCCACATGCCGCCGCACGTTACCGACTTCAGCGTCCAGATGCTCCTCGTCGGCCTTCGGCGCGAGCCTTGGCCAGTGCCGGTGCTCTTCGCCTCCCGCTCTATCTTTGCGGACTCGACAGCGCCACCCACTCCTGGAGCTGACGGACCCGGCGGCCCTCTCCAAGGTCAGCCGCTTCTGCCGGGAGGCGCTATTCCTCGGACCGAAGTTGGCGACACTGCGCACGGACATCGGCCCCGACGATTGGCAGCAGCTCCTCGACGAGATCCGGACGGCTGACCCGGAGGCGGCGGCCACAAGGCTGCGGTGGCGACCATCCCGCCTAGGAGGACGGAAGTTGGCAGAGCCAGCTATTGTTCGAGAGCGGGTCCGCGCAGCCTTGCAGCCAGCCGCTGCGCGGCTGGAGAACCCAGGCGGCGGCCCATGTTCGGCTGAGGTCGCGGCGGAGGGCTCGTTGGGATACGACCCGCAGGCGGCGATCTCTGCCATCATGCGCGTGGTCCGGGAGCAGACTGGGGTCGACCTGACGGCGGCGGCGTCCGCGGCCCAGCTCCTGCCAGGGTCGTGGAGGCGATTGGCGGCGGACGACCCCTCTGCCGATCCTGGGCGGGTCCGCCTGCATTTTCGCACCTCGGCCGAGGGGAACGCAGTGAAGGCGGCGATCCAAGGCAGGGCGGTGCAGGTGGGTGACGACCTCGTGGCCCTGCGGGTCGAGACCATCGCAGGCTCTGCTCGGTCGTCCAATCGGCGGGGGGGAGGCGGCCAGGCCCCAGTGGCGCCTCCCCCCAATGCCCAATGAACCTGCGGACACTGGTGCGAGGAGCTCACCCTCCCTGGCACTTGATACCAATGGGGTGGATGCAAGCCTAATTCAAACGATCGCCTCAGACGGCACTGTGGGGTATCTTGTTGATATTATTCTCTCTCCTCGCCGAGGTCTTCTATCGCGTTTGCTTCACCACGACGCTCCCCTGCCGATGCAGCCCGCCGAGCCTCTTCTCCTACCGCCGCTGTGCAGACAGCGCCAGGACGCAGCAATTCAGCAGTGGGGTCGATGCCCGCCCCTTCCCCCAGCAGCAAGCGCACCGCGCCTCAGCCGGGCTCGTCGGTGCCCGCCGCCGCCTCGGACGGCCGTGCCAGAGCTCGTCAGACCGCCGCCGGCCGCGGCAGATCCGCCACACATTCGCTTCCCCTTTCTAGGGGACCTGCAGGGTGCGAGTTGGAATTCTCAAGCCCTCTTTGCTCGCAAGCGACTCCGACATGATCAAAAATATGCATTCGTCCGCCGACTATTACGGGGTCGCGACTTCGTGGCCATCGTGGATTCGCATGGCCTCGAGGGCACGACCGCGGTGTGAAGCTGCCCCAGCGATTGCGTCGCCTATTTCTCGCCGGGCTCTGCCAGTCGCGCTGGGGTCGGCATTGTGCGAGCTCCGGCAACCCGAGCTCACGCACGAGAGTGCCTCGGCGTGGAGTCGACCCGACAGGTGCTACTGGAATGCCCACGTGGTGGGCCAGCTTGACAGGAATATCACCTGCACGGCGTTGGAGTGGGTTCCCCACTTGTCGGCCCATCGCGCCATCGCATTTGGCCGCCGCACACCGGCTCGACGGGATCCCGCGGCCATGCCGATCCGGCCAGAGACTGTTGCTCACGAGAGTTGGCCGACCCGCGTCGCCGCTGCCCACCAGGAGCTCCGGGAACATTGGTTTCGCCGACAGCTGTGAGAGCCGCCAACGTCGTCGCAGCCCCGCCATGATTCAGCTTACGGGGTGCCGCCGCTTCGTGATCTTATTCTCCTGAAGCAGGCCATGCGGCTCACGGCCGACAGGATGCAGGCAGAGGCCGCTTCGGCGACGCCAACGAGCCGCGCGGAAGACGACGTTGGACACACAGTCCGCTTCATCAGGGCGGCGGAGCGCGGCCTGGTTGGCATCGTGCGGCAATGCTTGCAAGCATTTCCGCGGCTGTCCTCCTCGGCGCCGGCCCCGCTGGAGTCGGCAAACGCTCGCGGGCGACAGCTCCAACCCTACAGACAGTTAGCGGTAGACCTCGCCAGGGAGGCGGCTATCGAGGAGTTGTCGGAATTACAGAGGCGCCGGGGCGACTGGGCGGACAGCGAGATCGACGCCCGTCGCAATCGCATCCACAGCAAGCTCAAGCGACTCGCGCCTGGCCGCTCAGGTTGCCTGACAGGGGTCGAGTCCCCCTCGGGGGAGATCCTGACAGACCCTGGGGAGACGGCCGAAGCGCTCAGGCGTCACTGGCAGGAGGTCTTCTCCCAGCGCCCAGTGGACGAGCAGCTCCTGGAACAGTGGGCGCAGGAGGACACGCCGCCGACGGCGCCTCCTACCGACGCCTCCGACTGGAGACTATGTCGCCGCCGCATGGTTGCTGCCATCGAGGGATCTCCGAATTCCGCGCCTGGCCCAGACGGCCTCTCGTTCGCCGCTTGGAGGCGGCTCGGCGCGTTAGGAGTCGACGTGTTGCGGCGCGCACTCAACGCTCTCACGCAGCAGCCTGAGCTTGAGTACTTCGACGATTTCATCTCCACGTTCAACAGCAGCTTAATGATCTTCCTCCCCAAGGGGGCTGGGACCACCGTGAACGGCGTGACCGGGCACGGGCCGGCAGACGCTCGGCCGCTCAACGTGGCTTGCTGCGACAATCGCCTCCTCGCGAACGCTGTGCGGACATGCGTCGAGGAGCCCCTGTCCCAGGCTGCGTCGGAAGACCAGCGCGGCTTCATTCCAGGCCGTTCGATGCTCGCCAATATCACCGACGTCGACGAGGCCATGATGAGGGCAGCGCTGCAGCGCCACAGGGGAGCGGCGTGGTTCTTTGACTTCAAGGCCGCCTTCCCCAGCATCGCGCACGGCTTCCTCAAACGAATGCTCCGGGCGGCGGGCTTGCCGTCGCGGCTGCTGAGATTTGTCGATACCTTGTGCATGGAAAATAATTGCGCCCTGGTGGTTGGCGGGTCGATTCACGAGGGGTTTATTTCAGGGGCTGGGATTCGCCAAGGCTGCCCATTATCCCCCATACTGTTCGCAGTTGCAGTGGACGTGCTGCTAAGAAGAATGCGGCGACTCCAACCCTCGCTGGCGACTCGGGCCTTCGCGGGCGACATCGCCGCCGTCGCCCCCGACCTTCTTGAGTCGGCGCCGACCCTGCTCTCCATCTTCACGGAATTCGGGCGCATCTCGGGCTTGTTGTTGAACTTGCCGAAGACCTGCGGGGTCCCGCTCTTCCGCAGCGACCCGGCCACTGTACTGCGTGACGTGACCTCCGCGCACCCCGGCTGGCGCGGCGCGCAGGTTGCCTGGCGCGCCAAGTGCCTCGGCTTCCCCCTCGGCCCCGAGCGGGGGCACGAGGCCTACGACAAGGCCTTCGACAAGGCGCTGGGCAGGGCGAGCTGGCGGGGGGCAGCGGGCGGAGGATTATTCATGACCACTATGGCCTTCACGGTCTACGTTGCATCCGTCCTCGGATTCCTCGCGCAGCTCGACGCTCTACCACCTAGCTGGGATACCGTGGAAGCAGAATTGTTCCGACGACTGATGCCTGGCTCCAGCCTGTGGGCATGCCCCGAAGACCTTCGGCATCTGCAGGTGCTCGGTTTTCCTCGCGGCTTCGCCGACGTGCGCGCGCGGCAGGAGGCTGCCCAGCTACGCGTCGCAGCTCTGGAAGACGGCGCGGCGGGCGGCTTGCGGGTCGCGGCCCGCGCCGCGGAGTTGCGCCGCGTCCGCGTGGACTCAGACAACTTGATTATCAAAGCGGCTTGGGCGGATTGGTTCGATCGATCGTATCTCTGCCAGTTGGATGACACTATGTGGCGATGTAGAGCAGCGGGGGTCACTATCGGCACAGTCGAGCGACAGCTCTTGGGGGGCCACGTTGACCAGCCGATCACTGAGCAGCAAGCCCGTCACCTCCGACGCGGCTTCCAGCGGTGCGCCACCGCCCTTCTGACGACCACCAGGCCCCAGGATCTGGAACCGCGAGTGAGGCAGAAGCTTGACAGGTGGCCCGTTGCCCAGTTCCCCCGCGTCCGCGTCTCGCACGCGATGCGGTTCCTGAAGGTCCTGGGCAAGGCTGCGCCGCCGCGGATCTGGGCAGCTTCCTGGCGCGCGCTCTGGAATGGTTGGCCTACCTCGCGGCGCTCGCAGGGGAGGTCGGGCCTTCCGGGCTGCATGTTTGCGTGCGCTGAATCCACCCCCGATTCCATCGAACACTACGCGAACTGCACAGTGGCGCACGAGGTCATGCACAGGGAACTGGGCATGCCCAGGGCGGCCACGCGACAGGACCGACTGGCTGATTTTCTGGGCCTCGACCTCCGCGAATCCGACCAGGACGCGGCAGTAGTCCTCCGGGGCATCCGTCTTGCAGCCATGCGCCGCGCCCACTGCAGTTGTTGTCATGGACATCTCCGCCGGGGGCCGGCGGCGGTTGAGGCGCTTCGACAGGCTTGCCGCGAGGTCGTCAAGGGCCGCCGCCAGGCGAGTTGGATCTACGACGAGGCCCGCGCGCGACGCTGAGTAAGCTCGGTTTCAGCGCCGCCCTCCGGCCGCTCGGCGGTTTTCGTTTTTCCCGCGGAGTTGCGAGCCGCTCTGGCGCTCCCCCTTCCCCCTCCCCCTCCTCTTCCTCCTCCTTTCTCTGGATTTGTTCCCACGGGCTCCGGCCACCTGGCTGCGGCCCAATGTCGGCCCGACCCGAGCGGTGTGATTCATTTTCTCTTGGGTCGCAGGTATAGTTTGTGTTCAACTTTCCGGTGGGTCGGCCGCCGCGGCTGGCGACCGTCTAGATTGCCACACATAGCCTGTGCGGTCTTTTCGGTAGCGATTAAGCCGTCCTATCGGCCACGCGGCCGGGGCAATATCACAATCGCCGCCGCCGCGTCAGTTGCCATATCAGCTGCCCCAGAGCAAAGCTAGGCGCTAGGGCTTGATACCTTTCCACCGGGATCTTGAAGTCAGAATTCCCGGGGAGGCACGTTTTGCCCGCCCACCGCCTCCCCTGGGGGCCCCGCGCTTTGGGAGGGAGGGGGCCGCTTATCTCCCGTCGTCGTCGTCGGCGTCGGCGTCGTCTTCGTTGTCGTCGTCGTCGTCGTCGTCGTCGTCGGGAGGCGGTCCCCTGCCTTCTTGGGCTTGTGGCCCCTCTGGGGGGGTGGCGTTTTCGGCAGCGACCGCATTTGTCAGGCGCACATCCGGAGATGCGCTGCGCGGAGGGCCGCTCGGCTCTGTCCCGGCAGGGTGGCGGATAGATTGCGTGCGCGGCAGTTCCACCAACTCCGCCTTGCTCGATTCCTTCTCCCTCCTCCCTCCCCCTCCCTCCCCAAATTGGTAGCTTCGATGCTACTGTCTGCGCGGGCATTGCGCGGTGGTGCCTGCGGCCGCTGCTGGCCGACCCTGGATCGCTCTTGCCGCCCAGGCTTGCCCTTGTCAGCCGTTGCGGAGCAGCGTCGCGTTTGCCGGGCGCCCCAGTGCCCGCCTCCAGTTTCAAATTATATAGTTGGCGAGTGCGTGCGCCCAACATTTGATTGCCCCCTTCGCGTCTCATGACTGGAATTCGGGGTACATTCCAGCCTTCTGCCATGCATTGCGTTCTGATGCGGTTCATTCTTTGACTGGGGTTGTGCGATGCCCGTTTATATGAATGGTCGTTAAGATCAGCGGGAAATGCACTCACAACCCTCTTTTGCCCCCTCCTCCTCCCTGCCCCCTCCATTATTTCGGTCACTGTGTGTGATTGTAGCTATTCGGCCGACGAGGCCAAACGGGGATGTCCACGCAGCTCTTTTCCTCTCCCCCTCGCAGTTCCTCCGCTTCCTCCCTCTTTCCACTCCCCCCATTGCCCGAGTCCGGGGCTACTGTAGGTTTTCGCCTTATTGATTGCACTGCTGTCGGCTGTTTTGTCGCGCGCGTGCGGTCGGATTGCCCCCCGGAGGGGCAGCGGATCTCAAGTGTGGCAGAGCGATCGAATCGGCCCTTCAGGCGATTTCGTTGCCGAAAAAACCATCATCATCATCATCATCATCGTTATCATCACCGCATCACCGTCATCATCAACATCATCATCATCACCATCATCATGACCATCGGGGCACCATCATCGTCACCATCATCAGCTTCAACAGCATCATCATCGGGAAACCATCACCATCATCGGTTCACCACCATCATCATCATCAGCAGCATCATCATTTCATCATCATCATGAACAACATCAGCAACATCATCATCATCACCGGGACACCACCATCATTATCAGCAACATCGTCATCAACATCATCATCATTGGGACACGATCATTATAGTCACCATCATCATCATCATCACCATCATCATCATCATCATCGGGACACTGTCATCATCAACATCAGCATCATCATCATCGGGCCACCATCATCAAACTCATCACCACCTCGCCATCATCCTCATCATCAACAATATCATTCTCATCCTCGTGACACCATCATCGCCATCACCATCCTCAACATCATCACCATCGGGACACCACCGTCATCACCAGCATCATCATCATCATCATCAACCGCATCATCATCAACCTCACCATCATCGGGACACCATCATCATCATCGGGACACCATCCGTATCATCAGCAGCATCAGCATCATCAACATCATCACCATCGGGGCACCATCATGATCACCACCATGGCCATCATCATCATCACCACCATCATCATCGGGACACCATCATCGTCACCATCATCATCATCATCAACATCATCATCACCGGGACACCATCATCATCATCGGATAACCATCATCATCGCATCAACATCATCCTGAAAAAAACATCAACACCACCATCATTGGGTCATCATCATCAGCAACATAATCATTCACATCATCATCGGGACACCATCATCATCGTCACCACCTTCATCGTCACCATCAGCATCATTAGTATCGAGTCACCATCATCATCAACACCAAAAATCAGCATCACCATCATCGGGCCACCATCAAAATCATCATCATCACCGCATCATCATTCTCATAATCAACATCATCATCGTCATCTTCATTTTCATCATCCTCAACATCATCTTCCACTCATCAACATCATCATGACCATTTACATCATCATCATCATCGGGACACCATCATCATCGTTATCAGCCACATCAGCATTACCAACATCATCATCATCATCATCATCATCATCATCATCGGCACACCATCATCATCACCACCATGGCCATCATTATCATCATCAACATCGTCCTCATCATCATCATCATCATCATCATCATCATCGTCATCACCGTCATCATCATCGGGACACCGACTGGACACCGGCGGGACAACCGCGCGCCACCGGCCCTGGGACAGGCAACATGTGGTCTGGCCGCGCCTCAGCCAGAGGAGGGACACTTCTCGCCCGCCCACGCAGCTTCGCCTCGCCCGCACGCTCGGCACGCACGAACACGAAACCGAAACCGATTTCCTGGCACGGGGGCTCTCCGTTCCACCTCGATATCACCCCCTCACCTTCGGTTCAAAAATAGTTTAAAAATTAGTCGGGGGACGGTGTTTAGCCTATTTCGACCATCTTTGGAGTGTTTTTTTTGCTATCTTTCATTTACGCTCAAAAACCGCTTGTAGGGGGACAGGCCTGATCTCTCGGGCCTGAGCACATGTCCATGACTCGGCCCTCTTAGGGCCGTCGGGGGTCACCTGGGACCCTCGAGCCCAAGCGCCCCCTCTCCCCCCATGGGGAATGGAATGGAGAGGACTCCATCGCGGCGGGATACGAGCCGAAACGAGCTACGAGAAGTTAGCTCGGTTCGACAAAACAAGTTGATCCTTGGGCCAATGCCCAGCCTTGAATTTTGCATTGTGTCTCCTGCGGGTGGCACTCAGTGGCGACGAGCAAGGGTCGGACACAGTCTTCTGGAGCTGCTCGATGTCGTAGAACCCGCACGTGCTGAATATCCAACACTGGGAAGACGAGGAGAAAATGCAATTGTGGGACGAGTCCCAAGCCCCTCCAAGATGGTCTCTTCTCCGTCTCGGCAGCTGGAAGATGTTCGAATCTAAGGTAATGAGGTCGAAACACGGAAATCGGCGTCATTATGTAAGACCATTTTGGGAGGCTGAACCCCTCGCTCCACCGCATTTTGTTCCGCACTCCGGAAGCTGACGCCGTGAAGCGATAGAGACAGGAGAGAGAAGAGAGGGCGGCCTGGCCGAAGCATTCCTGTGGGCAGGCGGTGGTCTGGCGGCCACGGCCTCGAGCGCAGACCGCAACAAACGACGCCTGACAAGGCTAGCGTCCACCTCTGCCTTGAACACTCGTGCTCGTACCTCGGGAAGGCTCGGCATGTTTCTGCTGCGCTGCCCGCGAAGTGGTCGGCAATGTATTTACCGACCACCGGCAATTCAGGGAACTTCGAGCCAGGAGCGTCTTGAGCATCGATACGTGAGGGTATCTTGGGCTATACACACATGCGACGGATCGCGATGTTGGAATTTCTTGTGCATCATTGTCCAACAGCTGGCGTTGGATCCAGGGTCTCCAACGCCACCGTGTTGGACAAGGCTGGAGCGAAACCGCTCTCAGACGTCTTATCTGGCAAGCACACAACGCTGTACGTACACCAAGACCGCAAGGTCAAGTGGATCGTGCTCGGCAAAACAGACAATGGGCTTCTCGCAGGAAACGGGGGCGGCCGCGGCAGCGATGGGCTACCTCGTTGTATGAGCCTGTCACCTGTTTCTCCTCGTCCTCTCCTTCGTCCTCCTGTCTCGCAGCACGCGTTCTGCTTCACAGTCAGGCGCTACATGTTCTGTTTCACAGTCGTGATGCGCTTCGATTTCCTACTCTCGTTCCGTAATTTCCGAAGGGTTGCCAATCGCGCGCTCTTCTTCCCACGCGTTCTTCCGGAGGCTTGGCTCTTTGGTGGTGGGGTTGCGTTGGATCACTGGGGTTATCTGGAGTACCTCTGATACCACCCATGAGCCTTTGCATTACTGTCAGTAAGATAAACCAGGGGCCCTCGAGAATGCCTGAGCGCACGTAGCAAGCCCCAGACGTAACCTCTAGGAACAGTTGGGGTCACATCAGGAAGAGGCCCGAACACAGCCGCACCCACCTGATGGTTATCATAATCGAGAACCGTGACGACAGAGACGTCCAACACGCCGAAGCCGAATGTCTCGGGAGTCGGTTCCACCGCTAGCATCTCCACAGACGGTCAGCGGAGAGCCGAAGGTGCCGATGCCGAGCACATGCTCGTCGAACGGCGCGTCGACAGCAAAGAAGTAATCCCAGGCCTCGTCGGACCTGGGAGGGGGCTCCTGAGCCCAGGAACTCGGGATGAGACCTCGAAACCAGAAACAGGGATCCCAGTCTTGGCTTGACGGGGACCTGGGGGCCAGATGGTCGACCTCCCGTCAAATTTTGTAGCCCGTGTTGCAGGGGCGCGTCCATCCGCGGTGGAGTGGGGTTTCCCTGTCTTGACGGCACCTGGGGCAGATGTCGTCGCTGATGGCGTTCGTCACGTCTTTCACCCTGGATGAACGCCAAGACCCCAACCGGCGATGTCCAGAAGAGTGTTGGACAGCTCGTCCCCATGAGGAACACCATTGACAACCTGAAGGGTGTGCCTGAGAGAGTGGTTGTCGGCCCCGCCTTGGGGCCCTTCACCGCAACAGTGAAAAGAAGCAGAAGCCCGTAGCTTGGAACTGATCGAGCCCTCGAACTCGGCAAGTAGTCCACTAGTTCCCTCAGAAGTAGAAACTGCTTTATCATGGAATGGCCGAACAGCTCCAGGCTCGTCACCTTTAGGGGATACGTGCATGCCATTCGGTGGGGGAGATCGGATCCCAACCAAACCCAAGCAACTACGCAATGATGGACGACCTCCGACCTCGAGTATGTTGAGACACTTGCCGAGGCGCGAGTGCACGCAGCTGTTGTGCGAAGCCTAGCCAGGCGGCGCGAACAGGTGCGCGGATGCTCGGCTCGGCCAGACATGTAATGTACCAAGCTAAAAGTTGAAGCCCATCGCGATGTAGCCTATACCCAGGTTCATGCCCATCTTCTCACAGATCTAATGTTGTAGTGAGGCACCGCCCATGCCAAGGCATTTCCGACAGCGATCTCGAGCCTTCCCGAATGTGTTGGCGACCTGATGCCCGTAAGTGCCAGCCGCCTGGGCCCCAGCCCTCTCGAGGAGCCCCGTGGTCCGATGTTTGCGCGAGGAATGAGCGAGCCTCCGAATCCTGAGATTCAAAGCCTTAGCCTTGATCGTCGCAGGCCTAGAGGTTGACACCAACACCAATATCGGCGGTGTTCCTCCACCGTTGGAAGATGATCCCGATCTCGGTGATCGTGGTAATGTTCTGGCTTCCAAGGTGACCGAACTATTACCACCAACGCCAAAATCTAGGATCATCTTCCCCCTGTGGAGCCCCCCCCCTTGCGTTGGTGTTGGTGCCCATTTTCAGGCCTCCAAGATCACCCTTTTGGTTCGATTAGCCCTCGAGAGCCTACCAGCCCCTGGGTCGGTCCGCTGGTAATTATCTCGCTTGGCCCCCCAAGCTCGCTACGCCTTCTCTGGCACCGGTGCTCTCCGGCGTTGGCTTTGGCCCGCTGGCTTTTGCTCCGGCCCGCTCTCGGGGCTCGTCCTGGGGCCGCGGTGTGCGTGCTATTTCCCCCCCGCGCTCTCTGGCGCCTGTGCACTCCAGCGTCGGTTTTTGGCCCGCTGGCAATTATCTTGCGTGCTGCCTCATCTCGTTTCGGCCTGCTCTCCGGAATGCCGCTGCGTACATTCGCTAATTGCACTCCGGCGTTGGCTTTTGGCCCGCTGGCAATTATCTCGCGTGCCTTCCCATGCTTGATACAACCCGCTCTCTGGAATCGTCCTTGGAGCCGCAGATCAAAAAAAGTGCCCCCACCAGTTTCACTCAACCCAGAGCGGCGGTTCGCCGCGACCCTGGATCCACGCGGGGAGCAGCTGAGACTACGGGCGCGAGACCTCCTCTCGACACTTCAGGAGCGGTTAGCTGCGACCCTGGATGCACCACCGAACACCCCCCATGGATGCGTCGGCCATCGAGGTGGCAGCACCGCCCTCAGCGAGCGAGTCCACTGGCTGCAGACTGCCCACCCTGGACCACACCAGTAGTGGACGAAATTACCGACCGTTCGGTATTACCTTCCTCTCAGCGGCGGTTAGCTGCGACCCTGGATGCCCCTCGGGGAATGGCGGCCGTGTCCCCCGGCCAGGTGCACCTGGGATCCGTACGATGCGCGGTGATGTTTGTCCCCACCGCCTCTCTCCTCGGGCCCCTCCCGGGCCCGGCTCTGGCCACGTCCATTTCTTGGGGGCCCCTCCGCGTGGAGGGTCGGCGATGTCTGTCCCCACCGCCCCTCCCCACGGGCCTCCCCCAGGCTGGGCTGCCGCCAGGCTAGAATCCTGGTCTCGGAGTCGATCGCCCCCACGCTGCTCAGAACCCCCGCTGACAGCGGTAACTTTACCTCACCTTCAGTGGCAACGGTTAGCTGCGACCCTGGAAGCCCACGTGGTTTGGCGGATTCGACGGTGACCCTGGGTCCCCGCGGGGAACGGCGGACGCGGCGGATAAGGCCGTCCCATGGTGGCCTTCGGCGTGCACCACGCGGCTGCGACGGCGCAGCTCCGCCCTGGGCGCCCCACCTTGCTGGCGATGTTCTTCCCCGCCAGCTTGGCCTCGCGCCGCGCACGGCCCCTGGAGGCGCAGCCAGCTCCGAGCGGTTCAGCCCTCGCAGTTTCGGCCGCCCTCCGGGCCCACCCCACCGCCAGCTTGGCATTCGGCGCTTTTTCGGCGGAGCAGCTCAGCTGGCAACACACGCCGATGGCGCAGCTTGGGCTTGGCGCCCCACTGGCGACGGCCCATCGTTTACCACATCGGGCCGCCACAGCGCGTAACACAGAATTCCCTGGCATTTTGCCGCAGGGCTGCACGTTGCTTGAGCTTCCCAGGGCGTTCCAGTTCAGCCAGCCAGCCCCCCGCTGCCGCTGCGTCAGCTGCCGCGTTTGTGAGCTGGCCCAGCCGGCTCGTGCTGCGCTCAGTAGCTAATCGCGCCCTGTGGCTAATTAGGCTTGCCCGTCGGCCCGGACGCCCTGCTCGCCGCCTGCGCTCTTCGCTCGCGGCCGCGACCCAGAAAAAAGTGCCCCCGCCAGTTCCGCAGCCTGGCTCAAGGCCGCCTGGTGGGCCTGCCCTCTCCGGGGCAATCTCCCACCGCTCAAGGGGGCGCCCGTGCGCTCCGCCGCGGGCCCGCGGCCCTGGGCCCCCCCCGGCCCCCATGCGCGCGCCGGCCATAGCAGCAGCAGCAGCGCAGACAGGCAGCGCGGGCCTCAGTCTCATGGAGGATCACTCGGAGGGCGATACGGGGGATGGGGATCGTTTAGTGCAGAGCTTGGGGGCTGCACTGACCCAGAATGTCACCCCCCAGATCCCAGCCAGACCCAGATC
Source organism: Prorocentrum cordatum (assembly GCA_963575745.1). Taxonomy (NCBI): domain Eukaryota; class Dinophyceae; order Prorocentrales; family Prorocentraceae; genus Prorocentrum; species Prorocentrum cordatum. Next base: position 351,156 of record CAUYUJ010018505.1, on the reverse strand, counting down.
CCCCCTGGACAGCCCCCCCCCTCGCCCACGGGGCAGATCCGGATCCGGGTATGATGGCGACAAGGAGACAACAGCTCAGAGCGGCCGTCAGCCGCGACCCTGGCTCCCCGACGAAGACGGATCTTCGAGGATCCAGGCGGCCGTCAGCCGCGCCCCTGGTGAACAGATGCCGACAATGCCCCAGGCGGCCGTCAGCCGTCACCCTGGACTTCCCTCCGAGCGCGGAGCAGAAGAGGCCTACTGGGATGCACGCCCTGTTTGGGGTGTGCTTCGGTCCCTTAGAAGTTGTTTGGTGTGTTTACGTTAACCTACTTATGTGGGTCTCTTAGCCATGTACATTAACGCACATGCTAACCTCGGGAAGTACTTAACCCCAATCTTCGGTAATCAGGTTCCTAAATAGGATGCGCAGCACAAGTTCGAAATAAACACTGTCGGAAATGCAAGACATGTTCACGCAGTCAAAGATAAAATCCGTTCGTGTATTCTTGTTTTCCAACGTTCTGTCATTCCAAAGCGAAGGCAACAGTGCAGAATACTGCGGCGAAAAAGTGTAAAGTCGACGTCGGCCGATCGCCCCCCTCTCTCCGTTGGCGTCGTCGGCTACCTCTCTCCTCCTCCTCCTCCTCCTCCTCGTCTTGCTGTCGTCGTCGTCGGCCTCACCCCTATCATCATCCCATTCCTCCTCCTCCTCCTCCTCATCCTCTTCCTCCTCCCCCTGCTCCTCCTTCCTCCTTCCCCCGCTCCTCCTCCTCCTCCTCCTCCTCCTCCTCCTCCCCCTGCTCATCCTCATCTTCCGCCTCCTCTTCCTCCTCCTCCACATTATTTCTCCCCCTTCTCCTTCCCACCCCCTCCTCCTCCCCCCATCTATCCTCCCAACCTCACCCTCGTGCCTTTTTTACATCATTAAGCGCAACAGGTGGACCTCCGCTTTGCGGTTCTTTCTTGTCTTGCGCCAACAGTACCTGAAACGCACTAGACGCGCAGCTGGTCGAAACAACAGTTCGCAATGTAGCCAAACGCTGACACATTGCCATCACCATCATCATTACTCTGATCATTATCAACATCAACATCGATGTCATCATCAACATCATCTGTAGTGTCATCACCACCAGCCATCATTATGACCATCTTCATTGTACGCATCATTATCGTTGCCAGTGTTATTGTCATTACACTTATCATTATATCAGTATCCGTATCATCCTCCTCATCCTCATGTTCTTCCTCGCATTCATCGTCATTGTTCCTCCTCCAGCTTCTTTTTCCCTCATTCCTCCTCCTTCTCATCTCCTTCCTCCTCCTCCTCATCGTCGTCCTCCTCCTCCTCCTCCTCCTCCCCCCTCCTCCTCCTCCTTATCCTCCTCCTCGTTCTCCCTCTTCCCTTGTCATGCAGAGCCACGCTATGCCTGCTTGGCACGAAGCATTAGCTTCGGGGAAAAAAGCAAGTGTGAGATGGACCCAAGCTCGGCCGTATAAGAAATGCACGGCTCCACTATTGAATCAGTCGGAAACATTGTTGGGTTTTCTTGGACAACGCATCTGGCCGACGAATCGCCTATGTCGAGAGTCTGCCAGACGCTGATGCACGACATCACCACACCTGCTGTTTTTATATGGAAATACACCTCACCGAAAGAAAGACTGCCTGCACGATCATGAAACGAAACCGTATCGCCTGCCGCAACAGCACGGCACTGCACGTACGCAACATGTGCTGTGAGGACATCATCACCGATCACATTCAAGTGTTGGCGCAAGGCTTGCACCATTTTTTGGCATGCAGGCCGCGGTTCCTTCAGATCTACAGCCGAAATGCCACGAGCTCGCAACACGTACAAATGCTGACAAATCAAGTCTGTGAGTAAGGATTTTTCAAACGATGACGTGTTGTGTCTAGGGTCAGCATACTGCTTCATTGTTTTGTGTTTCCTCTCGTGCATGAACGTGCTCACCAACATTCCTTGGTCCTGGAGTTGCCTGGGCAAATGCGTTACGTAATGCGATTTCGGAAGCCAGCACTCTAGGCCCCACGCTTTTTGTTGAAGGGTCAGGTGTGTCATAATAGCTTTCCCCAATTCCACTGGCGTCACTAAGCCGCTATTCGATATTGTTAAAAGGTCCAACACATAACACCCTTGAATACAGCTAGCTACTTTGTCCTGGAGGACGTTGGCTTTTACAACAACGTTTTGAAGAAACTCTCGTAACACAGGAGCGGCGCTGAGATACACAGATGCCGATCCAGCGGGTACTCCTGAGTCTTTGCTGCACATATTTTTTCCCGAAGCGTATTCTTCTGGCCAGCGCCAGTGTTGCATGTATGTGTCCAACGCCTTGCCGCCTAGCCCGTGCTTGCCGAGCTGGCTAAGCAGAGCCTTGACCTCTACTGTGAAGACGCCTGTCATGAGATAGCAGTGTAACCAGTCCCATCCCCACGCAGTCGAGAGGTCGACCGCAAGGTCCTCGTCTTGTAGAAGGGACCCCTCGACGAAATTGAAACCAAAACGCATTTGAGCATCATTTAAAGCCGTCTTGGAACCACGACCTGCATCTGATAGCCTCTTGAGCTCTTTCTGTATAGCTTTGAAGTCGTCCGCCGAACGCCGATGGTACTTCGTAATATCCAAGTCGTCTGAACTCACATAGTTTGGATTTGGTAGCCAAGTAGACCAGTAGCTCACGACGTTGTCACATTGAGCGCACAGCACATGGCCGCCAGAGCCCTTGCAGTGGACTGCGAATTTGTGCGCGCGCTCGTCCTGCACCATCAAGGACAACGTGCCTCGAAGGATCCTGGTCCCTGCAGGGTCGCCTGGAATTGCGAAATGCACCCCATTGCGCAGATCGAGCCTGTCTGGCTGCCCAAACAAGAACCGTAGAAGGTGTTTGCTGACTCCGCTCATACCAGCTGGCACGTGCGCAACCAAACTCGATCTGATAACCGACAGCGTAAACCACAAGTTCTCGTTGTTCAGGTTTGGGTACCCAAGTTGCTTGAAACTGAAGTAGACCGCCTGCACTTTGCGATCGTTGGCGTCCCCCATGGGGTTGCCTGGGGTAACCTCGTCCTGATAGAAGCAAATATCCATTCGATTCGAAGATTTGTTGAATGTGTCGATCAAAAGGCGGGCGAATGACTCGCTCTGCCGACATGCGGTCTCTAGAAATCCGAAAGGGTGTTGCACCCATAAGTCAACCTTGCACGGCTTGCCTGGTTTTCCGATAAGCCCATCCAATTCAACACGTTGCAATAGCGGACCGTACGTTGTAAGTTGAAACGCTTCCGATTCCCGATGCCGATATTGTGTTCCGCGGGAGAAATGTTCAGGTATAGATTCCCCACGCAGCGTCCTCAACAGTTTGGCCAAAGCATTGCCTGTAATATGGGCATCGCGACCTAACTCCAACAATCTAGCCTCGGGCTTGTCACCGAGGCGAGGTTTCTTGTGGGGCGGTTCTGACATCCGGTGCCGCTGGAGAGCTCGCACTGCAAGCTTGAGCCAAAATTGGCTACGTAAGTTGAGGGATGACGGATTGGGTTCAGACGCGTTTCGGCATATTTAGACGAGTTTCGTGAGCAGGAAGGAGGGGGACGCGGAAGGCAGGAAGTAAGGGTGTGGATGAGGATGATGAGAAAGAGGGGGAGGATAATGGCGAGGAGGAGGAGGAGAGGGAGGAGGGGAGGAGAAGAGGCTGCGGGCGAGGGGGCATACGGAGGGAATGGTGAGGAGCACGGGGGGGGGGGGGAGGGACGGAGGAAAACGAGGAGGAGTCGGCGCCATACCATCTCTGCAAGTGAATTGCTCGCGCCGACCTTGAGAGCAAGAGTAGTTGCGATGCATTCTTTGGTAGTACACATGATTGGTCATGGTGGTGAGTGTGGTGTAAGTAGCGGGTGTGCCTGTAAACGCCGTGAACATAACGATTGCGATGATGATGTTGATGATGTTGATGATGCTGCTGATGATGATGCTGATGATGATGCTGATGACTGAGCTGTTGTTGATGATGATAATGATGATGATGATGCTACTGATGATGATGCTGACGACAATGCTAATGCTGATGATGGTGATGGTGATGATGATTATGACGACTGGGGCGCACGATCAGTGTGAATGGTGTGCCCACATTGCCAGCATAGGGGACGCTATGCGAACGATGTATTTGGGGCCGTCGGCTGAAATCCCTGTGAGGCGCGGTCCATGCGAGGGGTACGCCGACAGGTATACTCAGTCATGATGCGTACCAGCTGCTCTGGTGAACACGCTGTTGCGAAACTGGAGCAAGGCCAACTGCGCTCTTTTCCAGTGAGGGACAACTCAACGCCTGAAAACGAGCAGCGTGTGACATGTGTGATCGAGCCGCCCCGCGGCACAATCCGAACCCTACGCAACAGGACGCTGCGTGGCCATGCCCTGCGACCCGCAGGCATGGCTCGCCAAGCCCATCAATCACGAGCCTGACTCTGCGAATTCGACATCGCCCTCACTTCTGGCATGATTGCCAGCACTCAGCTGCGTCAGCCCAGGCCTGTTTCACGAAAGCGGATGTCATTGCTGGAGAGCAGCCAGCCCATTTGCACCGAGTCTTGGTCTGATGGTAAGCGCGGCTGCAAAAGTGGTTGCGCTGACTCACCCTAGCGGACTTCTTATCGAGGAGGTCTGACCAGTCTACGCTCGGCGGGACCTTGCCACCTTCGCACACGAAAGGGAATGGGGGGTGGCGCTGCAAAGCGAAAACGGCTCAAAGTTTTGGACCTGGGGCTATACCCTGAACAAGTGACGTTGCACTTCACTATGTACCCAGAAACATACCCCCGCACCCAAGGTTACTCCTGTGTTTCCCCACAATGAAAATATACACCGCCCTCAACACCCTGGGCCGTTCAGTTTCGCATTCTAGCTCTGAAACGGTCGCCCAGCACAGCGGAGGTTAGCATTGTTGCAAGTAATATGTTGCATAAGTTGCTAGCCCCGATTGCCTTATGGAACGGACTCCCACCCGCTCTAGACTCCATAGTGCCAGCCAACAGTTTCAGAGCCTGGGCCAAACAGCCCATGTCGGATAGACACAGCCTCACTATAATTGCACATGCGCCCAAGGCCGACCTTTGATGGTCGCAGCCTTGGCCTTGGCCTTGGCCTTGGCCTTGGCTTTGGGCGCACCCGCAGCCTTGGCCTTGGCCTTGGCCTTGGATGAGCACTTGGCCTTGGCCTTGGCCTTCGGTCCACTCTTGCCGTTGTCGACGGCCTTCGTCGCGGGCTTGCGCTTGACTGGGTGGTCGACCTCGTCGTCGTCGCCTGTGTCCCCCGCACCGACACCTTGAGCTGCTGCAAGAATCTGAGCTTCGAGGGTAGCTGCATCATCTTCCACGTCAGTGCGGTCAGGAGCGTCCACCAGAGCGAGCGGCTCTGCTCCAACCGCGGGGGGCGGCGATCCCCCATCTAGCGTACTCGAGTCTCCAAGCGGGCTCAGAGCCTTCATGCTGTGCTGGGGCCTAGGCTTGTAGTCGTCGAGGCTTGGGTGACCTGGAGCGGGGATCCCATGAGCAAGGTGTCCGTGATCATGATACGCAAAAGCATGATGACCATGGAGATGCCCAGGTACATGATACGAGCCAGGAGCTCCGCCGAACGTCTGCCCATGGACGTTGAAGACACTCTGGTACTGCTGATGGGGCGCACACTGCTGATAGGGAAAGCCGCCGTGTCCTGCTGGAGCAGATGCTTGACGAGGAACTGCTGAACCTGACGAGCCCAAACAGTGCCACGCTCATCGAGCTCGCCCATCCCGTCCGCCCTCCAATCGGGAGGGCAGATGGGGCGGGCATGGTCGTAGCACGTGGCACCATTTGGGCGCGAGAACCAGGGCTGCCACCACGATGCGACTTAGCGTTGCTCCTGGAGAAAGGCTCTGTCAGCATAGACTCGATGATGTGTATCATATCTGGAGGGCACTTGACAGGGCCCATGTCTTTCTCGTAGGCCCGAGCACGTAGACACTCAGGTAGCGTCGCAGGGTCTAATGGGTAGTGGACCACATGAGTCGGTGGCTTACCATGCTGAAGCTCCAAGTGTTTAACAATGGACTGCACTTTCTTACTCCAGGAAAGCTTCACATGTGCAGGCGTTGGTGGAGCTGTGGGGTCGAACGAGCCTGCCATGGCGATGGCTGCAGCGCGCGCCTGCAATTTCTCGCCTGGGCACGACATGCCAGCCTTGAACATTCGCAGCGATATGCACTCGAGTTTCGAGAGGATGGTGAGGTGCTGGTCGCGGATGATTGCCCAGTCGGAGTCAATGAGGTAATCCTGCAGCGTGTCGCATCGTTGCTGCTTGCGGGACGCTTCTGACGGCCCTGTCCGCAGCATCGAGTTGTCCAATGCCCCAGCCAGCGTGGCTTTCTGTTCGTTTGTCCACGGCCCCCGCGTGATCTCAGCCGAGACCGCAGTGGCGCCTTCCAGGCTGAGTCCGCTCACCGTATGGAAGTGCATGAGTAGTTGGTTGGACTGCGTCTGTAGAATGGCATCGCGAGGGATTCCTGCTGCTACTTGGTTTTCCAAGAATGCGACCCGTGCCTGCAACAGGGATATCAGTTGGCCCGCGGCATCAGGACCAGACGCCATCATAGCGTTGCGACGCCCCTGAAAGCCGAACGCGCAGACGCAGCTACCCCGCACAGGCAACTATTGACACGGAGCGGTTGAGCCAGAAAAAGGAGCGATGACGGCAAGGAGGGACGAGGGGGGGGGATGATCATTCTCTTGCTCCCACCATCCGTCGTCCGTCTCGTTCTCGTCGTCCTCGTCTTCCTACCCCATCGCCGTCGTCGCCGCCGTCGTCGTCGTCATCGCCGTCGTCGTGGTCGTCATCGTCACCGTCGTCGCCGCTCGTTCGCTCCCATGTTTGACCTATGGTCCAAACCCTGGGTGGCATATCGCACCTATGTTCCAGACCCTGGGTGGCATCTCGAACCTATGTTCCAAACCCTGGGTGGCATCTCGAACCTATGTTCCAAACCCTGGGTGGCATCTCGAACATGCGTCCCAAGTTTCACATACTATGCATAACAACATCTTCTGTGCACGTGAGATGACCTATGTTCCAAACCCTGGGTGGCATCTCGAACCTATGTTCCAAACCCTGGGTGGCATCTCGAACCTATGTTCCAAACCCTGGGTGACATCCCGAACCTATGTCCCAAACGTTGGGTGTCATCTCGATCAGATAGTCGAAGCCCCCCCTTCAGAGTCTGTAGCGTTGGCCATGGGGGGTGGCAGTGAGAAGGATGATGAGGAGTTGGTATCTGTTAGATGTGCGTCGGGGCTGCATTTTGCGAGAAGTCTGGGGCCACGCCTTTATGTTTAGTCTCGTTTGTTTTGGTTTCGGGCCGTGTCGCCACCGTCGAAATACGTGTCACCCCAACTCTACGGCCGTGGCGAGGTGGTCCGCTTTGAAAGAGAGAGGTATGATGAGGAGGGGGGATGGATGATACGGGGGAGGAGGGCGAAGGGCGATGATGAATGATATTGATAATGGTGGCCAGCACTGCAACGCACGGGCATCTGCGGCACTTGTGTCAGGGAGTGGGGTGGTGGCTATCGGAAAGGATGGCGATGATGATTATGCCGATTAAGATGATGTGGGTGATGGTGACGATGTTTTTGTTTTTTTGTCCATCGCAGCGCTATATCGGAGTTGACCCAACTAGTGGGGACGCGCGCCAGTGTCCCACCTGGCGAGCCAGTTACGCCCCCATCGCAACCGAACGCATGTGGCACGCGGTGCCGCTCATTGACAACAGAGGTGTTGACATGGGTCCCTAATCGCACCCGCGCCTAGACGACGGTGCAGAAAGTGCGTGCATGAAAGGATGCTGCATGCATCATGCCCCTATGGTGCAGCTCAGTCCTGGTCCCCTGCGGGCGACACTCCGTCACAGTTGGATGGTGGGTCCGTGTGCTTGCGCAAGTAAAACTCATCTAACTCAGCTACCGCAGCGTCGACGCGCTCCTGAAACTCCGAACCGAGGCTCACAGTGATGGACTTGATGCACCACTTGCTCTTCTCGATGCTGAAGTACTTGAGGCGCACGGCATTGCGAGACCCGATCCATTTCATCTTATCCGAGCTAATGTTCGGTTGCGGAGGTGGCTCGTCAGGAAGCCTGGGCGCAGCCAGCAACAGGTCCATGTTCGATGGCGTGAGTTCCAGGGAGAGCCGAGCACGAATCGTGGCGGTCGTGAGGACTCTCGCAGTGACCTCGCACCCATCGGACGTCGTGACGGAGACCGACACGATCTTGGCGATCTCGTCGGTCAGATCTCGCTTCGGCTCCTTGGGCTTGCTCTCGCCCATGTCGCCGTCTAGCATGGCCTCTCGCTCGGACATCTTCTTGCGCCAGTGCTCCAGCACCAAGGAATCAACCGCCGCGTTGCGAGCTGCAATGAGATGGTCCAGCATATCGAACCGATGATTGCAAAATCGTGCGAAGCACGTGTTTTGCTTGTCACACACCACAATTTAACGCCATCCACGTCGTAGACCTTCGGCATCCACGTGTAAACCGATATATCATCGGCGCCATCACGTCGCACCGACGCGAAGCCCTCATCGATGACCACCATTGTGTCTAGAAGCGTTGGCTGGGACGACAGGCCGATTCGCAAATTGCTTGAGTACAAATTCTCACGGTTGGTGGACATGGCAGTGATAGCTGCAATCGTGACAATGGTTCTGATCAAACATTCTGCATGGAATTTTGACGTTGACCCTCCAAGCTCACAGGGGTAGTCTTCCTCCTCCTCCTCCTCCTCCTCCTCCTCCTCCTCTGCCTCCTCCTTCGGTTGTGTTGAACCTCGGCTTACAAAATACGTCCTCCTCCGCCTCCTCCTCGCCCTCCTCCTCCTCGCCCCCCCCCATCCCCCTCCTCCCTCCCCCCCGCACGGTCATTTCCCCCCCCCGTTCAGACGGCCTCCAGCGCCCATTTCACCTGGCCAGTGTGACGACCGCCCCGCCCCCGAGACTTAGGACTGCACGGCAACCCGCTAACCTTTTTTTGACTCCTCGCTCGGCCAGCGAAACTGCAGGAGCATACCATCGCACGTGCGAGCGCGATTGTGCATGCAGAGTGGCATCTTTACGACACCATCGATCGGCTGCGTTCCTATCGCGTCCCTCTCCCTTCCTCTGTATGTGTGCACATACATAACTCTATATATCTATGTGCATAAGACTACGCCTCTCTTAATCCTATAGACCTTTAACCCTGCATACCCTAAGCCGACCGACCTTACTCTGCAGGCCCTATCCCCAAATACCATAACACCACGACCCTAACCCTACAGACACCTAACTCTACAGACGCCCACCTGTGCAAACCCTAACCCATACATACCCGACTAACCCTAAAGACCCGACCCTGCACCCACACTACAGACACCCCACAGACCCCTCGCAACCCAACATATTCCAACCCTATACAGGCTCGAACCCTACGGACCCTACCCCACCTATACAAACCACAACCCCGCACACCACACGCCCACCATACCCTAACGACTCTAACCCAACCGACCGTAACACTACACACTAACCCTACACACCCTACCCTACACACCATGCACGGCCCTATACACACGTGCCCCCCCCCCCACCTTGACACTGAACATGTACCCTTACCCTACACGCCAATCCCCGAATACATCGGGCTTTTTTCCCTCTATCTCGCTCTCTCTCTCTCTTTCTCTCTTTCTGTCTCTCTCTCTCTCTATCTCGGTGTGCCCCCTCCCATCTCGTCGAGCAGACGCGAGAGACCAGCTGGGCGACCCCCAAGACGACTCGCAAGCCCACAGCAGTCGCTGCATACGTCGCCCCTTGGCGCTGGGAGCGAACGAAAAACGGTGGAGTGATCAGGGGGGATGGGGAGAAGGGGAGGAGTGAGATGGAAGGATGGGGATGGGAATTGGCGAGGGGAGAGGCGGTGCAAGACGAGGATGGTGGGAACTAGAGGCGCCCCTACTCGGGGCGATCACGTCCTGGCCCTTTTCGGCGTCGGCGGCCTGGCTGCCCTCGCAGCGGGAATATTCGGATCGAGCAGCAACAACTCTTCGTTCTCTGCGATTGGCTTAATGTTACACATGATCGGGATCCTAACCGTCCAAGGGCTGGGGGTCGTCTGCACATCCGCCATCAGGCTGACTTTGAGCGTGCTCAGTGTCATGTTGGATTGGGTACTGTCCGTCGCTTTAGGCACACACCAGAAAGGGATGACGAGATTTCCTTGCTTCGGGGGCTCTGTGAGCTCCAACTTAGACGTCACGTACACGTGTGCGCCCTGCTTCTTAAATATATCTACAAAGATTTCGTGACCAGCCGTGGGGACCTTGGCGCTCACCGAGACCGTAGGCGAAAGTGGGATCGACACCAACTGGCCTTTGGGGAACTTGCCACACGAAGACACTTTTGATACCTTATTCTTACTGTAGTGAACGCTGACCCTTGCCCCTCCCAAGTGTTCATTGAATGCGTGCTGGAGCGCCTGCCTCCCCAGGGACTTGGCAAGCTCGTAGGCGATGTCTTTGTGGTCCTGCGGGTGCGGGGTGCGAGGGGCGTGGGAGGGGGTGGGGGTGAGGATGGGGTCAGGTCGAACTTAGGGGGTCAACTTTGGCTCATACGTGAGGGGTCAGGTTTGGCTCATACTTGGGGAGGGGGCAGCTCAAAGTTGAGGGGCCAAGGATGTGCTCACCCCCACGCACACACACGAGGCACGTGACATGCTCAAGCGGGGAGGGCGCGTTTAACTATAGGTATACCTTCCTCCTCATTCCCCTCCCCCGTGCCTTCGTTTTCTCCTCCCTCCTCCTCCTCCTCCTCCTCCTCATCCTCCTCATCCTCTCCCTCTCCTCATCCTGCTCCTCCTCCTCCTCCTCTCCTCCCTGGCCGATGGACCTCATGCCCTCGACGGGGGGGGGGGGGGGGGGGGGGGTGGTTGAGGGGGGGGGGGGGGGGGGGGGGGGGGGGGGGGGGGGGGGGGGGGGGGGGGGGGGGGGGAGGGGTGGGTGGGCAACATTTTTTTTGAGGGGGAGGGGGGGGGGGGTGAGGCGTTCGCTCCTACTCGCTCCTCCTCCTCCTCCTCTCATCCTCCTCCTCCTACTTATCCTCATCGCCCTCCTCCCCCTCGCCCCCTCCCTGATTGGCAAGAGCATGCAAAAGCAAACAAACACAAGTCCATCATGTTGCCATTCTCGTGAGCGTTCACCGTGTAAATGGTCTCGACCGTCACCAGCTGAGATTGTTTGATTGCACATGCGGGATGCCCTCCCTGCCCGTTCCCTCACTGAGCCACCGTCTAAGTCGGGGCGCGGGGTCACGACGAGATGAGAGGGAGAAGATGGATGCGGAGGTGGAGGAGGAGGGAGGAGGAGGTAACGGACCAGGGGGATGATGAGCAGGATCAGGGGGAGCAACATCAGGAGGAAGAGGAGGAGGAGGATCAGGAGGAGGAGGAGGGAAGACAGGGTGCCGCGCTAGGGGCCCATGGACGCCCGAAGGGGCAGAAAGACTCGCGCTTCGCGCGATCGGGGGTGGGTCGATCGGTCCTGAGTTTAGGGCCCGCGGCGCAACAACCCCCTTCCTCATTCCCATCCCCCTTTTACCATCCGTCTGCCCACCACTGCCAACTAGAAAACGCGGGTCCTGAAACTCGTCAACCAGCTGGCCAATCCGAATGTTGAAGCGGGTGGCATCGGCTGTCACCTTGGAGTCCTCCGTCTCGCCTTTCTTGCCCTTCCCGCACTTCGGGTCATCCTGGCCCTTCTTGCCCTTGCCCCTGCCCTTGCCCTTGCCCGCCTCGGACTGGTCGGAAGAGCCGCTCGACCCCCCCACGACGGCCTTCAAAGCGACAATCCCCGCCTCGATCTTCTCGATGATGTAGTGTTCGTCCCGAGTCGCCTGTGACATCGGCTGGATCAGCGCGTTCACCACGAATCCGCGAGATACCAACTCCTTGCTGCTCAGCCCGTTTTCAGTGAATGACCTCATGCTGCCCGTGACTGCATCATTGTTCTCGATGGGTTTAGGCCGCTCCCACGGCGGTGCAACGTCAGCTGCTGCAGGGTGAGCTTTGATCACCTCGACCATGAACTCCTCACATATCTCGCCGAGGTCGGAAAACTCCTTGCGGCCTCGAGCGCGCTTGTTATGGACGTGCATCACCATCCGAACCTCGGCCGTGCTCATGATCTCAGACTTCTTGCTCAAGCTCATGTCGCCCAGCTCTGCAAGGAACCGCTTGGCTGCCCTGATCAAGCACACCGCTTTTGTCACCGCCGCCTTCTTGCTGCCAGTCATGGCCGCTGTGTCTGCACTTGACAGCAAGCGAGCCTGCCCATCTCTGCACAGGGGCTCTGGGCAGACCATGCACGCCTTCACGCATGATATAATCCATTCTGGAGATTGCGTCAGCGGCACGCCCGCCAGCAGCTTGAAGGTCGCGGGCGGGATCTGCTTGCGATTGTCCATGAGGGACTTGGAGTACATGTTGAGGTCTCGCAAGAAAATCGGGTCCTCCCCGCCAGAGAACGCCTGCACGAAGCTACAGAACGCCTCCAAGTTGTTCTTCAGCAGCGGCTGATTCTTCCCGATCGCGGCGATGATGTTTTTCCACCTCGGGTCGCCACCAGTCTTGACGTTCCGAGAAGCACGTTGGTGTATCTGGAGCATCGTCTGAATGGGGGTCTGGACGCGAGCTGCCCCATGACCCGCATTACCTGCATCTTGCAGGAACCCTGATAACCCTGGGCACGCCACGTCTACCTCGCAGGCCCGAGCACGCAAATTCCGAATGCAACCGAAACCGAATCACAAAAGCAAAAATCTCGAAACTGGAATGGGTATGTCTAGTTTCAGTTGCCATGTAATTTGGTGCTCGGTTTCCCCGCCTGGTGGCGCACCACCACCCAGGTCAGCCCTGACTCCATGGGCTCCTTGTAGGCTGGACAGAGCGCCAGCACCTTGTCCACCGAGATGCAACCGTCGCTGCCCTGAATCTTCTCGATGGTCGTCTTGGCCCCCTGTTTGCTAGCGCGAAGCCCAGCGTTGGTATGGCCCTTGGTCAAACTCAAGACCTTCATCTCGTGGGGCTTGATCGAAGGGATTAATCCACCCGAGGACGAATGAAGGCTCTTCTGAAACTCGTACTGTTGCTCGCCAGCTGCACCTGGCTTCACCTCGACGCACCAAGCGCCCTTTACCTCGTTCCAGTCCCAGCCTATGTCCAGTACGATCTCTAATAAATCGTGTAGGTCGATGGCGTCGAGACCGAAGCCGAATCGGTTCGTCTCATGGCATCCAACTGCCTCTGGTACAATCTGTTCCTCATACGCAAGGTTCGCATCCAATAACCACCTGATGATAGTATTTGCTACCGATTTCTTGGCTTTGGCAGCCGTCTCGTCCTCGCCGCAATCTACCTCGAACTCCAAAATCTTATCGTTGATGATTGGCGCGAGTCGGTCCAGGGCGACCGCGATCGCGCTCTCCATTGTCGAGCCGACCCTTGCTCTGAAGTGCTACAAATATCGTCAAACCCAGCCTTGAGCCAAAATGGCTATGTAAGGAAAAAAAATAGGTGATGAGGAGGACGATGAGGAGGAGGAGGAGGAGGAGGAGGAGGAGGAGGATGAGGATGGCGACAACGCCCCCACGGGGCGTTCTTTATAAAGGACCACTGTCCGCATTTTGTGAAATCCAACCGCACGTCGAGAAAATCTGTTGGAACTATGACACAATAGCCTCAACGTGCGTCGTGTCGGGGCGTCTGAATAACCAGGTTGCTAAAGTACTTGCGAGCTCTACTTCCCGAATATACATCCTATATATGCAATGTCATTACATATCGGAGAATGTGCTTCGGCGACTTACAACGCAACCACCCTAATCAAGCTGGCATATAAGATCCGTCCGCCCACGCGGGCTTCCAAGTGCGTGAAGTACTTTGCCACTTAACCAAACCAGATCGTGCGTGTGTATTCTATATGTGTAGCTTACATATAGTGTACAAATAGCCTACAATGTATATCTATACATATATATAACGACTAACAACATAGCAAGCACAGCGGGCATCCCAGTATGGCCACCCTGGGCCGCATGTTGAAAGAGCCGGCAGCCGCGCCCCCGGCACTCCCTCCCCGTGCGGACCTGCCGAGCAGGCCGCTGACAGGGACAGAGACAGCCCACCGAGAGACAGCTCGGGGCAAGCTGATCTCCCAGAAGGCGCCGCGCCCAGCAGTCGTAGCGGGCAAGGCCCTGGCAGCCTCGGTGGCCCTCGCGCCGCCGCCCCCCCCGCTCCCTTCGCCGATTCTCTTCAGGTCCCCCTCGGCGACGGTCGCCCCAGGAAGGGCAGGTGGATTCGAGAGAGAACATAATCAGGTGGCCGTCAGCCGCGCCCCTGGCACCCCTGCACCCCCAAGCGAACAGCGTGCGATCAGCCGCGGCGCGAGGGATAGGGGCAACCTCGAAGCAGAGGCCAGCGCGAGTGGCCCCGTGGGAGATAGGGGAGTGCACGAGGTGCGCGAGGAGGCGCCCAGGGCGCCGAGAGAACCGACGGCCAATGGCTATGAGCAAGGAGCGCCGCGGAGGCACACCGCTGGCGACGGGGCTCGACCCGGCGATCAGGCAGCCGTCGGCCGCACCCCTGGCAATCCCACCTTCCTAGGAGAACACGCAGGCGGCGGCCTGGAGCGGGGCAGCCCCTCGGAAAGGGGGGCAGACGGTGCCCCCGAGCAATGGGGCGACGTTGAGACCCCCAGGTATGGACAGCCCGACGCTTGGAAGTGCTGCCAGAATGGGTCGCTCCGACCTCGACAGAACGGGTGAGACAGACGAGGGCCCAGCGTCAGCTGCGCAGACAGCTCCAGGAACCAGTGCGCCCAGGAGGGGCTGGAGCCAATAGGCAGACCCAGTCGCCGGCGCGCGCTACTCCCAAGACCATCTCGCCCACCCACCCCTTCCACCCGGTAGGGCCAGACGGGTCGCCTCAGCCCGGGAAAGGTCCCAGGACAGAGGATCGCGGTCCGCTCAACGATCGACCCGAGGGAGGAGGAATGGACACCGAGGCCCCCGACAGCGGCAGCAGTGCCGCTAGACAGGAGCCGGCTCCGATCGCTGCTCGATCCGATCCCGCGCCCCAGGATCTTCCGATCGCCACCCCATCCTGGCCCCCCCGCTCCGTCGCCCTCCACTCCTGGCTCAAGCCGTCGCGCGCGGGGAGGGTACCGACCCTGCTCGTCCCCAGACAATGCCAGATACTGGCAGGACGACTCGGATCACTCCGACATTGACCGGGGGCCCCTTCGGCGCGGGCTTGGCCATGCCAGGCTGCTGGGGCCCCCTATCCGGGACGGGGGTCGGGAAGCCGACGGACCCCACTACGGACCGCGGGTAGCAGACCCCGGGCGTACTGGTCGAGGAGGAACTCTCGACGCAGTAGCAGACCAGCTTGAGCCCCGCGAAGGTCCCTGCCGAGAACTGGCGACCGAAAGTGGGATGCGCACCGCAGAGATGCGCGCCGGACTGGAGCTCCTGGCGCACTTCTGCTGGAGCCGCCACCCACCAGGGCACTTGGGATTGGGCCCGTCCACCTCGGGAGACCACAGGCCGTTGGGGGACGCCCCTAACCCGCTGAGGTCCTCGCCAGAAAGAGGTGAAGGGCGCTGGAGTGACCGCGACACCGACCGCCAATTCTACTCCCTGGGACCTGCGTTGGCGCATCTCGACCTATCCTGGTTAGTCTGGCCCATAACTGGGGCCGACCACGAAGCGAGACTAGGTGGGTAGGACCGGATCCTGTCCAGGTCCTGGCCTTCCGCTACGCCAGCATCACGCGGGACCCTGCCATCGATGCTGAAAGGCTCGACTGCGAGAACCCTACTGACACTGAGATGCTCGCGGCTCACCTCGAGTACGACGCACTAGAATTCGCAGCACACTGTGCGGGCATCGACTTGGCAGACACCATGGATAACCTCCTCCCGAGCGCCATGCTCGCACCCGCCAGATGGAGGCACGACCCCGCCCCTGAGAGGGGAGGTCCGAACGGCGGGGACACGGCTTCAGACCTCGACCACATATTCAAAATTTGCCGCTACCTCGTCCACGAGCACAGACAGAACCGGGTCCACTTCCCGGGCCACAGCGAGGTGAGAGGATGGGCCAGAGATAGAGGAGACTGGATCAATTCAGGCGACGATGTCCTGTCGGAAGGACAGTATGGCACAGGTCCCCTCGGATGGGCTACGCCAGCTATGCCCGGGGAGCGCGCCCACGCCCCGGGTATGCCAGGGGTGGCGGTACAAGGCAGTGAGGAACCAGATGAACCCTGGCCCCTGAACAACGTTGTAATGTCCGGGGACTTCTTCCATTTCTCCTCGAGGTGCGGTTGCTTTGGATCGTGGCTCATACGTGACCCCTGCGAGCCCACGTGCATCGTATGTCACAGGCTAGCCGCGCCCTGGTGCCTAGCAGTCGATGGGATTTATCCCGACACCTTCATGGCCCCTGGGCGCCCCCTCGATGCCTTCGGACCACAATTGTCGCTCCAGCTGGCCAGGGTGGGAGCCAGGTGCGCGCCCATAGCCAGCCACGTTTGCCCGTCGCACCTACTGCCAGAGACCCCCTCCTGGCTCGTCGCCGAACTGCTTGCCGCATGGCGCCACATGACAGACAACCCGAAAGACTTGTGGCACGGGTCGGCAGAGCCGACGAGAGCCTTGGTGACGAACCAGTACTCCGAGCCGCTCTGGGCGCACTAACCAGGCTCTGCGGTGCACCGCGCGGCTGGGCTCTAGAAGCCTCGGCGCAAATCCGGGGCCGCATCCTGGATCTCGAGACTACGGTGAGCTGGCAGCTCTGGGACTGGGTTCCTAGATGCCTCGCGCGGTCGCCACGCATCGCAGTGCCGACGCGCTTCTTCGAACCAATAGTGGCCGGCATCAACGCGGAAGACCGGGAGCAAGATTCCACATGGGCTTCGGGACCATCCCCGCGGAAGACGCGGACTGGCTTCGGGCCGAGATGGGAGGTGGCTTCCTGGGCCAGGCCCTGGTCGTGATACAGATCGCGGCGGATGGGCGCCAGTCCGACGCACCCGGCGTTGACTTGGCCGCGGTAGAGGTAGCGCGCGTTGCCATCATCGCCAATGCTGGACGAGAAGGGGACTCATAGCGGACCACCTCTCGCCGAACAGCCCTGCGTGGAAACCCGATGAGACTGGCAATAACGCTGCGAATCCGCTCGCGCGAGAGGGGGTTACCGGTACCACGCCGCCCGCAGGCAACTGGGCGACACTGCGGAGGGGCCAGATAACCGGACCGTCGAGGAACGCTGGCCCGGCTTCGGCGCGCAGTTCTCGCCTGAAAGAAGAAACAGCGCCATCAGACTCCTGCAGGATATCCAGGAGGTGCGATCTCTGGTCGCCAACGACACCGCACCGAACAACATGACATGGAGTAGAATTATCGCCCCCTTCATTTGGGAATCGTCCACAGAAAGAAAGAGGAGCGTGCTGCGAGAGGTTGTCAGAGCCGCTGAGATACCACCCCACACAATAGAGCACGCAGACGGGCGCTGGCGCGCACGGGGAATAGTGTCCTTCCAGGATGCCCGCGCTCAGGAACGCGCAAACCATCTCGCAGCTGACAGAGCGGGAGGTTGATATATCCACCCAGAACTACAGGATTGGGTGATGGGTTGGCTGGGCCCCTTGGGCCAGCTACAGAGGGCATACTGACGGGCGACAGAAGAGCAGTAGAGAGGTGGGAAAGAGTCCGAGCGGCTAGGAGGAACACTCGAGAGAACACTCGAGAAACCGGTGGGCAAGGGAACGCCGGAAGGAGGCCCCGAACGCCACCGGAGGCGGACAACAGCACGCAGAACACCACGCCGCCCTGGACATCGACATTCGGCGAATGTTAGACGATGAGGCCGACTGCCGGACAAGGCCCCCCGCCCCAGCGGGGTACAGGGATGACACCCTGGAAGCAGTAATCCGAGCCCTGGACGCGACACAAAGAGATGAAGAGGCCAGTGGCAGGGCGAGGCAACCTGACAGCATCGGCCGAAGCTCCATCAGTGGAGCAGACGCGCAGCTGGTGGTAGAGGGCCTACTTAGGGAAGCACAGCCACAGCTCGAACCTGGAAGCTGGATCGCCCGAGCCATCTGGCTATGCTCGCACCCCACTACATCCCCCTCCTGAGACCTGTGCTGCGCGCCCGCGGCATTGACGCCAGACCTTACGAAGTCCTCACCAGATGGATGCAACTCGCCGGCATCCACACACCCAGCGACATTGGGGACATCCAAAGCGAGGGTGGTGGGCAAATCCCTAGCCTATACACCCCCTTCGGGAACGAGCAGGTTCGACTCCTACTACGAAGCGCAGGCCTCAGGGCCTGTCACACTGAGGAGGAGGCCTCATCCACGACCCATCTCCGCATTGAGAGCTCGGGCGTCTCCATCGCGAACGTCGCAGAACCCCCTGGAGACGCCGAACGGTTCATGGGAGCCGGCGCGCCCGTGCCCATGCCGGCATGGGGCGCTGGAGACGGCCCGCAAGTCTGCTCCATTTGCAGTGGGGGCCTGAGCGGCGCAGTAGAAGAACTAATCCTCTGTGGACACAGGTTCCGCAAGCGCTGCATGGAGCAGTGGAGGCAAAGCCAACCGCAGCTATTCAGGGAAGGCGGGGGCCCCATGCCCATCCGATGCCCGCGCTGCAGAGCCGACGACAGAGGCAGCATTGCAGCCGGTCCCCCAGGGGACCCCCCCCCCAGCGAGCACCTTGGAAACTTGCAGTTAAGAGACGGGCTCCACGCCCCCCTGCCCCCCCCCCCCCCCCACTCATGCATCGCGAGCTCTCAGACGCCATGCGCGCCCTAGCCCCAGAACTAGATCGCATACGGGCGGACCTGGTCACCATCAGCTGGCCAGACACATACGTCACGGTCCAGGACATGCGGAGGATACACGAGCACGTGGTCCTGCAGAGACCTCCCGCCAGCCCAGAACCCAGTATGGAAGTCGACCAAGAAGGCACGGTGAGCAGCCCCGTAAACGAGGGCGAAGTCGCCGAGGTCGCCTGAACAGAGGACAACGGCCGCAGAGCACCTACCCCCCCAGCCCGGCAGGAGAGGATGCGCGAGATCCCCCTGATTACCCATGCAAGGTGGGCGAAAACTGCTGGCCAGATTCCCGCCAGACGAGGGTAGCCGACGAAGAGGGCCGCCACCTGTCCCAGTCACCCTTCTCATGGGAGCAGTCAGGGAGTTGGGGGCCGAGCTTGTCATCGCGCATAAGACCTTGGTTGGGAATAGAGAAGCAGACAGCACCGGAACCACCATGGCCTTGGCCAGCCCAGGCGCATATGAGCAAATCAGGGAGTTGATACGCTCCAAGACGGACACGGCTGCCGAACAACAGACGACCCCCACCGTGTTGATAGCTAACGCCCAGGCGTCTCAGATCCAGGCAGCACTGGCAGCCGCTTATTACCGCAGCAGGAGGGCCATGCAGAATCTTGGTCCTAGCAGGGAAGGGCGTCCTAACCCCAGGAGGCCCAGACCCCGTAGAGCTCGCCGCCTTGGCCAACTCACAGCGGGGATTCAGGGCCGCGAGTCAGATCGCGCATCTGGTGCCAGTCGGCAACCCGATCCGAACAGGCAGGATGGCACTCCCCCTTCAGCAGCTGTTAGCGGCACAGTTTTCCATAGCAGGCAGCCCCCTAAGGACCCAGATCCCCCCCTCCATTGTGGTACACTGGGGTGGCAACAGCGCGGACGTCAGCGGCGCCCTGCACATCCTGGCGCCGGAGCGCTGCAATGACACGATAGTAGCACAGATCACCAGATGGCAGCGAGACCTGGAGGCCGCCGGTCCGGGCGCAGGAGGAGCAGGCTGGGCCGCGACCAAGTTTGCCCTTCCGAACGACACGATGCTGCTGCAACCAGGACTGGAACCGCTCTACCACCATGTGGTGCGCTGCCGCCCCGCTAGACCGACCGGCAGGCAAACGAACCACGACCTACCCCTGGAAAAATGTCAGGTCGCGGTGCAGCAGACTCTCATCACGAACAACAGCGGATGCACATGGAGATCCAAAGAGGCCTCAGACTCGGTACACGTCCCAGTGCTGTGCGCGGCCACTTGCCTGGCCCATTCTATCGCCTCAGAGGCCGCAGCGGCCTTCGGCTACAGAGTCGGCTTACGTGGAGCAGGGCTGCTTTTACTCAAGACCCCAGAGAGAATAGCAGCCCCCATCCTAAGGCACCTCAGGGATGAGCTGCCCAGGGTACTTGGGAACGGCCGCGGCAACCCAGCCCTCAGCCCCAGAAGGACCCTCCTGGAAGGAGAGTGGACCGGAGGGCCCTCATACGCCAGACTGGCCGACCTGGAGGATGGATTTTACCTTAGATGGAACCTAGCAGACCTCGGACAATCCAGACACCAAGACGTCATAGACGCCATAGAAGCCACCGTCGGCTCGGGGGCTGTAGAGCATATATCCACAGTCTTTGCCTGGTTCCCCCGCTCCGCAGACTACAGACATGACTCAGGTGCGCATGCGGCTGACATCAGCCGACACCATGGCGGCAGCCTTCTTCGGGACAAGCTGCATCGCAGTTGGATCACAAGTCATGCGTATATTCCCCGACACCCCCTCGAGAGAAAGATGAGACGGGACGCAGGGGCCTCCCGCAACCACCGAGAGCACGTCGAAGCCCTGGCCCAGGCAGCCGCGCGGCAGGCCCCATGAAGGGCGGCCCAGCCACAAATCCTCGAAATCACAGCCCACGACCGACGGGGCGTGCAGATAGGAACGGCGCAGACTCGGCACATGCGTCCGGATCCCTGGCTGCCAAACCACGGCGCACTAAGGATGTTCTCCAGCAGTCGGCTCCCCGGGAACACAGCTGCATACCATAGTCTGGCCACTACCGGCTGGAATAGACGGCAGAGACCACCCCGCCAACACGATGGCCCCACCCCCACCCCTCAACGAGGACTGGCTCCGTGACGTCGAGGCGGCCATGAGCAGCTGTGCCTCAATGACCCGCAGAAGACCAACCAGAGACCAGGAGGGCCTGCGTGACTTCCACACCATTCTCCACCCGGGAGAGTGCCTGGTTGCCGCCGTCGCCGCAGGTGGAGCGGTGGGCATAACGACGAGCGGTGAGAGCGGATCCGCGTACGCCTCGAACCCCACGTGGGTCACAATCGCCTTCCCGGCCGACGCAGACCTGAGAGCTGCAAATCGAGGAGCGGACCGCCCCCAAGCCCGCGTGAATCTGCAGCTGGTACACGGCCCAGTACACCTGGCCAAGGTCGACGCCGCACCGGCTACCACGCCCGCGCCAGCCAGCCGACCTGGGAATCGATACCAGCCAGTTTACTAGCCCCCCCCACCCAGAAGGAGAGCTGCAGTGGAGCCCCAGCCAGGGCCAGCCCGCCCAAGAACCATCCCCAACCTGGCGGGAGTGCTCATGCACAGGAACCGCGCAGCAGCGGACGCCAGCGTGCAACTAGTGAGGGCTGAAGACGACGCGGCCCTGGTTGCCCGCGGCATGCTCGGGAGATTTCTGGCCTGCGTAAGGTCTGGACGCCCGAAATGGGTACTGAAAGAATGGGTACTATGCCCAACAGCAGTTCCTGTTCATTTTGAACAAGATCCGCTGTCCACTCCGCCGCGGCCTGTGTCCATTCGAGACAGGAGGCCGCCTGCCCAACAGCGGCCACTGTTGGTCTGGGACAGCATTTGCTGTTGGGCATCGTACCCATTTTTTCGGTACCCATTTCGGGCGTCCAAATATGGGAGCAAAACGTCCACGACCTTGCGAGAGGTATACAAACCAGACTTGTCCTTGAACAACGGCGGCAGGGCGAGGGCAGGCCAACTCTTCGCTACAACTGGGACCTATTCGCTGCCATATGGATACTCCAGCTGGCAAGCCCTAGCACCCTAGACAGAGACCATGTCTTTCAGCTCATCGGTGATCTAGGAATAAGGGAGGAGACCACGAGGCAGCTCCCATTCGCGCAGTGGCTCGCACCAGAACCGGGCCCTACGCACACCGCGCACCGCCCCTGGCTTGAGGCCCCCGGAAGCCGAGGCGCCGAGACTGACGGTTCCACCAGTCACTCTCTCGCCCCTGGCACCGAGGCCCTATTGGCAGCCCTAGCCGACAGACTGCGCAGAGCGACCCACGGGGAAAGGCAACGCCACGATCCCGGCAGAGTCCCCAGACCCAGAAGGACGCCCAGGGGCGCCCAAGCCGATAACCAGGACAGCGCCGGTATCAGACCCGCGCAGGACCCCACGGCGCAGCAAAGGCGCAGCCGCAGCCCCGGTAGACCAACGGCACCTGAAAGCCAGCCCGACAGAGCCGGCACAGCGCAGGCGCCCAACAGCCACACGATCCAACCCGCTGGGGGCCCTCTGGCGGCACCCGGCAAGCCCACTCCCTGGGGGCCTCCACGCCGACTCGGGCGCAGGGAGCAGCCCCGACGCGGCAGGGCGCCGACAGCCCGCATCGCGACAATGCAGGCGTTCCTACGGAAGGACCACCCTCCGGCAGCTCCGCCCTGGGCAGTGACAATACCCACGCACGACCGATCAGCAGCAGTGTCCCAGATGCCAGCACATACCCGAACGGAGACAGCAGTGGGTCACCGCCAGATCCCCCCCCTGAAAAAAAGCCCGGGGGACACTCCAGACCATCCTAACCCCGTGGCCCACAATGCCACATCCTCTCAGGAGACCACCTCACCGCGGCAGGAAGCCCAGGGCGAAGGCGGCATGCCCCATCGTGGGCATGGGATGCCCCCGGGCAGGCAGTGCGCAGAAGGAATTAGCCCAGCCCGGGAAGAGCGCGCAGCGCCAGGGGAAGCGGTTCGCTCGGAGCGCAGAAGCGCCGACGCCGAGCCGAGGTTCGGGCAACGGGCGCCCTGCCTGTCCTGCGGGTGGCCCATCCCAGCCGCCCCCTTGCAGAGGTGGAGGGAGAAGGTAGAGGGCGAGGCAGAGTGGGGAGGAGAGGAGGAATGCAGGGAAGTTGTATGTTTTCCTGGGGTCGGCAAACCATGCCGCAAAGGGAGCGCCAGGGGAATTGCAGGCCTGCTGGCGGGGCGCCGTTTTGCGACCCCGCCGACCCCCCCCCCCCCCCCCGAAGGGGGGTGGATTGCAACTGGCGGAAAGGGGTAGGGTGGGTGGGTGTCAAAAACTCCCCCATGGAGGCCCCCCGGGTTAGGGAATGTACCCCCTCGAGTTGCAGTTGTGCCATCGGCTGCGCGGGGGCGGCGAACGCCCCGACCGCGGAGCTGCCACGGCGCCTGCGCCACGAAGCACGCGTACGGATCCAGCTGACGACCGAAGAGGACAAGGATAGGATGTTGCGCGCGCCCAACCCCGAAGCCCCTTTCCCGAAAGCAAGCCCCCTTAGAAAGTCGCCTTCGGGCACCGGGCGCCCTGCCTGTCCTACCGGCGGCCCATCCCAGCCGCCCCCTTGCAGAGGTGGAGGGGGAAGGTAGAGGGCGAGGCAGAGTGGGGAGGAGAGGAGGAATGCAGGGAAGGTGCATGTTGTCCTGGGGTCGGCAAGCCATGCCGCAAAGGGAACGCCACGGGAATTGCAGGCTTGCTGGCGGGGCGCCGTTTGGCGACCCCGCCAACCCCCAGTGAGGCAATTGGCGCTCACAATGAGTGAGCGAGGCGTCTCCATTGAGGCATGGGCCCGGGCGCCGACTGGCCCTGCTCGGATGACAGGGCTGGCGCGCAGCCGGGAGGCTTGAACGTTTGGGTGGTGTCCGGTTTGATGGACGCAGCTGCTTGTGCAAACATTCAGAGACGTTCCTGCTCGTTGAAACGGGTGTTTACAGAGCGCATGGTCTCGGGGCTCGACCACCCGCCCTGAGCTTGAATTATCTCGTCTGGGACCTGGGCATCTGTTTTCCACCACTGGGCCCCGCCTTTTCGCAGCGAGTGGGCGCCCGTTGAGCACCCGGGAAACACTGATGACAAGGACATGCGCGTTGTGTCGGCGGAAATGGCCGATGGCACTGCCTTGTGCGTAACGGAAAACAACGGGCCATTGGTGTGATCCGGCCACAACTTCGCGCGGGCGGCGACCCAGTCCCGCAACAGTTGCACGGGGCAAGAGCCTCCGAGGTGCGGAAAGCATGGAATGATGCAACGCATCCCTGCTCCTAGGGGGTCATTTTTGCTTCCTGATGAATGCTGCGGCGCGCGTGGTCTCGATCGCAAGATCGCCCGCCGCCAAGAAACGCATCTCGGCGGACCGTCGCACGCCGAAGAAGCAAAATGCCGCAGCAGTTGCGTCCCGGACGCCCGCGGGGGAGTTGACGCCGCGGCGCGCCCGCACGTAGTGCAGGAGCTGTGTTAAAGACAGTGGCTCTTTGGCCCGTGACAAAGTGTGGTCTGCTCGTTTTTTGATACCCTTCCAAAAACGTGCGGCCCGGTCGGTCCACGCGGAATCAAAAGGGTCTACAAGGCCCCGTTCTTCGTGCCATGCTCGCACTGCTGCGCGGGCCGTAGAGATTGTGCCCCGCGGCTTGCCGCCCAAGGAAGCGAATAGACACATCAGCTTTGTGTCTGAATCACAGGGCAGCAATGACAGACCGGATGCCGACTCTGCGTGGTTGGCCACAAAGCGAAGCGCAGCATCGCAGCGCGCGTGCGTGGACTCTTCCCACGCCGCGCGGATGCAGGAATTCATTGTGGCAAATGCTCTGGCTTGGAACGCCCGTTGGTCGGCAGTCGCGTTTGCGACCGCCGGGATGTTCAGAGCCACATCGAGGCCAACCAGATGCCGGGGGCCCGGCCGGTCGGGCCCCGACTTGGGAGGCCCGGCCAAAGTGCCGGGTGCGCGCCCGGCGCACGTTGTGCGCTGGGCGGGGGCACTCTTAGCCGGATGGCTCCCCAAGGCCCCAGCGCGTCGCACCGTGACCCGGGTGCCTCCCGACGGTTGCGTTGCAAGTTGTGCAGCGCCTGCCTGGGCCCGCTCACTGGCGTTGTCGTTGGCTTGTTGGACGCTTCCGAAAGGGTCAGAAGAGGACGAAGCCGACGAGCCCGGCTCCCCTGGGCGCCTTGCGTCCGCGCGAGGCGGTTCCTCTGAGGCGCGGGCGGCCGCGCTGGGTGCCGTTGCCACTCTCTCCTCTTGAACGCTGCGGCCGGCCCCGGCGGCAGCGTCTGTGACGAAATAATCTGTGTAAAGAAAGGATGGCCCGGTCCGCCAAAATTTTCGAGCTGGGGGGAGTGGCAGGTCCATGATGACGACCGGGATTGAGCCGACACGCTCTGGCGGGTTGGCCGTAGCGACGGGGTTCTCGACCTCGTCCCCAGTGCGCTCACGCGGGCACGTCGTTTCTGGGCGGGCTGGCGTGGTTGTCATCAATCGCGACGCAGGCGCGCCAGCGCATGCTCCAAATGTTTGGGAGGAGCCGTTGCAATGCCAGACTCTTAGCGTGCGAACGCCTCTCTCCCCCGCCGTCTGCGTTGCCCCCCCCCCTACTCCTGGCCCCGCGTCCCTACAAATGGCGCCTCCCCCGCCTCCACTTAGCGTGCGAATGCCTCTTTCCCCACCGACGTGCGTGGCCCGTTTCCCCTGCCCCTGACCCCGCCCCCTTATTAATGACACCCCCCCGCATCCGCCGCCTGAGGGCGCCCCCACCGAGCCGGGGCTTGCCTTAGCGGAGCAACAGGCGACGCGCCCATCACGGAGCAGACGGGCGGGGGACGAGGGAGGGGGCGGAAGGAACAGGGAAGGAAAAATGGGGCAGGGGGGGGATGGGCATTTTTTCCGTGGCCCAGTGGGAGCGTCGCTGCGCGTGCTGCGTAGCGGTGGGAGCGACCGGCGCCTTCGAGGGTCTGCTGTAAAAGTCCTAAACTGCAGACGGCGCCGGGGGAGAGCGCGGGGCCGGGAAACTTCCCCGCGATGTTTCGTGCGTTGGATATAGATGCCCAGCGCTGGCGTTCTGTTTCCCGGCCCAGCTGTCGCAGCGGGTTCGCTGCTGGCTGCGCCGCGTTGTTGCCGAGGCAACATGCTGAAAAACTCGCGCAATGGCAGACGGCCAAGACGGGGGGCGCGGGGGCCGGGGCACCCATCCATAACTACTGCTGCGTTCCCAGAGGATCCCTGTAGCTTGATTTAAGCTTATCATAAATTTGCTTATTATGTACGAATTTGCTTGTTATGGTCCAGAACCAGGTTTCGCTTTTGACCGCGTGCATCGCGCTTGCATATAGAGGGCTTCTTGCCTGGGTGACTACGAACTACTGGCTATAAACTCGCTTATTATATCTATAATGTCCCTTCTCTCTCTTCTTTCTCCTCGTCCCCGTGCGTCGTTCTTCGCATTGCAGGTCGGGGCTCGGCGTCGGGGTCGTTCTCGCCTGTCCGATGAACCAAACGGGCGCGGGGGGGGGGGGGGGGGGGCGATGCCGCCGCGCGTAGGGGCAGGGGGGATGAGGAGAAAAAAAGGGGGAACAAGGAGGGGGGAACGATACACGCGCACACGCACACACACACATATATATATATATATAGAGAGAGAGAGAGAGAGAGAGAGAGAGAGAGAGAGAGAGAGAGAGAGAGAGATTCAAAACTGATCGGCTGATCTCCCATCACCACTACTTTGGGGAGGAGAGGGAGGAAGAGGAGAAGGAGGAGGAGGAGGGGGAGGAGGAAGAGGAGGAGGAGGAGGAGGAGGAGGAGGATGGGGGAGGAGGAGGATGGGGGAGGAGAGGAGGGGGGAGGAGGGAGGAGGAGGAGGAGGAGGAGGAGGGGGAGGAGGAGAAGGATCTCAGGTCACTCAAGCTGATGTTTCTCGAGCTTTCCGAGCTGCAGGCTCGCAGGGGCCCAGCGCCCCATGGCACGTGGCTCGCGCCAGACGTGCTCAGGCGCGGAAGGCATGGCCAACGCGTTGGGGGAGTTCGCGACTAAGCCAGATTTCTGCGACTACGGGAACAAGATGGACAGGGGCCCCGTGGACCAAGAGAAGCTCACGGAGGCCAAGGATATGTTGCGGGCTCTCCACGAGGTCACGAGGGAAGCGTAAAGTCCATTGGATGGAACATGAGAAGAAGGAGGATGAGGAGGAGGAGGAGGAGGAGGAGGAGGATGGGGAAGTGATGCAACATAATAGAGAGGATTTAAGGACAGGAAACAATGGGCGGAAGGAGGACATGAGGAGAAGGAGGAGTGAGGGAGAGGAGTGAGAAGGAATTTAACGCAGGAGAAAGCATGGATGAGGAGGAGCAGGCATGAAGGGTGAGGACGAGGAGTCGGTGAAGGGGGCAATGGCGCTTCCAGGTTGCATCAAACCTGAGCTTCAACCAGCTCAGCATGGAGAAGGCCCTGAAGGACATCGCTGGCGACGGGACCAGCATCAAATTGTGCAGGCGCTTCATCGACGAAGGGCGACCGAGCAGTCGAAACGGGTGAGGACCACGCGCAGGCGCGGGGCCCACCATCAAACCACGGACTGGGCGAGCGAGGAGGAGGAGGCGGAGGAGGTTCAGATTCAGAGATTCAGATCTATCGCGAAGCGAATAGGAGGAGGCGGAGGAGGAGGAGGAGGAGGAGGAGGAGGAGGGGGAGGAGGAGGAGGAGGAGGAGGAGGAGGAGCAGGAAGAGGAAGGAGGAGGAAAAGGAAGAAGGAGAGGGGCGAGAAATAGACTCGGGAGTGTAACGAAACACCTGCAGGCCCGCTTCCCACCCGCTTCCCGCCCGCTTCCCGCCCGCTTCCCGCCCGCTTCCCGCCCGCCTGCCCCCTCCTCGCCGACCCCCCTCTCCGGCCCGGCGCGCCCTGCAGGCGCGCTCGCATTTACTCCATGCAGGGCGGCGGGCCCCAGTGGTTCAAGGCGCTCGGCATCTTCGGCGAGGGTGAGCATGAGGATGAGGATGGGGACTCCCAGCCGCTGGTGTCGAAGCGCCCTGCAGCAGCCTGCCCAGGCTCGGTCAGCGACGACGACTCAGCGAAGACCAGGAAGAGGATCAAGGCGAAGTCGGGCGGCAGCTCGATCGTCGAGGTCGTCGAGCCTGCTGCGGTCAGCTCGCCGCCAAATCCCGACGAGGACGACTTCGAGCACGGCTTCGATGCAGAGATGCGTTGCGCTTGGCGCCAGAAGATCAACGGGGGCAAGAAGGCCGTCATCGAGTTATCCGAGGACGTCTGGGTTCCAGAGCTTGCCAAGCGCTGCGACCCTGTGATGGCTAAGTTTCCGAACGGCTACGCGCGCGAGATGCTGATGTGCACCGTGGCCATGCGGCAGAACGGCGAAGATCAGGCCCCCGCTGCCACGGACAGGGAGAAGAAGGACAAGCCCTCGGAGAAGGAGAAGAAGGACAAGCCCTCGGAGAAGGGCAAGTCGCCGCAGCAGCAGGGCGAGGAGTTCTAGACGGCGACGGGCGCGGGAGAGAAAAAAAAAAAAAAAAAAAAAAAAAAAAAAAAAAAAAAAAAAAAAAAAAAAAAAAAAAAAAAAAAAAAAAAAAGCTCAGTTGGGGAACGCAGAAGGGCGACGGCGTCGTCTCTGTCAATTTCATCTGGGACGGGCCCAAGGGCTCGCAGAAGCAACGGTTGTGCAGAGTCCAGGAGAACGGCAAGAACTTCTTCCAGATCAACTGCAAGCACTTCGACTCCGAGGAGGACGCCATGGAGTTCATGAAGAATCGGGCGCTTCGCTACGCCGCTGGGACGATCACCAAAGAAGAGGCTGAGCAGGAGAAGAAGCACTACATCGACCAGAGGGCGCCACGGACCGCCGAGGAGAAGCCGAACGCCGCGAGGAAGAAGCCACGGACCACCGAGGAGAAGCCGAAGGTCGCGGACGGGGTGCAGACTCCGCCATCCACACGCCCGCGCTGCCCATCGCCTCAGCCACAGATCTCGGCTGGGGAGGCTGGGGCGGTGCACAGTCAGAACGAGAGGGAGCTCGAGGGCGATCTCAAGCAGTCGGGCGACTTGGCCAAGTCCAAGGGCTCGAACGCCCTCTGCCTCGGGGGGGAGCGGAGTGGCATCATCAGCCCTCCGAATTTCACTGATTCGGAGAACTCGGACTGTGACCAGTGAGGATAATGAGAAATCCAGTCGTAGCTATCCGCCCTCTCTGGCCTTGAATTCGCCCGTCCTCCGCCAGTGCTTGACAGCGTTACTCGATATCTGCTTTTCCCCAAACGGTTGCTTCTCGCCTGTGCACAGGCGCAAATGGCTATTTAGCGGAGTGGGCCGCTGGCCTCATAGCGGGGTTCATTTTCGGGCACGCGTCTGTTAATCAAGAGCTAGGTTGAGCTCGAGATTTAAACAAACACAATATCATACAAGACGGGGCTGGCAACAGTACAAAACACGAGTACACTCAGTTATAGGACGTTTGCTTAGCAATGCATGTGTCGTTTCCTGTTTACCCCTCCAGCCCCAACCCGCCAGACCTCCGCCATATCCCTTGTGTTCTCATCCCTCCAACCACCGCCAATCCTCCTTCGTGAACTCCTTGCCTTGCTCCTTTCCTGAACCCTCCCCCCCGCGAGCACGCGGGGGGGACAGGAACAGGGCGATGCAGGGAGTAGCGCGATGGAGATGGCGGGCAGACGCGGTTGGGATGGAAGGTGCGATTGTAGCTACGATATCTCCTCGTCACCGCCTCACCGTTACCGCAGCCACGACCTCAGGAGTGAAGGGCACTACGTGCCTGCTAGCAGATACAACTCATCGAGCAAGCTATAGCGGCATGGCACTACAGAGATCCATGACGTGCACCCCGCCGACTCCGCAGCAGGAGACACGGGGGCAACAGAACAGGCGACGAACAGCACGCAGTATAAC
Source organism: Prorocentrum cordatum (assembly GCA_963575745.1). Taxonomy (NCBI): domain Eukaryota; class Dinophyceae; order Prorocentrales; family Prorocentraceae; genus Prorocentrum; species Prorocentrum cordatum. The sequence continues at coordinate 321,261 of CAUYUJ010018505.1, read as the reverse complement.
CCCTCCCCCCCGCATCAGCTAATTTAAGTTGGGCCCCAACTCGTTTCATGTACCTCATTTGCCCTGACATCCGCCCGCGCTGCCAAGAGGAGATCGCCGAAGGCAGGCGCTCGCCGCAGCCCGAGCAGCCCGCCCCAGCCGTGCTGGTTGAGGACAGCCCGCCGCGCGCTGGGCAGGACGGGCACGCCGAGGAGTCCGCGGTCGTGGAGAGCCACGTCCGCGCGGAGGGATTGACTGGCAACGAGCACTCCACGGACGGCGGCTGCGACCCAACCCAGCAGGCTCGCTCGCAGGACGTCGACGCCGCGCTGGCGCCCTTCGACGGCGAGCAGGCGCACTCGACCACGATCCAGCAGCGCTTCGCGGCCCCTGACGCTTTCGAGCGGGCGCAGCCGCTGGAGGACGAGGCCCCATCCGAGCAGCCTGCCCCGTCAGATGCAGGGGGCACTTGCGAGAAGTTGGACGTGGACGCTGCAGTAGCCCCGACGGGCGAGGCCGAGGAGAGCGAGGGATTGGCTCAGCTGATTCGGACCCAGGGCGAACGCGCCGCCGACATCCAGCGACAGATGAACGTGACGAAGGCGGAGTCGGCGCTCCTCGCTGAGGCCGATCGTCTGATGCAGAGGTTCCGCCCAGGAGGAGTGTTTGGCGTCCATGGCGATGGGCCACCTGTGGACGCCGAGGGCTCGGCGGCCGCGAAGCCGCCAAGCCTCGTCAACGCCGAGAAGATGCTCATGGAGAGGTTCCTGAAGATGCAGGGCGGCGCGCAGGATGAGGATGATGCGGAGGACAAGCTGGACGAGATGCTCGAGGAAGCCTTGAAGGTCCACACCGACACCACGCTGGAGAGTGCGTTCGCGAACGGCTTCCACACCCTCGACATGAGCTCGGCCATGGGCAAGCGGTACAAGCTGCACCCGCCGTCGCGTCGTCCGTGCGTCAGGGCACCGCCCAACGCTAACGGGAAGGGGGAGGAGCAGTCAATGCTCCTCCTCCTCCTCCTCCTCCTCCTCCTCACCATCGCCCTCATCCTTCTCCCCCTCATACTCATCACCCTCATCCTTCTCTTCCTCCTTCTCCTCCTCCTCCTCCTCAGCCTCCCTCATCCTCCTCGGCCTCCCTCCTCCTTCCTCCTCCCTCCCCCCCCCCCGCCCCAAGTACCTCTTGAAAGCGAAGGACGAGGCTGAGAAGTACGGGAAGGCGCAGAAGGACGACAAGACGAAGATGATGCGCGATTGGGTGCAGGGCAAGTGGCACGACTACCAGGATTCGGGGCTTACGAGACGAGGCGAACGTCATCTCCGATGTTTCCCTCACCTTTCTCATCCAGTCGCCCCTTTCACCTGGTCCTCCCCTCGGTCGCCTTCGCCTCCCTACCTTCCCCCTCCCCCCCCCCTGAACCTGCTCATCCTCTCATTCACTTTCTCTCCGCCCCATGCCATCGCTGCAGTGCTCACGCGCTGGCATCGCTGACCCGACCGATCGGGCAGACGGGCGAGGCGGGTGGCCAAGTTGCACGGGGTCGAGAGGGGAAGAGGAGGAGGAGGGCACGGGAGCTAGGGGGGGACTTAAGATGAGGATCGGGATGAGCACGCGCCCCATATGAAGTAAACCAAACCACGAGGGGAACCACTTTCTAAAAGTGGTTTCCCTCGTGTTTGGGGCTACATAGGAGGTGTGAGCAAGACGTGCAACGTAGGACGACGATCTGCAGATGAGTCGAACTTTGCGGGAGGGCGGGGGCATCGAGGAGGCGGGTGCAGGGGCAGGAGAGAGTTTTTGTTTATCGGCCCCGACCCTACGTCCCCAGGAGACCAGGGCCAAGATCACGCAGACGATCAAGCAGGACACGGAGCGAGGCGTCATGAGGAACTTGGACGCCATGATCGCGGCGGAGGGCGGCCGCCAGAGCCCCGCGTGCATCGAATGGGGCCATCGACAAGGCGATCTACGCGCTGAAGCAGGGCGGCCCGCGGTGGGTCAGGTTCAACAAGCGGAGCAAGCGCCTCGAGTTCCGCGACGTCGAGGAGTCGGACTGCAACATCAGGGGCACGATCCACGAGACGCGCCAGCAAGAGGCGCAACGGGGAAAGAGGATATGGGGGAGGAGGCAGGCACAGAGGGAGGAGGGTATGGAGGAGAGTAGCAATGATGAGGAGGGGGATGAGGCGGAGGAGGTAGAGGAGGAACAGGACAAGGAGATGCGGGACAGGAAACGGAGGTAGAGGTGAACAACTGCATGAGGAGGAAGACGGGGAGGAAAACGAGGAGGAGGAGGAAGAGGAGGAGGAGGAGGACGAGATGAAACGAGGAGTGAAACCATGGGGATGGAGGGGAGGGGAAGGATCAGTAGGAAGGGGAGGAATGGTGAGGAGAAGCAAGGCATGGTGGAGGATGGAAGAGCCAGGCGCGCCAGCACACGGAGCCAGCAGCCAGCGGGCTGCCGACGGGGCATCTGCCAGCCCAGGCAGCAGCCGCAGCCCCAGAAGCCACAGCAGCAGCCCCAGCAGACACAGCCCAGGCGCCAGCCGCCCCAGAACAGGATGAGACTACGCCACAGCCCCAGCCTGGCCGCCGAATGCTCACTGAGGCGCCGTCGACTCCGTCCAAGCGCCGCAAGCGCGCGCAGGCTCCTGCAACGGGCGAGGCGGCAGCGGGCACGTGCGCGGCCACCATGTGCAAGCCGAAGGCCGAGGCTCAGCTCAAGCCAAAGGCCAAGGGGACCGCCAAGGGGAAGGCCAAGTCCAAGGCGGGGGCCAGGGGCAGCAACAAGGGCTCGCCGAAGCCGCCCACGATCAACGCGAGGACCACGGTGAAGAAGGTGGCCGAGGTGGTGCAGAGGAGCAACTGTGAGCTGAACAGGGCACTTCGGATGTGCCCAAACCCACCCGCATCAAATTCCCATCCCCCCCCCCCTTATCGGGAGGCGGGGCGCAGCCCCGCGAGGGCGAAAGGGTAAATTTGAGCCCAGGCACGCAACCTCATCGACGAGCTGAAGAAGAACAACCCCGAGTGGAGCTTCGCCAGGGGGACAAGTTCGAGAGGCCTTTGATCACCGCGTTCGACATGCTGAACTCGACCACGGCGGCGGATCCCATCATGAAGAAGGGCGTGCAGGGCGGCGCCATCGAGCTGAGCCAGCGCGACGACCTCAACACCGTCTGGGCGAACTGCACCAACGTGGAGAAGCTGGTGGAGGACCTGCAGACCAAGGTCACGAAGCTCAGGAACATGTACGACTTTGTCAACGGCCAGTCGGAGTAGGCAGCCTGCTCCCGTGGGGGTGCGCCCTGCACTTCTGCAGGCAATCGGTTCGAGCAGCGGTGGCAAGAGGGAGGAGGTAGGAGGAGGAGGGGGGGGAGAAGGAGGAGGGGGCGGAGGAGAAGGAGGAGGAGGAGGAGGGGGGGATAAGGGGGGGGAGGGGAGGGAAGGGGGGGGGAGATTGCAGGGAGGAAGCGGAGGGGGGAGGGAGGGGGGGGAGGTGGATGGAGGAGGTGTCAGAGACAACATTGCAGATTTGGCGGCTCGCGCGCTCGCGAGGCAAGCGCGCGGGCACGACACGTGCCAACGCGAGGCATGGGCGCGCCTCTCGATTGAGAAAACTATGTTTCTGGTGCCGTGACGTTCAGATTGCGCCAATTGCAAACGGAAACACGCTGGGCGGGAACCGGGCGGGGACCGGGCGGGAACCGGGCGGGGGCCACCAAACCATATATATATAGACATATATATGCAAAATACACGGGCGGGAACCGGGCGGGAACCGGGCGGGGGCCGGGCGGGGGCCGGGTGGGAACCAGGCGGGAAACATGAACACAACGCAAGCGCTCAGAAGGGAAAAAAACGCGCCGCGAGCAACACACTTTGAAAAGGAAAAAAATACAAAGCAGCTGCCCATCGCAAACTGTGTTGACTGGATCTCGCTCTGATGGTGCCGGTGGCTTCTGGATGTTGCGCCCTGGGCAGCTTTCCTCTCTAGAGCGGCTCGGATCCGTCTCAGAGCAGCCGGGACAGATGGGGGAGGAGGAAGAGGGACGATGAGGAGCGAGGACAGAGGAGTAGGAGGAAGGAAGTGGAGGAGGGAGGAGAGCGTGGTACACATGACTCCAAATTTATGTTGGTAACAACAGCTTAAACGGCAACAGCCCTCGCCACCATTACCGATATCATCATCCTGATCCTCTTCATCATCATCACCATCATCAGCATCATCATCGCAACCATCATCCGGATCATCCCCAGTACTATCAACGTCATCGCCAAGACCATCGTCAATCTTAGCCATTATGGCTCATCTAGATGATGGGTGGCGTCGCGAACGCCGATATGTCATGGCACCGAAGCGTCGTCGCAACAGGTCTCCTCCAGCAAGGGCTACTGTGCACGCTTGGGAGAGCGGCGTCGCCAGCGGGGGCCTGCGGAGCCCATGGATCTGCCCTCAGGATTTGTGCGATAATGCAAAATACCTCGGACGGCACCTGTTAGACTTGCACGCGTCTGCGAAGCTTGACGCAAAAGCATTGTGTATTCTCTGCGACAAGATCGTCAAGGCAGGAGGGCAAGGCGACGAGTTAGCTAAATGGGCACTCGCAGAGGGTGAGAGTACGGACGGCAACTGCAAGAAACACCTCGACGCAGTTGTGCCAAGGTCAGAGACAGCCCCCGCACCATGCTACTTGAGAATTCCTGCGTACTTAGCAGCACAGCGCACTAAGAAGCGGATTCCCGTGATGCCAATCCATGAGGCTCTCCAGGCGGAGTTTGAATCTGGGGGGGTTCGACGCTGCATTTGGCAGTGGCGATCTATCAGACTGGGCCCTGGCGTTCGAACGCCATCCCAAGCGTTTCATTGATGGGGGTGACAGACGCGTAATCCCCTACGCTTTTTATATTGATGGCGTGCGCTTCACTCGGCAAACAGGAGCAGGGCGCGCCGACTCGGGATTGTGGATACACTCATTGGCAACAGGGAAGCGCCATCTGATAGCGAACTTGTCGAAACGAGAGGGTTGCAAATGCGGCTGCAGAGGCCATTGCAGCAGGTGGCCAGCGCTCCAATTCGCTGCATTCTGCATGAGGCATGCAGCGAGCGGGCTGCGCCCACCATTGCAATGGAACGGAGGCCCTTGGCCAGATGATTCTCCCTGCGGGAAGCTGCATCGTGAATCACCGCGCCTGGGGGCGCGATTCCTCTTGGCGCAGATCAAGGGCGACTGGTCAGGATACAATAGTTCGCTGGGGCTCCCAACTTGGAGCTCGCTCCACAATCCGCGCTGTTTCTGCCGCTGCAACAAGTCAACGCTGCGCGACTACAACAGTATATCTCAAGCTGGACACGCATAGGGGGTCAAGCGTGAAGGGTGGCATGGGGCAGCGTGCGCCAGGCGCGAAGCCCGCGTGCAGATCGATACCGAATGCGACAGGCTGAAGCTCTTCAACGAAGGCGGGCTACATGCCGACGAGAAGAGAGAAGCGCTTGGTATGCTTCTCGCCCGTGACATTCCATCGCTGGGATTGCGTGCCGAAGATAGACTAGAGCCGTCACTTCATCTGGTGGGCACTGCAGACTTACGGGCCACATCGCTTCCTGCTACGTTAGTGTTCTGGCGACGCAACTACGACCAGACTGGGGAAGGCACGGACCCTGTGGTCAGACGGAATCCGATTTTCGACGTGATCGAGACTGGCGCATCACCGAGCAATCTTCACATCGACGCACTGCATTGCGTGTATCTTGGGGTTTACCTCGGATACGTCACGGCTGTGACTTGGGCGTGCATCGACGAGAACGCATTCGACATCATTGGCCCCCGCCACGCAGTGAATGAAAGAGCTCGCATGCAGGCGTTTATTTTTAGATATGAAAAATTATTACAACGAGAACTGCATCGATCAATCTCTACGGCTACAGACACTGTCGGAAAAATGGTCGGGACTAGAGCCCACAAGGACTTGAAAACGAAAGCGGCCGAGACAGGCACCCTCGTGGAATGGGCGACCAAGCCCGCCGAGAAAAAGAGAGGGCGTGTTCCAATTGGGGGGGGGGGGGGCTTGTTGCTGCTGGGCAGCGCCTCTTGGAGTGGGGGCGAACAATTAAGGGGGGCCCTCGGATCATCCCACGACGCGTGCAGAGGCGATTATTGGAGATCAGCATTCGGCACGGCGTGCTCACGCAGCAGGCCAAGATACCGCTGAGCCCGAAACGCCACATGTGGATCGAGATGAATCTGCGGCTTGAGCAGTGTGGGAACCCGTCAGGGTACCCATGTTTCTTAGATGAGTCTTTGAATTCAGTTCTTGCCGCTCTCGCGGGTGCTGCCCACAGAGCAACGTGGGAAAAATCGATTCTCGATCGAGTGAGGTTGCTGCCGTTCGTCCAGCGGGCTTCGTATTTTGCACTCGTCTAAAGGACAAGCGCATATTATATTTAGCTGCGCCTATGTTTAATACAATGCGCGGAGGAGGAGATGGAGGAGGAGGGGGGGGAGGAGGAGAGACTGAGGGGCAGTGGAGGGAATGAGGTACCAGGAGGACAGGAAGGATAGGGCGGCGGGTCACGCTCGACCAAGCTGGGGCACTGGCCGCGCCCGCCAAGCTCCAGGACCCGCGCGCGCGCGGGCAGGCAGCGGGCGGGAAGCGGGCAGGAAGCAAGCAGAAAGCGGGCAGGAAGCGGGCAGAGGGCAGGCTGAACGCATGCTACACCTTAAAGCTTGCTTCAGGCCAGTTTCCAGTTTGCCTCTCGCCCGCTCAGGTTGCCAATCATTCCAGCGTTGCTCGAGTGTCAAGGTGGTTGGCCAGACGCCACAGTCTCTCGCGGTCGCATGGGGAAGCGCGCGAGTGATGGATGTCGCCGCCCCTTATGCCAGGAGCGACAGGGCTTCGCAACCGAGGATTTTTCTTCGTCTCAGGTCAGTCCCCACGCTAACAACATACGCAAAGGACGGCTGACATGAAAGGATTAGGATCGGCAGGGGGGACAGGAGGAGGGACGGAGCGTTGAGACGAGGTGCGCGATATTAGTGACAAGGCCGATATGAAGATTAGGAGGCCCAGGATAAGGAGTATGAGGACGTAACCTCGAAGAGGAGGAGGGGGAGGGCGAGGAGGAGGAGGGGGGGTATGAGGGCGCAACGTCGAAGAGGAGGAGGGGTCAGGAATAACTGAAGACAGGGAGGCAGGGGGAGGTCGGGCCTTCCTCTGCGCTCGCGTTTCGGCGGCGAGCCTGCTTCAATCAGCGCAGATGCTTTGACGAGTGCTCCGTGACAGTGCAGTGCAAATCACATCGCCCCATGCGAATTGAGTTGACTCTGACAGCTGCTGGGTGATGCTGCCAGCCGCCATCTCACCGCGATCCCTGGAGCGCGGCCGAAGTCCCGACGCGTGCCCCCCCCCCCCCCAGCGTGTGGTACTCCTCCTTATCGTCCTCATCCTCCTCCCCCTCCCCCCCTCCTCTTCTTCTTCCTCCTCCTACTCCTCCTCCTCCTACTGAGCCCCGCCCCATCGGTTGTTTTTTTTCTGTCTGGCAAGTTTAGAGCGCGTGGCGCACGACATCGGTTTTTTTTGTCTGTCTGGCAAGTTTAGAACGCCATGATGTGCTGCCTGGCTTCTCATGGAGCTCGCGCTCACGCGCGCAGGGGTTCATGCTCAGTCGCACCCCTCGGATTCTCGCCAACCATATATGTGTTTCTTTATCTCTCTCTCTCTCTCTCTCTCTCTCTCTCTCTCTCTCTCTCTCTCTCTCTCTCTCTCTCTCCATCTCTCTCTCTCTCTCTCTCTCTCTCTCTCCCTCCCCCCCGCACATTATCTCCTTGGGTCGTTCACGTACCTTCGTCTACGCGGTCGCGCAATCGCCGTGCAAGTAGTTCGATATCCCCTTCTCTCTCTCTCTCTCTCGCTCCCTCTCTCTCTCTCTCTCGCTCTCTTTCTCCGTTTGTCCCTCTGCCCCTCCTTATCCCCTCCCCTCGTTCAGCCCATCTCCCTCTGCGAATTCGCGGTCTTATCGTTTCTGGAGGGCATCCGGCATCCCTAACTTGTGTGCGTTGATCGGCCCATTGATTTCGCAGCGTCGGCATCGAGTCATTGGCGTCTATATGGGCACTCGCTCGTCGCATGCGCCCGCCCTGGTTCTGGCGCCCAGCGTTTGGTTCAATCGCGTGGGATTCGCACGCAACTTCCAACTCAAAACCGACGGTGTAAGTACAGTTCCCCGATGGCCCACCCCTAGTTTGAAGTTGCACGGCTCTTGTTTCATCGTGGCGCTGACGTTTGGCGGATCCCCAGATCGAGGCAACGCGCCGTCATGTTTATCAAACCTGGTGTGAGCGATGACGTCACCAACCTGCGTTTTTTTGTTCCTGGGGCCCCAGCGAGTCTAGCTGACTCGGCTGTGCAATCTTTCTCATGCCTGGTGTGGCGTGCACATGCGCGTGCACCGCGCTCGCGGGCGCGTGCGTCTGTTTGTTGCGTCATGTATGAATTCGCGTCTGCAGATTGGTCTCGCATTTGAGAGCGGGCTACATTTCATTTCGCTAATACTTTGTGCAGAGCGCGTCGGCACAGCGTTGGACAATCGTTGGGGGTTCATTGGGGGTTGTTGGAAGGTGCGCGCGCAATATCACGCGTGAGGTCTAGTCCACGACAATATGCGTGCGATTCACACACGTCGCGCGCCTGGCAAACCAACACACGGGCAATGTAGTCGCGGGGTAGGAGCAAGGGCGGGAAGGCAGCAATGGAACACGAACACGGTGACCGCTGACGGAGATGAGGTGGCATCGGCACGCGCGCGCACGCACGCGCGCACGTGCGCCACATCCATGCGCGACCGCACCAATTACCAACGACTCCATGTTTGAATGCATGTTCTTTTTGAGGCGTGTGCAAGCATGCCCTGAGACATCTGGCATTGGCGGTGCGCAAGCAATCCGTCGGGCGAAATACAGAGCTCGAAGAGGAGCGGGCGAGGGCGGACGCAAGAGGTCGGGTGAGGAGCAGGCGGGGGCGGGGGAGGTAGAGGGGCATTGTGCGTAACAGAAACATGAAGAACACTAGTCAAACACAAAGTGGGATGGACAGGGACGCGCCATCAGAAGGGCGTGGCAGACACGACTGTTGCTTGCAAATGTACGTCTCGACGGATGCGGAGGGGGTGCCTCCCCATTGGGCAGTGCCGACCCCCCTCTGCGCACTCGCCCAACGCTGCGACCCCCGCCCACCCGACAAACCTCGATATGATCAGGCACCCACCCACATCCCCCATCCCAAAAGAAACGCCACGGTGAGTTAGCGAAGATAATCGCGCAGCGCGGAATGTATAATAAAACGAAACGACGTTGGTCACGAACCCATTGGCACCGCAGCCGATTTTGGCACGAACCCATTTGCAATCCATATTGGCCTGAAGGGCCGATAGTTGTACCGTGCGCGTGACATTGCGCGTCGAGCATGCCGCAGACGCAAAAAGGTGAGTGCTGTTGGTGGAACCAGGTTGACCAGCGCGAGCTGGAGATGGAGCCGAAGCACAGGCCAGAGTGGATAATTAGTACAGCAGGTGAACGGTTGATTCCAGAGTGGTACTACTGGCAGCCCGACGCATGGGCGTTCAAGTGCTTGTTGTGCAATGTGGAGGCGCCGAATGAGAGCCACGTGATTTCGAACAAACATCAGAATGGTCCGCGGTGGAAACCGAAGGAGATGTTCGCAGACCAGGCAAAACTGATTTCGAGGGTGATTCCAAATACTGAGTATGACTACGAGGACCCGTGGGACCTCAACCCAGCGAAGCAAATTGGTGATCGTGGTGATGCTCCTGCTGGTGGTGTTGGGAGCAGGGGCCCGTGGGTGCATCGTGATGGAGATGGTGTGTTGGCGCTGGCGCATCCGCAGCGGCCGCCTGGGCTGGGTCGCGACGATCACCGCATCGAGTTTGATGAAATCAAAATAGAGATACGGAATCTAAACACTGCGGTGGAAGGTATTCAGAATCTTGTGCCGGCACTGTCTGCTGCGGTTCGTGAGTTGAGCGGTCAGCCTCCAGCGACGCAAGATGGTGCGCCGAAGGGAACCCCAAAAGAGGAGTCCGATGATGGCGCTGAGTAAACGTTTGGTGTTTAAGGCCATTTTGGGCTCGGCCGAACCCACTTCGCCACTGGCGCAAGCCTCGCGACGAGTTTTCGTGCGCGAGGAGCAGATTTCTTTACTTTAAGAGCCCTGCCGCGCTCGCCAGCCACCAGCCATCGCCATATGTGTTTTATGTGCTGGATATGCCCGAGCGCTCGAGCTACAGAGATCTGTGGGATCCAAGACTCTGAGGAAGAAAACTCACAGACTCTGCTGAGTATAACCTAAAGGCGCCAACGAGGCCCCTAAATTCCAAGGCTCCAGAGGCGCCTAAACAGCTGGCCCTAATTAAGCCCCAGGGGCTCCAGAGGCTAAACGGCTAAACAGCTCCAGAGGCTCCAGAGGCTCCAGATGCTCCAGAGGCTCCAGAGGCTCCAGGGGCTCCAGAGGCTCCAGAGGCTCCACCCCCTCCTCCTCATCCTCCTCCTCTTCCTCCTTCTCCTCCTCCTCCTCCCCCTCCTTATCCTCCTCCTCCTCCTCCTCCTGCTCTTCCCCTCCTCCTCCTCCTCCTCCTCCTCCTCGTCCTCCTCCTCCTCCTCGTCCTCCTCCTCCTCCTACTCCTCCTCCTCCTTCTCCCCCTACTCGTTCTCCCCCTCGTCCTTCAGCATTTGCATTGTTTATTATAACACCGATGCTTGAAACACAAGCTGTACGAATCATGATATACATGATCCTTAACGCAAGCATTCTGGACCACAGGGCAGGGCGAAACACACGAGAGCGAAGAGGAGGAAGAGGTGGAGGGGGATGCAGATGAGGAAAAGGAGGAAATAAGGATGAGAAGAAGGAATCGGCTTTCTGCGTTTGTTGGCGCCTCGTTGCTCGTGTGAAATAGCAGTGCCACGCCGTGCAATGCCGCGCGAACTTCGGAAACTCACGACATGCTGCCAATCATATGTCATTGTGTATATGATGTGCCGAACTGTGTAGACAACAACAGAGCCATTCGAATATGTTTGCTTATTTACTATACATATGCTTATATGTGGCCAACTTAATACCATATGCTTATTTTAAGCTGTATAGATCCTCTGGGTTATCAAGACATGCGGCATGTGATGTCGCCATGCTTTCCCGGCCCCCTTGCCGCAGCGAGCTTGCTGCCCAGCTAAACTCGCAGTCCTGCGCCCAGTGGCGCACGTTCCCCGCCAGCCTGCCCGCGGCTACGCACCGCGGGCACGGGGGGGCGCGCTTGTTCTTAAAAGTGTCGCGGCGCTCTTTAAAAGTGCGCTCCAAAGCGACGTTGCCGCTGTAGAAGCAGTTCTTGCACACCTCCCGGCTGACCTGGAGGGCGGCCTGTTTCAAGCCTTTCTCTTTGATGCGACCGTCGAACCACTTCTGGGGGATCTGCGCGGACTTTCCCGGCGCGACAGCGGCAAGGCTGGCTTTCATCTGTCGCACTAACTCCTTGCGACCAGGGGCTGGCGGCGCCCCCGGAGCTGCCAAGGGCGTGTCCGCCGGAGGGCCCGCCGCCGGAACGTTGGGCCAGCGGTGGGCCCTCGCCCCGGAGCTGGCGCGGTGGTCGGACCCCGCCGCTCTGCTCTGGTTGTGGCCCGCGGGCGCGGCTGTGCCCGACGGGTCACCCAGGCGCCGTGTTTTCGAAGCGCACTGCGGCGAGTCGGCGCCGAGTCGCTTCAGGTCGCCCGCGCGGCTCTGGCCGGCAGCCGCGCTCAGGAGCGCAACCTCCCCGAACACCAAGTCGAGGCCGAAGTCCTTCAGGGGGATCTCGTGGTCGAAGGCCCGGGCCGCTCTCGGTTTGAGAGTGCGTTTTTTGAAAGCCTTGATGGCGTGGTAGACCCACTCCATGACCGTCGTCCGCTGGGCCTCGGCTTTGGCAGCGTTGGCCTGGGTGCTGGTAAGGACAGACGTGTACCTCTTCTCCGTGAGATGGTAGAGCACCAAGACGCAGCGGCTGAGGGCGCGGACGTTCTGGCCCCTGCCGGCTTCGGCTCGCTCTCCGAGGTGGCACCTGAACTGAACTTCTCGCCGGGCCCGCCCCGCTCCGGGAGGCGCAAATCTTTCCATTTCGTACGAACCGCGTGCTTCGTCGCGACGCGGGTTTTTAGCGCCTCAAGTTCCTTGTTCTCTGGGTGTGCCGCGCCTAACCCCCGCGGGCTAGCTGCGGGGGTCCCAGACTTCTCGATGGCCTCCCCGGCTGCCTCGACATTGTCCGGGTCGACCGTGAGCGCCTCCCACGTCGCTTTCCATTGCGCAACCGTGAGGTTCCGCAAGACGGCCCGCCAAGGGTATGCTTCGTCAGCCGCCCTGTTGTACTCGTTGGTGAACGCCGCGTGGACGGCGCCTCCGGGTTTGGCCGACTCTTCAACGGCTGCGCACACGGTCCCGCCTGGGAGGGGCGCGGTGCTGAGCTGCTCCGTAATCCTTTCCACGACGGAATTGTAGATTGCGCCCCCCGGCTGCGTCTCAGCCTTGATTGCTTCCGCAATCAGTGTCTTGACCTGTTCATCGGAAGCCATGCCTTGGAAAAGGTGGGGGGCCGAGGTGTGCGTGGGCGAGCTGGCCGGCGCGGTTGATCTTGGGGCTCGGGCCGAATGGCGCGGGGCGCGGCGCCCTCCCAGATCCGCTATGCCTGTCCCCGCTTCTCCCTGCCCCCCCTCCTCCGTGCTTCTCCAGTCCCTTACTTTCCCGTCCACTGTCATCGTCTGAAGAGGCCCCCACCGAGTTAGGGCCAGATGCCAATGCGAGGGCGTGGCAAGACGGGGAGGGGGCCGGAGAGGGAAGGCAGGGGAGTGGCGAGCCAGCGTGCCGTGTGGGAGGTGGGCGCGCGCTCGTGTGTGTTTGTGCGTATGTGCGTGATTTTTGTTGTTTGGACCTGCGCTCAGCGGCTGCGAAGTCCGTGCAATCATCGGTTTCTCCTGGCTTGTTTCCAGCTGGCCAGAACCGAATAGGGAAGGTCCGCGCGGGGCCCGCGCCGCACCTGGCCCTCTGGAGAGAGCCGCCGGAAAATGTCCGAGCGGGGATCCCAAGAGCGGGCCCGGTGCCAGGAAGACAGCGCGCCCGCGCGGAACCACGGAGCTCCTGCGTCCTCTGGCAGAAGCAATAAAATCCTAAGGGACGGGCGAGCTTTTCGGGCAGACTTGAAGAAATCCAGGCACGCCTGGGCTAGGGCCCGTGGTGGGCGAGCCCAGACGACGCGACCCTCGAGGTTGCATTCGAAAGCCGTCAGTTCCGGGCATCGCCACTCTGCGGCTAGAGCGGACAGCCCGCGCCTGTCGGCAAAGAGGTCCAGCGTGCAAGCGACGTTGCATCTACTCCGCACTTCCTTATACAGATCCTTACGCAGGACAGCATCTTTGAAAGGATCTTCGGCCCAGGCGGCGGCAAAACCTGAGTCCCGAGAGCCCCTGTCAGCCACTACGTTGGAGCGGCCCGGGAGGTGTGGAGCGAGTGCCCAGCGCCCCGACGCGCGTTCGGCGTCTTCGAAGCACTGAGTTAAAGATTCTAAGTGTGGAAGGCGGCCGTACCTAATGTTCACGCAATGAAATGGCACAAGTGTTGTCCATTCTGAAGACGATTCTCCAGCCAGGGAAACGGGCCCATTCCCTACGCAAACATTCGGCTGCCACCCGCAGTTCTTTGTAGCGTTGCAAAATCGCCGGGCCACGTGCCGGACACTACCACCCCCAAGTTGCACAGGTGGTAGCTCCACCCGTGGTCGCGTGAAGCGTCTGTTTCGATCGCGTGCGCCTTGCCGTATGCTGCGAGCGCGCGCCAGTTCGCAAACTCGTGGGATTTGTGCCCCCATGACGACAAAGCGCCCCCCTCGCAGAAAAGGCCCCTGCACGGAGGTGCGGCGAAAGCGCGCGTCAACCACGCCAGAGCCTGCCGCGCGTTGTCGGACAGGCGTACTGGAGGGCACGCCCCGGCGGAGTTCAGGTCGGTCCAGATCGGATGTAGCCTGCGCCGGGCTTGCGGCAATAACTCCGCAAGATGGCTGGCGATCCCGGCGGCCGAGGCGACTTGGCGACTACGCAGGGAACGGCCCGTGTCTGCCGCGAGCACCTCTTGGCAGACGCGCACGAGTTTGTCGCATTTCTCTTGCGCAACTGTGACGACGGCATTAACCGCGTCGAAAGTCCAGCCGACCCACGTCCGACGGGCCGCTGGCACTTTCACGCCCGAAGGCTTTGTGCTGACGGGCACGCCGCAAGGTAACAGGAAATCAAGAGCGGTGTGCAGGGCGCGCCACGCCTCGGACCTCGACGTGGCTGCGCCGAAAAAGTCGTCGACGAAGTCGAAGAGGTCGACTCCCTCGTGCTGTTTGAGTAGTCGCAAGACCTCTTTGACGGAGGCATCGTTGATGCCAGGGGCACTTGAGGCCGAGCGGGGGAAAGTTGTACTTTCCGAGCTGCCGCGTGCCAGGGCGGTAAAAGCCGAGGAGAAGGGCGTCGACCTCGGCCGCCTTCCAGTTGAAAAAGCAGTCTTTGAGATCCAATGCGAACATCCACGACGAGGACGCGAGGCGTTGCATCGCGTCCTCCAAGGTGCCGTAACGGACCCCGATCTCAGGGATATGTTCGTTGACCCGCCCCATGCGCAAATCAACGATGAGGCGCGCCTTAAATCGTTCCTCGTCCGGAAGAGCGCCCGGAAGATCGTCCGCAGCGTCCGAAGCGCGCACGGGTTCACGTTAAAACGCGCCGGCCTAGTCTGGCCAGGCGGGCACAAAAACACCTTGCCAAGTTTTGCAAGGCGGCCGAACTCCTGCTCGGCCCGCGGCTGGTGCTCCAGATGCGATAGATGGTTCCTCGCTTGCTTGGGTTGAAACCCTGGTGCGTCGAGCTGCACACCGTCCACCCACTGAGTGAGGAACTGTGGAGCCGCCCCGCAGTCTGCCAGGAAGTCGAGTCGAAGTGTCAGACCGGGGGTGTTCTGCCACCAGCGCAGCGCATCATTGGTGTCACGGATGCTGTGGAGCAAGGGTTCCACGTTGAACTGTGTGCTTGAGCCACTAGCTGGGAGGTGCATGATGCTGTAAGCCGAATGGCTTCGGAGGAGGGAGGGAGGGGGGAGGGAGGGGTTGGAGGGCTCCTCTGCTCCTGAAGGGATGGGTCGAGAGCCCGAAGGGGCAAGAGCAGCCACCGCCAATCTTCCGCGACCGTGCCTCTGAAGTTGCGCCGGCATTCTGCGGGCGCACTCTCCGCCAGCTACTTCGCAGTCCGTTGTGGGACTGATCCCGTCGTCCTCTCGTCTGAACGGCGTGTGAGCCTCCTTCTTTTTCTCTTCCTCCATGGGGGGGGTGGGGGGGGGGTGAGGAGAGGGTGGTTGGTCGGGGGGGAGTCGGCGCTGCTGTGCCGGTGAGAAGGAGGCAGCCCGGGTTGGCGAGCCGCTGCGTCGTTCCGGAAGGTGGGCATCTGAGTTTGGACCCCCCTCTGGGTGGCACCGCTGACCGCCTCGGACCCCCCTCTGCGACCCCGGGTTAGGGAATGCACCCCCTCGAGTTGCAGTTGTGCCATCGGCTGCGCGGGGGCGGCGAACGCCCCGACCACGGAGCTGCCACGGCGCCTGCGCCACGAAACACGTGCACGGATCCAGCTGACGACCGAAGAGGACAAGGATAGGATGTTGCGCGCGCCCAACCCCGAAGCCCCTTTCCCGAAAGCAAGCCCCCTTAGAAAGTCGCCACCAGACCCCCCCCCCCGACAGCACGCCCAACAGAAGGGACAGCGACCCGCTCGGCAGAGGTGACACCCCCAGGATCGGCACCTTCCTCACTCCCTGTATGGAAGCAGACTGGGCCGCATTTCTGAGCCGCGCGACAGGCGCACTGGCCCCCCATCAGCCCCCCGCCCCGCTGGGAAGGACAGGGGCGCCCCGACAGGGATAGATGGGGGTCGTTCTAAGCGCAGTGGCCTGGGGCGCTTCAATGCTCCAGCTAGAAAGACATATTCGAGGTATGCTAACGCAGCTTTCTCTCACTGACTGACAGGTTGTTGGCCCCCTGACGGCCCACTGGGGCGCCGACCCCCTACCTGGAACCAGAAGCCGAACAGGCAGAAGGATTCTCTCTCGAACGGCAGCGCTGACAGCGGACTCGGCTCGTGCAAGGATACAAGCGACCGTGGGAAGCAGCTCCAGCGTGGAGGGCCCCAGGGCCCCCTTGCAGACCCTAACAGACGAAGCTTTCAGGGCTATCCTTGCGGCTGGCCTCGAGGCCCTTCCAGACTCAGCGATCAGGGAAGCCGCAGCAGACGCCAGCCAACGCAGGACACTCGTCGACTCGCCCTGGTCAACCTACGAGCCGACCAGCCCCATCCGGAAGAACAACAGCAGGCCCCGGGGCATTCCGCAGTAGTCGCCCAACCCCCACCCAGGGAGGCGGGAGATGCAGCAGCGAGCGCTGCCCCGGGCCCCCAGAAGCACCCGCGAGGCAGCCCCCCCACGCTGCTAATCGCAGAAGCCGGCGCAGCCGGAGGCCAGAGCGACAAGAAGCTCGACGGGCGCGCTCCAGAAGCAGGAACAGACAGAGGGGTCAAGCCGATCCGGAGTGACCTAGGAATCGCTCAAGAGGGAGGGCAAACGCTGCGAGACCAGAGGAAGGGAACACGCGATCGCTCATCGCCATGTGGGAAGGTTCAACTGCAGCGGGCAGGCACACAGGACCGCCCAGGGGCACCACCAGAAACGCGACTGGGGCGCAGGGCCCAGGCAAGGGGCAGAGAAGGGTTAGGCCGAGAACACATGAACAACAAACCCTGGAACCTACCGCAGCGCCGCAGCCAGTTGACGTCCTTCAGCAGATCTGGGCACAACACTGAGACCAAGCCACCGGGCTTTCGCCGGTGGCCCCCCCGAGCCTCATCGAGGCAGCATGCCAGGTCGCCGGGCTGGACAACAATCTCGTTCTAGAAACTCTTAGGTCCCTGCACGAGCAGGGCACGGTCCGTCTGGGCCCAGACCACGCCGCCTGGGACATCTCGGGGAGGGTCCGAGTGGGGGAAGCAAGAGAAGTTGACTTCACGCAACAAAACGGCGTGGTACCGCGAGGGGAACCAGCAGCTGACACCAACGGATCCGGGAACGGCACGTACATTCACCTAGCCTCCCTCTTCGACGGATGGGGATTAGACAGACTCGCCATAGGCGACTTGATTCACAAGCTCGGAGCAAGCCACAAGTTCTGGACTTCAGTCTTCGCGGAGCACAACAGAGAAGCCGCAGAGGCAGTGGCCCGGAGGTGGAACGCCGCGCCCGACTCGCTTGACGGTGGCCCCCCGCGCACGCAGCTAGCTGCAGATGTTTGGGGCCTGTTCCGACAGCGGGAACCCCCTGGCGGCAGAACGCCATGGAAAATGCACCTTCGTTCCCTGGAGCAAGGCAGCACGCCGCTGATTGTAGCAGGCCCCCCGTGCAGCAACCTATCTGCAGCGGGGCAGTTTGGAGGGAACGACGGCCTGGCGGGCGCGCAGTCGTGCTGCTTCTTTGCGGTGCCCATGGCCTGGTACCTGGCTTAAGCGAAGACCAGACCTGTCGATGCTGGTCCTCGTGGAAAACGTAGCCTCCATGCTGGCCGGCAGCCCACCGCAAGGCCATCTGCGTTGCAATGGGAGACTTGAATCTGGAGTGGGCGGTCAGAATGAGCGCAGGAGACTCAGTCGCCATCCCGCGAGAAAGGCTGTGGTTCGGGAACTTCCCGCCCCCAACTGACACCATCTCCTATCTCCGGCCCCCCAGCCTGTGGGAACCCAGGTGGGCCTTCAGACCCGGCGGCAGGACCCCCACCTGGACAGCCTGGGGGACGTGGCTCATAGACGAAGGGAGAGCCCACGGACTGAGGCCCCCCACCGCGGAGGAAAGAGCGAGAGCTGTTGGGCTCACCAGCAACTGCCGATCCCTCGGCATCTACGGCAGGCCGCTGTACGACGCAGTCGGCATCCACTTCGACCCTCGCTGCCTACTACGAAGAAAAGTCTCCGCCCTGCGTGCCTGGTGCAGAGGGGGCCATGGGCAGGAAATCGGCACGCCGGCCCCTACCGGTGACCAAATAGCCCAGGCCTGGGTGGCGGCCAGGACCTTCGCAGGGACGCCATGCCCATGGGTCCACCTACGGGGGCATCCGCTCCCAGACGACGTAGCAGACCGGCTGCAGGAATCAGATGGCCTACTCCTCGGTCCGCCACTCCCTTAGACTCCATTGAGGGCCCCAGAACGCTGTACCAAGCTCTGGGGCCCAGCTCCCAGGCACCAGCTGGCCCCCGGAACTCGCACCCGGGCTTGGCAGATGGCCTGCCGTTCCGTCAATTCCACCCTGGAATCGGGCACCGGGTTCAGATTCCGTGGTCCACGCGGTCTATGGAGCTTGCTCCATATCGATCCATGGAACCAACCAACCTGGCAAGCCCTCTGCGGTGATTACACCTTAAATGACCCATTACTGGCTCTCGAGGCAACCCCAGCTGACAACCTTCCCAGACTCGCCAGCTGGAACGTTAGATACCTTCGAAGCTCCACAGCCGCCAAGAATCATGTCAAGCACACAGTCTCGACGCAGATGACCATGAACCACCGCATTGGCCTGATGCAAGGAACAAACACACTGGTCCGAGCACGAGGCAGAGGTATGGAGAACAATGCTCCCCGCCCGCACGCTCGTCTCTTCCCCGGGCTACCGTGGGCCAACGGGATCTGGCCCCGCAGTGCCAACCGCCCCACAAGTGAGCTGCCCGGGCAAGACTCCCAGGGCATCCTCCGCTCGCTGGTCCGTTTCTTGCCGGAATGGAACCCGGAGCTCTACAGGCGCTGGACTGACTACGCACAGGAACACGGGGGCGGGATCCCTGGTGATAAGACCGATGAAGAGTCCTGGCCTCCCAGCAGTCTGAACCCCTTCCTGGTCAGCATCTACGGGCAAACGATCCCAGCTGAACGCCACCCTGCCGACATCCCTTGGAACGGCAAGAGGGCAGCGGCCGCCCGGGTCGTCTTCCACCTCTCACATAACGCCGTGTACGCGGACAAGTGGCGGGCATATGCCGCTAGATTGGGGGAACAGCGAGGCCTCAACCCTTTTCGCCATGCGACCAGTACTTAGTTGGGATATCTTGCAGACATGGGCGCCTCTGCCCTAGCCGACGGCACCATTGACTCCCTGGCGCAGCAGGGCCCAGTCCAGACCGCCACCGGCGCAATGAGGCAGGGGGCTCCCCCGCAACCAATTGGCTTGACGGGCGCAGCGAAGTCACAGGGGCCGGCCCCCCAAGTGAGGCAAGTCAGAGAGGCGCGCACATGGGGCAGGTAGCAGTGCCCCCCTACACCGCGCGCCACGGCGACGCCTCCCAGCCGGCCTGCGAGGCGCCCGGCAACGCGGGGGTCAAGGAGGAACCGCAGACCCACGCAGCAGCAGTCGAGCAGAACAACGCCGGACAGGCCTGCAAAGCAGAGACTGAGCCACGGGAGCCCAGGGGCCCGACACCAGACTGGAGACTGGAACGAAGACGCGCGGGCCGCGGCCGCGGCGGTTAAGGAGAGGAGCCCAAGCAGGAGCACGGAGCCAGCGGCCGCGGCGGCTAAGGACGAGGACCCCCTTCGCCGATGGCCAAAGGAGACCTCCATCCCTTCCCCATGGACGCCCTACGCGCAGGCCGTCGCCCAGGGCGCAGCCAGCGGGAGCGGCAAGCAAGGCCAACCACGCCCCCAGAATGCCTCGGAGGATGCCGCGCAGACCAGCACACCGTCCTGGGACCAAGTAGGTGCCAGGGACACCAGCGGGCCCAACCCACCACCCTGGCAGCAAGGGCGCGCCCGCCCAGACACTGAAGACGCTGGGGAAGGGAAAGGGCGCGCAGCGAAGTCGCCCAGGTGGAACCCAGTGCGACTGGAACCTAGGAAGGAACCCAGGAAGGGCAACAGCGCCGACCACCGGGCGTTCGGAGACCTGAAAGGCCCCCTGGCCGGCGGCCCCATGTACAAATGCTCCCTGGCAGTCGCGGACTTGGACACGATGGAAGAGATCCATGTCAAGATTGCGCGTCTGCAAAAGACGCTCGGAGGCGCCTTCAACGCTGTATGGCGCGCGTGGTCCAGGCGCGCGGCACAGGGTAATGAAGTCAAGGGGGGCTATAAAACCCCCCCCCGGCTCAACGCACCCGAGACGTGCTCGAGGTTCATGGGCGCCTGGGGGCGGGCCGGCTTCGACGCGTACCGGATGAACTGCGAGCGCAGGCTCGAAGTTGACTGGGGCGCCATCCGCCGCGAACACATGAAGGGCGCCGGGCGGCACGGTGGAGCATCGCAGGCCCCCTGGGCAACGGGCAGCCGGGACCCGCCGGCCCCCCGGTCAACAGAGACCCGCAGGGGCGGTCGCTCAGAGGCCCAGGCCCCTTGGACAGTGAGCAGTCCCGCAGGTCGCTCCGACCAATGGCATGGCTGGCAGGGCTGGTCAACATGGGGCAAAGACGACCCCCCTTGGAGCGACACCGAATGGAAAGGGGGGGGGCAAGCGCTTCCCCCGGCGCGACGACCACCGCGACTCCGCAACGCGGCAGCGTCTCTGAGAAGGTCAGCCGCTGCCGCACAGCAGACTCCCGCGGGAAAAGTGGCCTGCAGGACGGCAGGCCCTGAGGCCGCCCCGCCGCTACTGGATCTGACCTCGGGTTCACCTCGCAACCGCCCAGCCCCCCCATCGCTCCGCGCGCAATGGCTTGCGGCGCAACTGCTCCCCGCGTCATTGCGCGCTGGCCCGCCATTGGGCCCGTGTCACCTCGCTGCGCCCGGCCCGTCGGCCGTGATATCTCGGGGCTGCTTATCGCTGGGGCAGGCGGCCGCCCTCCCCCCCCCCCCCCCCTTGGCGCAGCATAGCTAGACGCAGCCTCGGCTGGTTAGATGCGCGTGGGCGACGCACGGACGCCGCAGCCCGCGCGCCACCACTGTCGGGGGCCCCGATGGGGCCCGCCCTTCGGCGCCCGACACATCTCACCCCTTTGTGCCCCCGACCCGGGACTGTAATCCAGAAGCCGCATTAAAGTGATCATTTCCACCCTCTGTGACAGAGGGGGCGTTTTTCGGAGGCCCTCTGTGACAGAGGGGGTGCGTTCGGAGGCCCTCTGTGACAAAGGGGGTGCGTTCGGAGGCTCTCTGCGACAGAGTTGCTCGTCATCCCGTTCCTCGTCATCCTGCTACTTGATTTCGGATATGTCATGCTACCACTGCGCTCATCATCTTTGCGTCTGTGATCCTCGTCGTGTTTTTCCATGCGTCCTTTTCGCAATTTCCACCACATTATCCTCCGTTGCCGTTCTGGCCCGCCATCTACCTCGTCACTCTCCTTCGTCTGCATGTCCTCATTCTCTTCCGCTCTTTTTTCGCCCCCCCCTCTGGTTCGATTTCCGCTCTTCGTCCACTTCGTTCATCCGTTTCCACCCCCCCTTCCTTTCAAGTTCTCCGCCGTCCAATCACATCGCGTCGTCCGTCGCCGCTATGCTCAAACCATCCCGCGCCCGTGGGATCGCCCGCGAGCAACGGTGCAGCCGGGCCCGTCGCGGCCTAACGCGCGCCTGCGCCATCGTCTTGCAATGGGCGATGCAGGCGGATACACATGGGGTGGCGCGGGAGGATGGTGGGATAGCCGCAGCAGCGGCTGGCGTGGCTGGGAGGGCGGCCATGATTGGTCAGCGCGGGGTTGGAGAGACTGGCGACAAGACGGGAACGCGCCAACGGAGGACGCCAAATGGCGCGATGGCCCTGCCGCCGCAGCAGCGGCGGCGGTCTCGCCTCAACGGCCGTCTCGCTTCGCCGCGCTTAGCGTTGTGAGCCCCCGCGCCCCTGGTCTCGGCATGCCCGAATTCGATAATTTCGCGAGGGCTGCCCTCCGAAACTCACCAGAACCTGGGAACACAGTTTCAGGAGAGGGGTCGGGATCCCGAGCCGCGCCTGCGGCGCAGGAGCCCCGCGCCACCGCAGCGGCGGCGGCGCGCGGGCCCCAGGATTTTGAGAAGTTTGATGTTAATTATTTTTTGAGTTATGAAGAGAGGCTCGGCACTTCGTTTAAGCAACACAACCAAGCGTTGAAATGGTGGCGCCATCTGAATGAAGACCCAACTGCCCCGTTCGAGTCAGAAGCCAAGTGGTTTGACAATGCGGAGCCCACCATGGTCGCTGTTTGCGACCACGGTGCGAGAACGAGCTTTGGTTTCAAAAGCGACGAGGAAGTCCCTTGGCGGTGGCAAGAGATGGTGGCGACGCTCAGGGAGGAAGATATCAGGGAGGTCGTGTGGGGGGGGCCCGCAGCAGCGGGTCTCTGATCGGCTGTTCCCTCGAAGTCCGGCCAAACAGCTACGACCACATGCGCCAGAGTATTGTGCGCGCGCGACAGTTCGCGGGGCAGCGGGTGAAAGTGAAGCTGCCGATGTGGGATTTTGTGTTGCACCGCGACGACGGGGCAGGCGTCCGCTTACACCCGCACTGGGGCGACAGGAAGGTCGAAGCTCTGCCCCTCGCCCCCCGCGCGGACACGGTGAGGCCACCAGCCGCGGGTTTGGGCGGCAGCGACGGGTCAGGAACTTTTCGCTGGCACAAGGACCTCGGTGTGGAGCGCAAGGTCAAGTTCGACGCCGCCAGAGAGAAGGGGGGGCCGACGCCTTCTCAGGGGCCCCGCATCAGCGGGGCCGCGGCGTCCAGCACCGGGCCCTGGGCGCCCGCAGCAGCGGCTGGCAAACCAGTAGTTTTGGGGCCGAATAGCTCCCCAGACGATTTGGTTGCGGAGTAGATGGCTCGCAGCAGCGGGGCTCGAATGAAGGGCGCGTCGCATTTCGGCAGGGGCGCGCGCGTCGGCCGCCGAGATCGGGAGCGCGCGTGCAGGCGCCGTGGCGCGATCTTCGTTCTGAAGTCTTCCCTCTCCTCCCTGTCCCCCCATCCCGCCGCCCTCAACGTCGGCTCCTCGCCGCCCGTTCCTCGTCGCTCCACGCCTGTTCGTTCTCCTCCAACTTCCTCTCCCGCTTCCTCGTTCTCTCCTTCCCATTTTTCCCTCCATCCCATTGCATCCCTGGCACCCCAGCGAAGTTCGCAGTTCGAAGTTTGAAGTTCGGAGTTCGAAGGTCGCAGTTTGAATTTCGAAGCTTCGCACTTCGAGGTTCGATCTTCGAACCTTCGTCATCTCGTCGTCGTAATCGTCGTCCTCGTTCGTCGTCGTCGTTCCTCGTCGGCGTCGATTGTCGTTGTCGTCGTCGCTCGTTGTCGTCGTCGCCGTCGTCGTCGTGGTCGGCGTCGTCGTCGTCGGTCGTCGTCGTCGCTAGTCGTCGTCGCTGGTCGCCGTCGTGGTCATCGTCCTCGTCGTCGTCGTCGTGGTCGTCGTCGTCCTCGTTGTCGCCGTCGTGGTCATCGTCCTCGTCGTTGTCGTGAAACGCCCCACGTAGGAGGAGCAGAGAAGGGAGTAAGGAGAAATGAGCACGGTGGAGGGAGGAGGGAGGATTGAACAGGAAGAGGAGGGTGCAGATGGAGGTAGAAGGGGTGAGGTAGTTCAGAAGTGGGAGCAGCAGACTGGCGCAATGGGAAAAGTCATATGAGTGCAGGGAGGGATGGAAATGCGATAAAGTGAAGCCGCAGCCGTTGCAGGTCTGCCTCCCGCCGCGCCCGTCCGCGACGGAACCGCGCAGGAGCCTCTGCCGAAGTCCCCGCAGCAGCGGGGGCTGCCAGAGGAGGCCCCTTCGCGGCCTTGCGCCGCTATGGCGAGCATCGCGGGCAAGTACGACGTCGATGACTTCGAGCTCATCGCGACGGATGGCAGTGTTTGGAGCTGGGCGACCATGGTGGTGCGGTTTACCGAGTGGCGCAATCGTTGCCGCCATGCGCGCGCCGTTGGAGAGAGAGCCAGATGCTCGTCGACCAGGCGCGGCAGATGATGGAGGAGGCGCGCCGCGCCGAGGAGAAGGGCAAGATGATGCTTGAGATGTCGAAGAAGACGGTGAAGGACATCCCAGGCAATATTCGGTACTTTTGCCGCCAGCCGCACCAGGAGAGCTGAGCGGCGATCGGGGCTGGGCCGATAGAGGAGGATGAGGAGGAAGAGGAAGGAGGATGAGGAGAGGAGGAGGAGGAGGGGGATGAGGAGTTGGAGGCAGCACGCGCACCCGCACTAAGAGCCGCCAGCCGCGCCCGTCTCCGAGCTTGAAGCCCGAGCTTGGCTGGAAGGGGGGAGGGTGGTAGCAGAAACAGCGCAGGACAGGGATGGGAGAGGTCACGCATCCGCCGCAGTAGCGGCGGTGGTACGACAGTTCTCATGGCGGCGCGGCGGTCGCTGAGAAATGGAGCACGTGCGTGGGCCTGCGTGCGCTTAATGATGAGTGCCTCTCGTCCCCTCCCCTCCTCTTCCTCCATGAGATCTCTCTCCTGGTGCATATCCCCTGCCAGGTCTCGTCCTGCTCCTCTATCCGCCCCCCCTCGTCCGTTCCTGCCACCAGCCACATGGGGCGTTCTCAATCAACGCCCCATTGAGTGTCCCCATGTGAAGGTTGCCCTTGTCATGAGGGCGGACTCGCAAGAGCCGAGTGGCTGAAGAACTAGTAGTTTGGGGTCCGAACAGCTCCCCAGACGATTTGGTTGTGGAGTAGGTGGCTCCGCAGCAGCGGGGCTCGAATGAAGGGCGCGTTGCATTTCTGCAGGGGCGCGCGCGTCGGCCGCCGAGATCGGGGGCGCGCGTGCAGGCGCCGTGGCGCGATCTTCGTTCTGAAGTCTTCCCTCTCCTCCCTGTCCCCCCATCCCGCCGCCCTCAACGTCGGCTCCTCGCCGCCCGTTCCTCGTCGCTCCACGCCTGTTCGTTCTCCTCCAACTTCCTCTCCCGCTTCCTCGCTTTTCCTTCCCATTTTCCCTCCATCCCAGTCCATCCCTGGCACCCCAGCGACGTTCGCAGTTAGAAGTTGGAAGTTCGGAGTTCGAAGATCGAAGTTTGAATTTCGAAGCTTCGCACTTCGAGGTTCGATCTTCGAACCTTCGTCATCTCGTCGTCGTAATCGTCGTCCTCGTTCGTCGTCGTCGTTCCTCGTCGGCGTCGATTGTCGTCGTCGTCGTCGCTCGTTGTCGTCCTCGCCGTCGTCGTCGTGGTCGGCGTCGTCGTCGTCGGTCGTCGTCGTCGCTAGTCGTCGTCGCTGGTAGCCGTCGTGGTCATCGTCCTCGTCGTCGTCGTCGTGGTCGTCGTCGTCCTCGTTGTCGCCGTCGTGGTCATCGTTCTCGTCGTCGCCGTCGTCGTCGTTGTCGTGAAACGCCCCGCGTAGGAGGAGCAGAGAAGGGAGCAAGGAGAAATGAGCACGGTGGAGGGAGGAGGGAGGATTGAACAGGAAGAGGAGGGAGCAGGGAGAGGTAGAAGGGATGAGGTAGTTCAGAAGTGGGAGCAGCAGACTGGCGCAAGGGGAAAAGTCATTTGAGCGCAGGGAGGGATGGCATTGCGATAAAGTGAATCCGCAGCCGTTGCAGGTCTGCCCCCCGCCGCGCCCGCCCGCCTCCGCGACGGGAGCGGCCCGGGGCATGGAGCAGCAAGGCGCGACTGGAACCGCGCAGGAACCTCTGCCGAAGTCTCCGCAGCAGCGGGGGCTGCCAGAGGAGGCCCCTGATGCAGTTCCGCAGGGACTGGCAGATTCAGCACCAGCCTCCGCAGCAGCGGGGGAGGAGGTTGCAACGGAACTTCGGACATTGCTTTCGTCGCTGTCTGGTGCCCAGGAAACCATTTCGCGGAGCCTGGCGGTTGCTCAGAAAATGATGGATCAGGGCGAGATCGCGGAGGCGCGGAAGTTAACGGCCGCCGCCAACCTCGTTGTAGTCACAACGGCTAAGGAGGCGGCTTCCGCAGCAGCGGGGGCATCCGTGGTGCCAGGCGCCGCCGCAGTGGTAATCGAGCCTGGACAGAACGCCACCCGCTCCGATGACCCGAGACCGAGATCTCCCTGCGCGACTAATTGGCGACAACGGAAAGGTCTGATCGCAGCGCACAAACTGCGTGACAGCCCCCCCGCAGCAGCGGGGGCCCGCGTGACGCAGCCGCTCGCCCTGACCTCGAAGGCGCAGTCGCCAGCGCTCCCTGTCCAAGAGGGCTTCCCAGAGGAAGGCCGCCCGCACTTCCCATCGGAAGAGCGCGGCCCGAGCCATTCCAAGCCTCTTGTGCCCCTGCTGTACGACGATGAAGACCAGGTGCAGGAGGGGCAGACAGAGGCGCGCGTGAATCTGGCTTTTGCTTCCCTCGTCCTGCGCGCGGACGCCTCCCTGTCGGATTGGGTCGCAGCTGTCAGGGACAGGCGCGAAGGGGTCGTCTTAGTCTCCTTCGAACCTGGCGCACCCATCAATCGCGATCAGCGGAAGCAACATCTCGACGATCTCATCCGCCAGAGTGGCTTCCACGGCGCGGTCGCGCGCGAGTGCGTCGGGGCCCTCCTCTGGGTCCCCGAGCGCGTCGAGCAGTGCGAGGTGCTTCGCGCGCACTCCCACGGGAAGTTCCTGGTTCAGGCCTGGTCGGTGACCCTGGCAGCGGGGGCTCACAATCCGAAAGCAAAGGAAGGCAAACTCTCCATAGCAGTGGGGGGCGCGTTCTTCCGACACCAGACGAGCCTCGCGGGAAACCCGTGGCCCGAAAATTTCCGCCACGGGCTGCGGAACCTGATGTTGCGGCACCGAGTGCGTATTCTCGCCGGGATCTTCGACGGAGACAAGGGCGATCTTTCGGAGCTGCTCAGAAGTTGCGGCGCGTCTGGCACAGGCGCTCTCGCCTTGGCTTTCTGGTGTCCGAAAAAAGAGAGTCACGTGACGCACCCGCACTACATCGTGATTCTTGGCCCCGCTCAGGTTCGCGAGTGCCCTGCGAGCGAGCAGCCGGAACTGCCGCACTGGTGGAATGAGGTTTTCCAGCCTCCGCAGCAGCGGGGGCTCCTCACCAGGCTGGAGCACCGCCAGTTGGACTGGGCGGCGCGTCCGACCTGGGTCAGGCTCACGGACGCGGAGCGCAAGGAGCAGGATACATACTTCTGGCCGCACTTGCACAGGGTGATCCACAAGGCCCAGGATGCGAACCGCCTCACGGAACACTGCCACGCACCGCTCGTTTTCATAGAAGCCAAGAACAGGAAGTCCGGCAAAGGCACCGAGGCCAGGAAGAAGGATCGGAAGCGGGAAGCCAAGTGGGAAAAACGGCGGGGAAAGTGGGCGGAAACAGAACCCGAAGCAACAGCCTCCGCAGCAGCGGAGGCGCACGGAGACCAGGAGGAGGCGGAGACTGAATCTGAAGCAGCAGCCTCCGCAGCAGCGGGGGCGCACGGAGCCCAGGAGGAGCTTGGGGGCGACGGGCGCGACGCCGTCGACTCCTGCAGCCCCACGCCGCCCCAGGACGAAAAGAGGAACCCTGGCAGAGGTGAGAGGGAGGAGAAGAAGGAGAAGGAGAAGAAGAATAATAACAAGACTAATAATAATAATAACGATATCAGGAGCAGAACCCCAAAGAGGACGAAGCCCTCGCAGCAGCGGGGGGGCGGCCGTTCCACACGCAGAGAGCGGGAGCAGAGGGGCAGAGACCGAAAGAGGAGAGTGCCCTCGCAGCAGCGGGGGCGCAGCCGCTCCAGACGCAGAGGGCGGGAGCAGAGGGGGCGCAGCCGCTCCAGACGCAGTGGGCAGGTGGAGGGCGGCGACCGCAGGGCGGCGCGGGCAGGGTGGCTCCTGCCCACGCCGCCCGTGCACCCACCCCACGCGAGTCAGGTGGTGCTGATGCCGAGAGGATGGCGCCCGCTCCTCCCAGGCCAGATTTGCCGTCCGCCAGGCATGCCGCCAATGGCGCCGCCACCACGGCCGCCTCCCCCGCGTGGAGGAGGACGCCGCGGGGCCCCCCCGCTGGAGGAGACACCGCACCCTACGGCAGCGCGGCTCGCCCCGAGCCAGCCGCCGCACGCTCCGCCGAAGCGGCTCCTGCCAAGACAGTCGCAGACGCCCCCCCCCTCTGGCAGCGCCGCTCGTCCCGAGGCCGCCGCCGCAGCCTCCGCCGCCGCAGCTCCTCCCCAGGGAGTCGCCGCCTCCTGCGGACCCGTTTGCGTTCAGTTCCGCGTTCGAGGCATTGCAGTCGCGGCGCCGCAGCCCTTCAAGCGACTCCAGCTGACGGCGCGCGGCTGCGGAGACCTCCGCAGCAGCGGGGGTTGTCTCCGCAGCAGCGGGGGTTATCATAAGAGATCTGAGGCGCGGGCTCGGCGCGCGCGCGCGAGGAGCCAGGCGCTCGCATTGAGCGGCTGAGGAAATCGTCGTCGTTGTCGTCGTGCTCGTCGTCGTCGTTTGCTTTTTGCTGGGGGGAAAAGGAGGACGAGCAAGAGGAGGAGGAGGGGGAGGAGGAGGAGGGGTCCTGGGACCAGGACCGACACCGGGACCGGGGCCGGGACCAGGGGAAGAGCGGGACCGGGACCGGGACAGGGACGGGGAGCCCAGCAGCAGGACCAACAACGGGACCGGGACCGGGACCGGGACCGGGACCGGGGCCGGGACCGGGACCGGGGGTGCTGGTCCCGGTCCCGGTCCCGGTGTCGGTGCTGGCCCCGGTCCCGGGCTCCCGGTCCCGGTCCCGCTCCATGTGTCAGCTCTTTGTCCCGCCCCCGATCTCTGCCGTGCCGTTTGGGTTCGAGATCGCCAGCCATGAAGGCTAGGAAGCCCGACACAAGGACCGGGCGATGCCGCATCGGCGAGAAGAGGAATAGGAAACCCGACACAAGGACGGGGCGATGCCGCGTCGGCGAGAAGAGGGCTTCTCGGAAACCGGACCACAGACCTCATTCGAGCAAGCGCGCTGGGGCGGCGGCTCGACCCACGGCAGCGTCGGCGAAGGCGGCCGCGCGGCCGCTAGCTCGGCGCAAGGCGAGCTCCAAGAAACAAGCCCTCGCAGCAGCGGGGGCTGCTGTAGCCCTCGCAGCAGCGGGGGCTGCTGTCTTGGAGCGTGGTGGGTTGTGGGATGAGAAGACTGCTCGGAGGACAGGCGTGGAAGATGACGATCCATTCGATCAGGCACTTTGGCACCGCGACCATTGGGGCAACTGGTGCAAACTAGGGTCCAAGATGCCGCCAGTCGGCAGCTCCTGGCAAGAAGGCGTCGACCCCCTTCGGATGTAATTACGGGGCGGATGAACGCGACAGTGCCCCCAGATGGTTGACTGCACGGTCCTCAGGATGACCGCGACATCCCGAGCGCACAAGGGGAGCGCCCCTCCGCAGCAGCGGAGGGATGTCGCACGAATTTCGCCGAGGGGGGTGGCCTCGGCGGAGGGGCGCACTCGCGCGCGCGCGGGGGAGCGCGGCTTCGCGCGTCGCGTGCGGCATCGCATGCGGTGTGAGAAGAAAAAAAACGACATCTGTGCTGTCATCTGTGTCCTGCTCTCTCCTTTGCTTCGCTTCCCCTTGCACTCCCTCCTGCAATCCCCCGCCTGCCATTATGTTTTTGTTCTGATCATCGCTTCCATACACGCAACTCACACAGCGCCCCCTTCTCTCACATATGGGTTCGGGGTGGGAAATCTTTCTCTCACAGAGGGGGGGCCGATGTATCAATGATTCTCCTGTTCAGGCGGATGTGCACGCATCGAAAAACTGAGAAGGCCGCGTCGACCCGCCGTTCGTCGCCTCTCTCTCTCTCTCTCTCTCTCTCTCTCTCTCTCTCTCTCTCTCTGTCTCTCTCCCTCTATCTGCCTTTCCTCTCCTTCTCCTTTTGCTCAAGTGCGGGCAGGCCGCGGATCCGTGAGGCCCCTCCTTCTGTCCGCGCGCGCGACAGGCACTCGTGCTTCAAGCGGGGCCCCGCAGCAGCGGGGGCAACCGTCGCGGAGCATCTGTTTTGGAAGCTGCCCCCGCAGCAGCGGGGGCGCCTGGATAGATGTCCGAGGACATCAAGTCAGGCCCCCTGAATGATGCCGCCACGTTGCGCAGCCGCTATGCCTTGAAGGACTCCGAGGGGCAGCGGTTGAAGGCCAAGACCTCCTTGGAGGATATCTGCGTCCACCCGCAGAACAGAGGTGGAACGTACCCCTCCGCTGCCAGAGTGGTTAATCTCCTGCGTGGGATTCTGAAAGACAGGTTCCTCTTGAACGAGGCGCAGCACGAAGCAGTGGTTGTTCAGGGGGGAAGAAGGCCGATTACGAGCGCCTCCATGGCAGGCCGTACACGGCGCACGCGGACCACAACTTGCAGAAAACGGAGTCCGTGGAGGCTCTACGCTCGGCGTGCACAAGCTTGTCAACGTTCAACTACGAGGCGCTGAGCCACTGCACGCTAACCCTTGGTCTGCTGAGCCTCAAGCACGGCGCAGTGTGGGTCATTCCCGAAGACCACAAAGGATGTGGTTTGGAGGAGTTCCAGACAGGTACAGGTGGCTCCTGGGATATCCCAAAAATGCGTCGCGCACCGAAGTTCACAGAACTCATGGACGTGCTCGATAACGGTTTGCTTTGCGAGGTGCTCTCGTGGGAAATTCACTTCGATGCCGTCTTCGCGCAAGGCCCCGCGATCATTTCCGCGGCCCTGAACGACCCACAGGGAAAAGGTGTGACCTCTCACGAAATCGAGGTCCTGACGTCCGTCGCTGATTTCGTCGCCACCGCAGCAGCGGCGGGCAAGAAAGCATCGTGGGGATCTGAGACAGGACAGCCCGTGAATATCTCGTACGATGCTATTCTCAAGGCTTGCGCGCAACGACATCCCGAGTACGCCAAGGCCAAATGGTTCGAGGACATGTTCACTTTCGTCATCAACGTGGGGGCCGCATCAGGGCAGCTCATACCGCAAATTCTGGATTATGATAGACGTTGGGTGGATCACAAAATACGCTCCCTGGCACCAGCCACATGGGGCGTTCTCAACCAACTCCCCATAGATTGTCCCCATGTGAAGGTTGCCCTTGTCATGAGGGCGTTCTCGCAAGAGCCGAGGTGCGGGCAATGCCCCGCGCCGGAAACGTCTTGGGGACACAGCGAGGGCAGCAGTCGGGTAATGGAGCTCAATTCTTTGTTGGGGTATGTCCGTCGCATATTGGCCCCCGCAGCAGCGGGGGCCCACGGGGAGGAGAAGAGCGCGATTTTGACCGCGGGGGCGGTTCTGACTGCGACGGAGACCTTCTACCAGGCGTACGTAAGGGTGAAGGCTGGCAAACCTCGTCTGGAGGCAGTTGTGGAGGCCGTGTGCGAGGCAGTGCGTCCGCACTATGCTGAAGTACGCGAGGCCTGGCAGAAAATAGAAAAGAACGCACAGAAAGAGTTCCCGCTCCCTCCTGCGCCGTGGACCGACAAGTTGCCCGCGGCCCCCGAGAACCCCGCTGGCCCTCGCAGCAGCGGAGGTGGCGAGGGCCCTCGCCCGCAGCCAGTATTGATAGAGTTCAACGAAGAAGACAAGCCTCTGAACAGGCAGATGTCTGAAGTGTCAAAGCCCGTGAACAGCCTGATGGTGGCCCCAGTGAAATCGTGGCACGTTTCGGCTCCGTCTGCCAATCTCGACACAGACAGGTGGCGCCAAGCAAGCATCGCGGAAGGCCTGACTGGCTTCCATCGTCACGCGGACACTTGCGCCCAACCCGGCCAGATGCAATATGACGTTCAAGCCAAGAGTGTCCATGTGGTGGCTACTGAGGACATCGCCGAGGGGAAACTGATGCTCTTCCCCTGTTGCCCCACCGCGAAGATTTTCCCGAAAGTCTCGAGCAACCCGCGGGCAGTGGAGGTGCTAGTCGGTGAGAAACGTCCGACTCCTGTCGAGAAAATGGAAAAATATTGGGCACAACCTGATTTCAAATTACCAGAGCTGGAGCTCAAGCCCGCGCCGCAGGAAGCGGCCTCCGCAGCAGCGGAGGCCGCGCAGGGCGAGGCGCCCGTAGGTCCGCGGCTCGACGGGGCGGCCCCCGCAGCAGCGGCGCCTGCACAGGGCGAGGCCGACCAGGCAGATAATCCGTACCAGTTTAAGTTCGGAGGTACCGAGTCCTTGCACTTCTTTGGGGGAGTTGAGAGGATGACACCTGAAGAACTTGCCCGAGCCCAGCTAGTGCAGGGACAGGAGCACTGGAAGTTCAACGTTGCACTTCGACCGCACGAGTTCCAGACAATGACAAAGTGCCAACCGGCCGCCCCCCTCCGCGTCTGCAGCGTGCTTGTCCCGTGCATGCACAACACGGTGCCGCTGGTGCGCGGAGATCGGCTGATGCTGCAGATCACAGAGGAGAAGAGGGCCACCGACACCCAAAAGGAGAAGCAGGCATGGCAAAAGGAGCAGAAAGAGCAGGAGAAGAAACGGAAGAAGGACGCCGAGGAGGGACGGAAAGCCCCCAAGAGCGGTAAGATGACAATCCCTGGCCAGGGGGCCCACTTCGTGTGATCCCGCCGCAGCAGCGGAGGGCGCGCGAAACGGGGCGGCAGATGACAGCGGCCGATGATCCACCCGTCGCAGCCCGCAGCCGTCAGCTGGATGGGGAGGAGGAAAAGGGCGGGGAGAGGAGGTCGAAGAGGGAGGGGGGAGGGGGGCAGCAGAAACAGCACAAGACAGGGATGGGAGAGGTCACGCATCCGCCGCAGTAGTAGTGGCGGTGGTACGTCAGTTCTCATGGCGGCGCGGCGGTCGCTGAGAAATGGAGCAAGTGCGAGGGCCTGCAAATGCTTAAATGTGAGTGCCTCTCGTCCCCTCCCCTCCTCTTCCTCCATGAGATCTCTCTCCTGGTGCATATCCCCTGCCAGGTCTCGTCCTGCTCCTCTCCCTCTGTGTTCGTCCTGCCCTCCCCTCACGCCTCGCCTCCGTCTCCGTCCCCCCTCGTCCGTTCCTGCCTCCCTCCCGTGTCCTGTTTTCCTCTCTCCGTTCTCATCGTCCTGCTCATCGTCCTGCCGTCCTGTTCGCGGGACGCTCTGCGGGACAGAGGGGCGGTCAAAGCACACAAGGCCCCCCCCCTCTGTGACAGAGGGGGGTGCGCTTTTCCGTGCGCCGATCGCGGGCGCCCCTCTGTCACAGAGGGGGGGTGGAAAAGCGCCGCCCCCCCTCTGTGACAGAGGGGGGGGTCGTGCTTTTCCGCGCGCCCCCCTCTGTGACAGAGGGGTGGTCGTTCGATCAGGACGCCCCCCCCCTGCGGGACAGAGGGTCGGTCAGAGCACGCAAGGCCCCCCCTCAAGGGGCAGAGGAGCGGTCAAGGGACAGGGAAGGCAGCTGTGCTCGTTCGGAGAGAAGGAGGGGGAGGGGTTGGATGAGATGGAAGGATGCTCGTGGAGGGAGCATGATGCTGATGAGGAGTAGGAGGATCTGTTCGAGACGAGGAGTCCGCTTTCCATAGCCGTTTTCAGGCGGATCACCTGTGAGGGGAGCAGACGCCTAGGACGCGGGCGCCTTCGCAGCAGCGAGGGCTTGCGCGCGGCGGCATGAAACGCAAGGCAGAGGAAACGTGGCGGGAGGTCGTTGTCGGGAAAGCAGCGCGCCAAGATGGCACGAGCATGGGGGTGCTCTGCGTGACGGGCGGGCTGTGCCGAAGTCACGAGGGAGCAGCGGGATTTGCTCTGGAATGCGAGGGGCGCTGTGTCTTGGGCGGCGAGGAAAGCCTAGAAGCCTTCGCGCCCGTCGGAAAGCACCGCCCGTGGATGCTCAAGGTGGTCGGTGGTCACAGTGCCGTGAAGGGCGCCTTGAACGAAACAAACATGTTAGAGCAATTGGTTGGGAAGCTTCGCGCCGGAGAAGGATACAACGTGGATGAAGCGGCGACTCCTGTGAAAGAGGCCCCCGCAGCAGCGGGGGTTGCAGCAGGGTCTCCCGCAGCAGCGGGAGAAAAAGGTCGGGATCCCATGGCGTATCTCCTCGGCACCGTCAAGGTCGCATCGAAAGCGAAGAAAACTCTGAGAAGCAGCAAGGATTTTCTCGAGGCACGCTCTGCAGAGTAACCGTGCCGATGTCTCCTAAGCCAGATGAGGCCGACACGAAAGAGGTTAGTGCGCCTGAGAACAAGTATGGGCAACTACTCGTTCAGAGTCAGGACCTGCCTTGGCTTCTGCATTACCTGTGCGAGGAGAGCCAGGGCACAAGCGTTCCCGAACCCAACGACGACGACGAGGACGACGCTTTGGACGAGAAGCGCCCGTGGACCACCAGGTGGCGCCCCTCTCGGATGTGGACACTGGAGGTCAAAGGAGGGCCAATGGCAGGCCGAAAATGGGCCTCCAGGATTCAGGATCTGAACGAGGAGAAATGGTCCACAGGCGTGGCGTTGACGGAAGCGACGACGCCCTTGAAACAGTCCACCCGCGCGCAGCAGAAGCAGGTTCTTCTAGCGTTCTTGGAGGACGTGGTCCAGAAAGCCATCAAGCAGGAAACAGAGAAGTGATGCCCTCGTTATCCGCTCGCTGGCGCGCGCCGCAGCAGCGGCGCGCTGACCGCTACAACGGCTTGTTTTATGCAGACAGACTCGGTGTTTGCACCGCAGCAGCGGCGCGCTGACCGCTGAGGTGGATGCCCGCGGGTTCCCGTCGACTGGACAGGGGTTAGGGCGCGCGCGGGGGATCGCGAGCCTGCGGCTCTCCAGCGCTCGCGCGCTAGAGGACAAAAGGAACTCGCGGAATCTGGCGAGGACGGGGCGGAGGGGTTGGGACCAGTAGGAGGGGGAGGGGAGGAGGAGGAGGAGGAGAAGGAGGAGCAACAGCAGCAGCAGCAGCAGCACCCGCAGCAGCACCGACAGGAGGATCATTGCGAGGATGCGGCCGTTTGCTTGCCCTGCGGCGCTGGGCTCGAGACAAGAGGGCGGCCGCGTGTGCGCGCGCATGGCTTCGGCATCATGGCCGCCGCAGCCGCTCCGCCCCCAGACCCAGGCGACGCTCGCCCTGCAAACGCGCCTCTGCGGGTCGGGCACGACCGCGAGGTCAACGAATTTGGAGTTTTTATACCAACAAGACAAAACGAAAGACCCCGACAGAGTGCTCATGAATCCACGGAAACTAAAGAGGCCAATATTCGGATTCGGGTAATTACGTTATGCGCCGCAGCAGCGGCGCGGCTTGCCATTATGAATCTGGCAAACGCATATGGAAGAATATTCATTTATGCTCGCAGTGGCCGTGTCCCAGCGACCACCGTCTGGCGGACGGTTCTGTGGACCGCAAGAAGCGGTTAGGTTTTGGAGTCCGATGAGGAGTAGGAGGATTTGTTCGAGACGAGGAGTCCGCTTTCCATTGCCGTTTTCAGGCGGATCACCAGTGAGGGGAGCTGACACCTAGAACGCGGGCGCCTTCGCAGCAGCGAGGGCTTGCGCGCGGCGGCATGAAACGCAGGGCAGAGGAAACATGGCGGGATGTCGTTGTCGGGAAAGCAGCGCGCATAGATGGCGCGAGCATGGGGGTGCTCTGCGCGACGGGCGGGCTGTGCCGAAGTCACGAGGGAGCAGCGGGATTTGCTCTGGAATGGGAGGGGCGCTATGTTTCCTTTGGCGGCGAGGAAAGCCTAGAAGCCTTCGTGCCCGTCGGAACGCACCGCCTGTGCATGCTCAAGGTGGTCGGTGGTCTCAGCGCCGTGAAGGGCGCCTTGAACGAAACGACAATGTTAGAGCAAGTGCTTGGGAAGCTTCGCGCCGGAGAAGGAGACAACGTGGATGAAGCGTCGACCCCTGTGAAAAACGCCCCCGCAGCAGCGGGGGTTGCAGCAGGAGCATCCGCAGCAGCGGGAGAAAAAGGTCGGGGTCCCATGGCGGATCTCCTCGGAACCGTGAAGGGCGCATCGAAAGCGAAGAAGGTGGCGGCGCGTCGCCAACCGGAGAAAACCCATGAGACACAGAACCTATTTTCTCGAGGCACGCTCTGCCTCTCGCTCCGTGCGGTCGTCTTGGCTGCTGGCAGCTGGGCGGCTCTGGGCGGCGTCGGGCCTCCGCTGACCGATTGCATGATGCATATATGTATATCTTGTGTATGTATGGTGTGTCGACGTATATGTATATATATATATATATATATGTATATATATATGCATATGTATATATATAACACGGACGCAGTTGAGAGTCGATGGGGGGAGGGGGCGTGGCCCGCGGCCCAGGGCGGGGCCCGAGACTCTGGGACAGGACACAGGGCCTCATCATCGTAGGATGCTCATCATTCTCATCATCGCTATGATGGTGGGGGAGGAGGGGACAGCTACCAGCTGCGCGTTGGCGCCACCGCCGCTCCCCCGCGCCCGCCGGCGCGCCCGCAGCGCGGCTGCGGGAGGGGCTGCGCCTCAATTCCTGCAGATGCGGCCTGCAGGAATGTTGCACTTTTGGCGTCTTGTACAAACGCCCGAGCGGCCCGCTTTTTTTTTGGGGGGGCTGTTGGTTCACGGTGGAAGAGGAGACCATCATCATCCCCCGTGCCGCGTTCGCCTTCCCTCGACCACGATGTCGACGACTTCCCACATTCTGGCCTTGTTTTCTGGGGGGTGTTCTCGGAGTCGTTCGGGCCGTTCGTTCGTGTGTGCATGCTTCTGAGTTTTCTGCGCGTCGTTCGGGCCGCTCGTCCTGGCGTGGGTCGTTCGGGCCCCTCCTCACCAGCCCATCTCACAGCAGCAACCCTCGCGAAGCATGCCGACGGTCGTGTTTTTTTCAGGCGTGTGTCCGCTGGGCCCCGCATATCTCCCTTGTTCCTCGTTCCTCCCGCCCCCTTGTACATCCTCCTTGTGGGGGGATGCGGCCGTTTGCTTGCCCTGCGGCGCTGGGCTCGAGACACGAGGGCGGCCGCATGTGCGCGCGCATGGCTTCGGCATCATGGACGCCGCAGCCGCTCCGCCCCCAGACCCAGGAGACGCTCGCCCTGCAAACGCGCCTCTGCGGGTCGGGCGCGACCGCGAGGCCAACGAATTTGTGGAGTTTTGGCGCCAAGAAGACAAAACGAAAGACCCCGACAGAGTGCTCGTGAACCCACGGAAACTAAAGGGGACAATATTCGGATTCGGGCACGTTATGCGCCGCAGCAGCGGCGCGGCTCGCCATTATGAATCTGGCAGACGCATATGTAAGAATATTCATTTCTGCTCGCAGTGGCCGTGTCCCAGCGACCATCGTCTGGCGGACGGTTCTGTGGACTACAATAAGTGGTCAGACTTGCAAGCGCCCTGGCATTTAGTCATTGCGCGGGCGGGTGGCCCGCAGGAGCTGGAGCCCCCGCAGCAGCGGAGGCGCCGGCCGAGGCGTGCGAGGTCCTTGCTGAAGCGGCAGCGGAGCCGTGGGTGGGCCCTGCTGAAGGCCCCGCAGCAGCGGGGCCGTCAGCGGAGGCGTGCGTGGCCCCTGCTGAAGTGGCAGCGGAGCCGTACGTGGGCTCTTCTGACGGCCCCGCAGCAGCGGGTGCGTCAGCGGAAGCGTGCGCGGCCCCTCCTGAAGTGGCGGCGGCACCGTGCGCGTGCCCTTCTGCAGGCCCCGCAACAGCGGAGGCGCGCGTAGGTCCTGCCGGCGCGCATGGCGCCGACGCTATCGCCGAGGCCGCTTCCGCAGTGGAGGCTGCCCTGAAGGACTCCGCGGCAACAGCAGCTCTCTCAGCAAAGGGGGTTGCCCCTGTCGCTTTCCCCCAACCCGCCCCGCTTGCTGTTCGCGACATAGCGGAACCCGTGCTTCCAGGGGCGGAGATTGCTGCAGTGACCGCCTTTGAAAAGACAGCCGCGAACGCAGGCGCCGCGGTTGCCCCGCCCGCGCCTGCAGGGGCACTTTCAGAACAAGGCCAGAGGTGCTTCGAGAAATTGATGAAGTTGTCGCGCAGTATTCGCGGAATGCCGGGGGGAGGCCGAGAGTGGATAGGGTATTCTGCTGTCGTAATCTTTGCACTTCTGCGGAAGGTGCGCGTCTACGTGTGGGAAGGACGGAACAGAGTCGACCTTTGCAAAGCTGTCTTGCCGCCGTGGAAACTGGAGGAGTTAACCCGTGAGCCTGCGGCGGACGCGATCGCGTGTTGCGCCGTCCCCCGAGAATCGGGGCCACCGGACTGGGCCCCCGTGTCGGAGGAGTATCCTTTGATTCTATGCAATCATTTTATCGCAGGCGTCTCTACCGACTTTGTGGACATCACGGGAGATGCTTCGACGGTGGGCGGTTTCTATTCGGCTCTCGGTGTGTTCGTCGTGTCCACAGTCGCAGACGGGGACTGCGGTTTGGATTGCATGTTGCGGATGACCCAGGAGGTTTCCACGCGAGATTCTCGCAGGGAGCTCCGCCAGGACAGTTGCTCTCTCCGACCACCCTGATCCTTCGCTTCCATCTCTGCTGCCCCCGCATGCTCTCCCCCTCCTTCTCCCCATTTTGCCTTCATGCCTCTCCCATCGCGCCCCCCTCTCCCCTCGTGCCCCCCCCCGCCGAGTCTCCTTGCCCCTCCTCCATGCCCGCCTGCCAGGACATCGCGGACTACATTGTGCAAAGGGTGCGTCTGGCGTGGTTCCTCGACGTGATGGTCCTGACACAAGAAGTCACGCAGGATGACGCCCAGGAGCTTCGTCGCCTGCAGAGCGCCTTAGACGACGAAGAACTTGCCCCGCAGCCTGGCCACGCCGCCCCCCCGAGTGCACAGGGCGTTGCCGCCGCAGCAGCGGCGGCGCCACCGGAGGACCTGGCAGTGGTGGAAGTCGACGCCGAGGCAGTCTGTCAGGAGCTCGTGCAAGCCATCCAATGGTGGACAGGACTGAAAGACGCTGCGTGCGCCCTGGACGTAGCTCGGGAGTTGATGCCCGCAGAGCGGGAGGAGCAGCTCTTGAGGTACAGGAACCGCGGCTGCGAGCGCAAAGCCCCCGCCCAGAACAAGACGCGCGTGGTGGTCCCGTCGCTCCTGTGCTCGAGGATGGAGATAGCGGGTGCTTTCGACGAGCACATGCGCTCTTTAGGCTGGACGCCTGGAGACCTCTTTCCGTATGGAGGGGCGCGTTCATTCATGGATGCGTGGGACTGGGGTTCCATGTCCCGTCTCTCTCTCTCTCTCTCTCTCTCTCTCTCTCTCTCTCTCTCTCAGGAAGCGCACGCACGTTGTGCGGCGCTGGCACAAGGCTTTTCTGTCGTCGAAATACGCCTCCGCAGTAGCGGAGGCCGTTCGGCATCCGCGGGGACACGAGACGCAGCACGGGCAGGGGCGCCTCCTGAAGTGGAAAGGGCGGAAAAGGATACCACAACAGGGACAGGGGCCAGCTCGAAAATGCCCTTGGCTGCGGCAAGCTCTGTTTGAATGGTGGAGTTCTATTCGGCACAGTGTAGATTGGAAAATGATCAACAGTGGAATGCGAAGTACCCAAAGAGAGCCAGCGAAGATAGCAAGGCTCACGCAAAGCATGCTCCAGACCAAAGCGTTGGAGCTCATGAGCGAGTACGTCACGCAGCAGCTGCGGATCGGGCAGCGACCCGCCGCCGCGGAGTTGAGGTCGCGCTGGTGGGCCTCCTGGCGCAAGGAATACGGCCTCAGCATGCGGTACCCGAACAGGAAGTACAAGTGCCCGCTGCCCGTCTTGGAAGAGCGCCTCGAGCGAGGCTGGCTGAACGTGTTTAGGGCGCGCGCCGCGTGCGTGCTACTCAACGAGCAGGGTCCCGAGATGGAGAACTTCGACCAGTCGTCTTTCCACCACGATGAAACAGGATCAGCTGGCGTGAGGACCCTCGCAGTAGCGGGGGTCGAAGTGCCACTGGTGGAGTGCCACGGCGCGGTGCGGGAGCGGTGGACGGCCAATTTCATGACAATGAGCGACAAGGATCGACTGCGGAGAGAAGGCCCCCCACCGATGGAGTGCATGTTCAAGGCGGAGGGGGGAGGAGAGAAGTTGAGGCCGCGCCTGCTCGAACACCTTCGGCGCCGAGGGTTCGGCAGATGGGTGTCGGCGACCACCAGCACCAAGGGGTCTTACCGGACACCGTGCGTGCTCGCGTACCTGGACCGCCACCTCCCTCATCTGCCAGAGCCTCCGCAGCAGCGGGAGTGGAGAATTATGATGGCGGATGATCATGGCCCTCACTTGTCCCCGCTTGTGAGTAAGCTATGTTGGTCTCGAGGGTACGTGTTCATCCCGCACGGGGGCGGCGTAACCCCAATCCTCCAAACTGTGGACACACATCTGAATCAACACGCCAAGCGCGAGTACATGAAGAGAGAAGGAGCCGCGCTGCTGAGAGCCATGAGGCTGGGCCAGTGCGTCCCACAGCTGGACAAGTTAGAATGCATTGACTTGATGGTGGAAGTGATGTCCCAAATGGGTCTTCACTTGGCTGCGGCAGAGGGGTACTGGGAAACTGGTTTCAAGGCAAATCTGCGGGATGCGGACTTGGGCGCGCGCATATGCAAGGAGGCAGGCCATTTCTGGAGAAAGTTGAGGATGCGTGAGAAGGTCGCCGCCGCAGTAGCGGGGGTCGAAGAAGAGGTACAGGCGGGGCGCTTGAGATGGACTTACAAAGACATCATGCGATTGGTCCTCCCGCACCCTCGACGCGGCCACTGCGACGACGTGTTCACGAACCTTGGAGACGACACGGCTCTGGGCGAGGGCGACAAGATTTGGCATGGCATGGAGGGGGCGGAAGACGCTGCCGAGGGTCTCCGCAGCAGCGGGGACACTGGGGGTGGCAATTCCGTCGACGCCCTCGAAGGAGATGAAGATGATGGGAGCGAGGACGACGACGGGTGGAGCGCCGCTGGCGAGTTTGACTACGAATGGGCCAATCAAAGTCTCACCGCAGCAGCGGCGGGGGAGAGCGCGCTGGAGGCACCGCCTGGCCTGTCGACGTCTCGTATGGAAACTGCGGAGCAGACGTCTGACTTGATGAGAACGTATTCGTCGATTGCTGAGGAGTTGCGCAGCTGGGGCGACATCGCGGGGGCCACGTTCATGGAGACGCAATTACGGAAAGAACGGAGGCGAGTGCGTGAAGTGTCGAAGGAAGATCCCGGGGTTCAGCGGGCCCTCGCAGCATACGAGGACGCCCGCGAGGCGACGCTCAGAAACGAGAAACGACAGCGGGATGTCGAGGCGCGGCGCAGAGAAGAGCTAACCCGCCTGGGGGGCGACGTAAAGAAAGCGCGCAAGCTGCTGAGGACACAGCAAGCCAAACTCTTAGACGCAGAGGCAGCCATAGATATCAAACACAGGATGAAGCATGTCGGGTTATCCGAGCTGGGCGCGGGCCTTCGCAGCTGCG
This sequence comes from Prorocentrum cordatum, assembly GCA_963575745.1. NCBI lineage: Eukaryota > Dinophyceae > Prorocentrales > Prorocentraceae > Prorocentrum > Prorocentrum cordatum. The sequence goes on along the minus strand of CAUYUJ010018505.1, from coordinate 280,067 downwards.
GAGGCGCGGCGGGTCGAACGTCGAGGTGCGACGCGCTGAATCGCCTTGCGATTTTGGGTTCTGGGCTTTCTGCAGCTCAGCGGTCAGATTTTGAGTGGTTTCGGCGGGAATGGGACGCCGCTGGCATGGGGGACTTCGGTGGAAAGTGGCCGGAGACGTTTGCCACATGGTTGCAGAACGTCATAGACGAGTACTTGGGAGGCAACCCGAGAGCTTTCAGCATGTTTATGCACAGTGAGACGCGACGCCGTCTGTCTGGCTCCCTGGCGCTTGCTGCCCCTGCAGCTGGGGGCCTCTGAGAGGCGCGGCCCGCCGCAGCAGCGGCGAGGCGCGGGGTGTGAGTTCGGGCAGCAGCCACTGCTCTTCCACCTGGCTGCGACTGAGGCGCCGCGTGCGCGCGCGGACGCAGCGCAGGCCCTGTGCAGAAGAAACAGGGAGGAGGGAGGACGGGGGAGGAGGTGAGAGGAGGGGGAGAGCAGGCAGGGGGAGAAAACCACGCGGGTGTCGATCACTCCGCCCCTCCTCCTGCTCTCCCCCCTCCTTTTCCCTGATCTCTCCTGGTCATTATATCATTCCTCTCTCTATCCCTCTCTTTCTCTCTCTCCCTCTCTCTCGTTATCGTCGTCCGTCTCTCTCTCTCTCTCTCTCTATATATATATATCCCTCTCTCACTATCTCCCTGTCTCTCCCTCTCTCTCTCTCTCTCTCTCTCTCTCTCTCTCTCTCTCTCTCTCTCTCTCTCTCTCTCTCTCTCTCTCTCTCTCTCTCTCTCTCCCTCTCTCTCTGCCCGCCCTTTCCTTCCCTATCCGCCCCGTCTTCCTCCTCTTCGCCCCGCCCCCCTCCTTCCACCGCCGTTTCGGCCCCAGGAGCCCGGCTCTGACGGCCGCCCCCCCTGCAACGCGGGGGCAAGGAGTGATGGCCGCGGCCAGCAGCAGCAGCAGCAGCCCATTGGGCCCCGCAGCAGCGGGGCCTCGGGGCCGACTGTCGGCAGTGTTTACAGCGAAATCTGGGAAGGTTTGGCGACCTGTGGGTGGTCAGGCAGAACCCTGGAAGGGTCCTTGGGCCCTTGTGCCAGAGGGCGCCCCCGCAGCAGCGGGAGCTGCGCCGCCTGGCGTTTCAAGCTCAGCAGCGGCGGCGCGATCAGAAGTTTCTACAATACGCACCCGCCCAGGCGACTCGGTGGTGGATCCGAGCGACGACGAAGAGCCTCAGGAATTTGGGGGCTGCGCGCCGCCCGACGACGTCGAGCGGCGCAACTGCGTTCTTCGCGACACCGTCCCGCGCGAGTTCTTCTGCGAAAGAAGAGCGGCTGACGTGAACAGGCAGCGGAACGACAACGTGGGCAACCTTTCCGTCCTGTTCGGGAACTGGGGCCCCATGCCGAGCGAGACCAACCACGCGGACCAGCGGCGGAGACTTGAGTTGCAGCTGCGGCATTGCCCTGCTCTCGTGGCGTGCTTTGCGGAATGTGAGGAGCAGATGGAGGCAATCCTACAGCGGCCAGGGAAACCACCGCCGCTGCAGGCGGACGCCCCCGCAGCAGCGGGGGCGTCAGCAGCGGAGGGCCAAAGCAGCAGCAGCGGTGGGCCTTTTGTCGCCCCCGCAGCAGCGATGGCGACAGCAAGAGGAAGTCGTGCTGCGAGTGTTGGCGATTGCCAACAGCTCCAGAATCGACCAGAGTACGAATACTTGACCCTGCGCGGGCGTGAGGACAAGTCCTTGTGCATCGCTGCGCGCGCAAATCTGTGTTGCGCAATGCGGCTGCTCCACTGGGAAAGGAGTGTCGACGGCCACTACAAAACTGCAAAAGGGCACAAGATGGAAGCGTTCTCGAGGATCATGGTGGTTGAGGTCTACTTCGATCAAACCTACGCCCACTTCGGCTCGAAAGTGCGGGTGCGCGCGGTGCACCTCCACCGCGACACGGCGAAACATTCCAAAGGCTTTAACGAGGCTCACAAGACGTGGTGGCGGAGGCTGGCGACCATCTTGCAGGACAACAACGTTGACATCCTTTGTGGGGATTTCAACATGGCGCTCACACAGACGCTGCCGAGTCTTCGGGGTCTAGGCATGCGATTGGAGACGGCAGCAGCGTACTTCTGGCGCGGATTGGACGGCACTCCGTGCTTGGACAGCTGCGGCATCTTCGTTCTCAACAGGCCTGGCGAGTACACCCTGTGCTGGCCGCTGAGCGCCGTGCACGACAGAGACGAGACGGGGTTGCTCTTCGCACGCAAGTCGGTGATCGGTGAGATCGGGTACCGTAACAGAAGCAAGGCAGAGGCCCCCGCAGCAGCGGGGGCCTCCACCAGCCCATCATCGGAGCCGACGTACTGGCACCACAGCCAGAACGGAGGCCCTGGGATGCCTTACGATCGCTACTACCCGAAAAAAGACGCCCGCGAGCACCTCCAGGATTTACTGACTCAGTCAGAGGAATGCCAACGCAAGATCCAAGAGAAGGAGCGTGAGAAACTGAGGCGCGCCGAGGCTGAGGCTAGAGGGGGCCACCGCTTCTCTAGTAATCGCGAGGTGACCCTCTTCCGCGCGTTGCAGAAGACGCTCCCGCCGGAGACCGTGGAGGTGGAGGGGCGCTGGCACGGCGGCGCCCACTACCCTCTCCTGTTCCAAATGCGCATGGCCAGCGTGCGTTCGCAGGGGGGGAAGCAGGAGAGAGCCAAAGAGAAGAAGGACAGGCGCGCCCAGAAACAGCGAGCAGCTGCGCTCCAGGGCGCCGCAGCAGCGGCGCCCGAGCAGCACGGGCCCGAGCGCCAGGCGCCAGAGCAGCACCGCGAGAGGGACGAGCAAGACGAGCGCGCCCAACAGGCGTGGCGCCCACCAAGATGGGCAGACGAAAACGCGGACGACGGCCGCGACTGGCCCGCGGCTGGCGATGGAAGGTCGCGGCGGGGGGTTGAAAGGGTGAGGGGGGGTGAGGGAGGGTGGAGCACGGGGGGGGCAGGAGGGAGGAGAGGGAATGAGGAATAGGCTGAGCAGGACGAGGGATGACATAAGGAAATGAGTGTCGGGAAGGGGCGGGAGTTGACAGGGAGGGGATAATTATAGAAATAGTTACTTATCACCCCCAAGGTGGCAGCCGACCCCGCAGTGCCCATCTCCAGGGCCTGCGCCGCTGGAGCAGCGAGGGCAGCGCGGCGCCGCCAGCTACATCTCGGACGCGATCGCTGCCCTCGGCCACGAGCCGCCAGAGCCCCCGCGGCAGCGGAGGCCACAGACGCCATGGCAGCAACCAACAGACGGGGGGTGGCGCAGGGATGAGTGGTGGCGCACCAGGAAGGGCGAGGAGCGCGAGTGGCAACAGCCGAGCGGCGAGGCTTCCTCGCTGCAGGACCGCAGGGTCGACTCCGCCTGGCGCGACATGCAAGTTGCATTCGGCAGCGACCGACGCCCCAGTGACTGGTGGAGCAGCCACAGTGGGTGGAGTAGCGGCCAGGGGCACTGGGGGGCCACGAATTGGAGGTGGGTCGAACACCCCCCGAGACCAATCCCTGGGAAGAACTTAGCTGAACCATCGCACAGGAGCCGCCCCTCCGCAGCAGCGAAGGGAGGCCTCATCGGCCGAACGTCGACCCTCCGCAGCAGCGAAGGCCTTGCCAATGCATCGTGAGCGGCGGCGATTCGCGCGCGCCGTCGTGCTCGGCGACCGCTGCCCGAGCGGAGAAGGAAAAAGAAACGGCGCTTTGATCGGTGCTGTCGTTGCCTCCTCTTCTTCATCGTTTTCTTCTCCCTCCCCCTCCAATCCCCCATCCCGCCATCGCATTTTATCGTCTCCAATCGTATCGGGAGCTCCCGTGGCAGAAGAGCACCCAGAACGAGGTCCTCCGTGACAGAGGGGGGGCATCTTAGACCCCCTCTGTGACAGAGGGGGGGCATCTTAGACCCCCTCTGTGACAGAGGGGGGGCCAAACAACAAATGATCACTTTAATGCGGCTTCTGGATTAGAGGCCCTTGGCCACCCTGGCAGCAGTTAGCTTAAAGAATGCAGGCGGCCGTCAGCCGCGCCCCTGGCAGCTCCTCCCGAGCGGAACCGACGAGACCGACCCCCCCCCCCTGCCAGAAAGCAGGCTCGGGTAGGGTCCAGCACTGGTCCAAAGGCTGACCGCGCCGTCGGTGCCTGGCGGGGCCCCGGCAGACCCTGGCAGTCGGGCGGCCGCGTGGCAGGAGCGGGACAGCTCCCCGGCGCTGCAGACGGGCCCATAGGCAAGGCCGAAGCACGACAGCTTCCGTGGGACGTCCCTACCCTCTCGTGGCAGCCGCAGCTGTTCCCTGGCTTATACTAAACTCCGGCAGCCGTCAGCTGCACCCCTGGTAACATGGGCATATTTGCAGGTACAGTGATGCCGGCAGGCCGCCGACGCAGGGGCCAGCAGGTCGACAGTAGACAGTGCTGCCCGTCGGGAAGCTCTGCTCGTACATAGTCCTGGCAGCGTGGGTGCTGACAATAAGTGTCCCCGCGCGTTCCACTGGACGTGGACTTCCATACGAATCAGTGCGGCCGTCAGCCGCTCCCTGGGCACGCTCCCCTGGACGTGTACTCCATGCGAACCCGTGCGGCCGTCAGCCGCTCCCTGGCTCTCGCCCCTCTCCCTTTCTCTCTCCTGGCGCCGGGTGTCTCTGGCGGGCCCCTCCATGTGGCCGGCTGGTGATGTCTGTCCCCGCCGCCCCCACCGCAGGAGGGTCCCACACGGGCAGGGTGGCCTGTCAAGTGTGGCCATGGGCCGGGCCCGCAAGTGCCATCGCCTTCGGGCCGGTTCGTTGCCACTTGCTCGGGGCAGGTGTCTCCCACTGGATACGTGCGTGGCGTCTCGGAGCGGTCCAGCCTACTTAACCTTTCCCCACTGCAGTGTCTGTGTGGATTGTACGTGCAGGCCACTCTCTGCTCGTCCCGACAAGCACCTTCACCATGGTGGACTGGCGCCGCGGCGCGTAACACAGAATTCCCGGGCATTTTGCCACAGGGCTGCACGATGCTCGAGCTTCCCTGGGCGATGCAGTTCAGCCAGCCAGCCCCCCGCCGCCGCTGCCGCAGCTGCTGCCTCTGAGAGCTGGCCCGGCCGGCTCGCGCTGCGCCCATGAGCTAATTTAAGTTTGCCCGCCGGCCCGGACACCGTGTTCGCCGCCAGCGCTCTTCGCTTGCGGCCGCGACTAAAAAAAGTGTCCCCACCAGCCTATCCAGAAACGATGCCCAGAGGAGCTGACGAAAGGAGAAGGACGAAACACGCACAGTGAAGCAGCGAGGGAGTCTGGCCTGGAAGGCGTGTTGGGGCCATCTCCGGGCCCGCGTGGGGGGAAGGAAGCTGAGAAGGAGGAGGAGGAGGAAGAGGAGGGGGATGATGATGATGATGATGATGATGATGATGATGATGATGATGATGATGATGGTGATGGTGATGGTGATGGTGATGGTGATGGTGATGGTGATGATGATGATGATGATGATGATGAAGATGATGATGATGATGATGATGATGATGATGATGATCATGATGATGATGATGATGATGATCATGATGATCATGATGATGCTGCTGCTGATGATGATGATGATGATGATCATGACGATGATGATCATGATGATGATGCTGATGGTTGATGATGATGATGATGCTGATGATGATGATGATGATGAGGACGATGATTATGATCATGAAAAGGAGGAGGATGAGGAGGAGGAGGAGGAGGAGGAGGGAGGAGGCATGAGGAGCAAGACGAGGAGAAGGAGGACGAGGATGACGCAGACAATGACTAAAAGAGTGAGGAGGAGGAAAAAGGGGAAAGGGAGGGGGAGGGGGAGGAGGAGGAGGAGGAGGAGGAGAAGGAGGAGGAGGAGGAGGAGGAGGAGGAGGAGGACCAGGACGAGGGGGAGGATGCGGACGAGGAGGAGGAGGAGGAGGGGGAGGAGGAGGAGGAGGAGGACGAGGAGGAGGAGGAGGAGGAAGAGGAGGAGGAGGAGGAGAATTACGTGGACGAGGACGAAGGATATGGACGAGAACGAGAGGACGAGGAGGAGGATGAGGATGATGATGAAGATGCTGATGATGATGATGATGCTGATGATGAACATATGCCGGTGATGACGATGCTGGTGATGATGATGCTGCTGCTGATGATAATGATGACGGTGATGATTATGATGATGATGTTGCTGATGATGATGATGATCATGATGATGATGATTATGATGATGATGACGATGATGATGATTATGATGATGGCGATGGTGGTGGTGATGGTGATGGTGATGGTGCTGATGCTGATGCTGATGCTGATAATAATGATGATGATGGTGGTGATGATGGTGGTGGTGATGATGATGGTGATGATGATGATGATGTTGCTGCTGTTGATGATGATGCTGATGATGGTTGTGGTGGTGGTGATGATAATGATGATGATGATGATGCTGCTGCTGATGATGATGCTGATGATGATGATGATGATGATGTCGATGATGATGATGATGATGATGATGATGATGATGATGATGATGATGATGATGATGATGATGATGATGATGATGATGATGATGATGATGAGAGAAGGGGGAGGAGGAGGAGGAGGAGGAGGAGGAGGAGGAGGAGGACGAGGACGAGGAGGAGGAGGAGCGACAGGAGGAAGAGGAGGAGGAGGAGGACGAGGACGAGGAGGTCGACGAGGATGAGGATGAGGAGGGGAACGAGGACGAGGGCGAGGAAGACGAGGAGGTTTCTGTTCGGAGCTTTTCCAAGCGTCTCTTCAGCTCTCTGGGAGCCGTCTTGAAACATGTTTTTGTGCTTTGCTTATCGTTGTGCTGTGTTCCTCTTGGGCCTCTCTTGGAGCCCTCTTGAGCCATCTTGGAGCCATCTTGAGGCCCCGGAAGGCCATCGAAAGCAAAAGTGCGAGAAGGTCAGATTCATTGATTTTAGCTACGTGTTTGAAGGATTTGGGTATCTCAAGCATCCTTGGGAGGCTCCGTGGCCATCTTTAGCAGTCTTGGAGCCGTCTTGGGGCCTCTTGGAGCATCTTGGGAGCTATCTGGAGCTAGCTTGGGCTATCTTGAGCTATCTCGAAGGTCATCTTGGGCTCTCTGAGGCCCCTCGGGGGCCGCTCGGGGGCCTTTTGGGGGCCTCTCGGGGGCCTTTTGGAGGCCTCTTGGGGCTTCTTGGGGTGCTCTTTGGGCCCTCTTGGGAGCCTCCTGGGAGCCCTGGAGGGCCTGTTGGGGCCATCTGGGAGGCGGTCGGTCAAAAGAGCGGGGGTACTAGATATGCGTCCCCCCCTCGGGGGCCACGATCCTGGTGAGGGGTGGCAGAAAATGGCCCTCCCAATGGCAGAAAAGAAGCCTCCGACACATCGCGACCCCATCCCAAAAAACCTCAAGGAGGGGAGGGGGAGGGTTCCCCTCCCCGAAGGCAAGAAGGGGTTGTGGAAGAGGCAAGAGGCCCTCGTTAGACCACCTGTCGCCCAAAGGGCTGGTGGGATTCACAGATCTCATTGAGTTTTGTGACTTTCACGGAAGGTTCGCCGCCTGGGGGTCTCCGCAGGGAGGTTCGCGGTCGTCGATCGGGGAGCGAAGCCGGGGGCGGCGAATCTCCCGAGAAAATTCACAGGTCTCATTGAGTTCTGTGAATTTTAGAAAGGGTTCACCGCCTGGGGGTCTCCGCAGGGAGGTTCGCGGTCCTTTGTCGGGGGCGGAGCTGGCTTGGGGCGGTGAATCTTCTGTAAAGTTCACAGGTCTCATTGAGTTTCATATGAATGTTACGGAACGTTCACCGCCTGGGGGCCTCCGCAGGAAGGTTCGCTGTCCCAAGTTGGAGGGCGGAGCTGGCTTGGGGGCATAGCGGGCCGGCCTGGGGCGATGAATCTCCCGTACTTGTATTGAAGGTTCACCGCCTGGGGGCCTCCGCAAGGAGGTTCGCGGTCCTCGGTCGGGGGGCGGAGCCGGCGTGTGGCGGTGAATCTCCCGTAGAGTTCAAAGATTTCATAGAGTTCTGCGAATTTCACGGAAGGTTCACCGCCTGGGGGCTTCCGCAGGGAGGTCGGGGACACTGGGAACCGTCTCGAGAGCTGTATGGAGAATTCCAGTGTTCTCGGAGGTAGCAACCCAGTCACAGACGGCGACGATAAGGGCGAATAGCCCAGGGGCGGGTATTACACGTATTCGCCCGAGAGCCTTGCCGAAGACATAGATAATCGGCGCCCTTGGATATATGTATTGTTCCCCCCTGGGCTATTCGCCCCCGTCGTCGCCCCTGAAAATAGGGAAGCCGACAGTGCCCGCCGATGAGCACGACCCGAAGTCCTCGTGGACAGCGACTCGCCGGATGTCCTCTGCACATGCAAGAGTTTCGCTTGCCGCCCGCTCCAGGCGGCAGCTCCAGCGGCCACCGCCGAAGCATCCAGAGACTGCGCCAAGGGGACGCGGACTCCAGACGGTTCAATCACCTGCTATCGCCGCCACCCCAACCTATTTTCACTATCTGTGCGTCACCCCCCTGTGGGCGATGCGAGCACCGAGAAATGTTTATAGTATATGCGTCGTGGTGGACGATCTACTACAATATAGGTATACTAAATGTTTGGGTCGGACGCGCGCCTCCATGGATAACGTACAATACTAGTATGTTTTTGCGCCCCATGCTAGAGCTTGCCGGGCAGCTCCATTGCCCCGACTGCGATGCTTGCTTAGTGAACCCAGAACCGTAGAGAGACGTCCCCACCAGCTCGCGACGACATCATGTAGAGTTTGACCGCTGGCTTTATCAAGTAGTCTTCATTCCAACCTTCCGAGAGAAAGGCCCCGTCAGCTCTGGTTGATGTTCCAGGAAGTAGAACCCCTGTGATGCTGTGATATAGTATGGTCAAAAATAGATGCCCACGACAGGTCAAGAGCTCCCGGACTGGTAACGTGAGGACATCCGACGGCGAGCGCTGCAGACTCCCGAGCCACAGGCCAGACTTCCTAATCCTCCAGAGAGTGCGTTGAATCCGACTTGGCCCTTGCAGGGCTGACAGAACGAGGAAGGGGTCAGGAAAGAAGGGATATCACCTGTAACATTAGCCGTTGAGAGGGGGTTCCCCAGAGGGGGGGTCTCACCAACGCCCGACGATTAACTTTCTGACATGCTCGAGTTGGCTACGAGAGCTCCGCAAGAGACCTCTTCGGGCATTCTAGCAGGGTTTGCTGGGGCGGCGGCGTCAGCCGAGCCAGAACAACAAAGGCTGGGCAACATTATACTCGACATCATAATCGCTGTCCGACAGGCCGTCGTCCAGCAAAACAGGGGCCTGCTCAGGAACCGCTAAGTCATCGACATGGTCTCAGGTGCCTCCAGTGGATTTTGCCGCTGCACGCTGGCTGGCCTTCTGCTGCTTGTCGCGGCTAGATCTCGACCTTGGTGCGGGAGCAATTCCTGGACGCGGGACGCGAGGAAGGCGATCTGCCGTGATCAGTTTCCTGCATAGAATGCGAGTTCCCGAATTTCGGAGTCGAGCCTGAACTGCAGAATGAGATTTCGAAGGTACTGCTAAGATATGTCAGACGCACGCGATGCATGTTACACACTAGTAAGTGTCAGTGATATATAGTCGAGCATGGCTCCTTTCTCCGTCTCGCAGGTGTTGGTGGCTCCCGTGGTCGCGAGGATGACCCGGACAACCTGTTCGATGAACCTTCGCTGAGAGAGCTGTGAAACTAACGCACCTAACTTGGCGAATCTCGCCAGGCTACAGTGGGCGCGCGCATCAAGAAACCATATACTTTTCGTCAGGGTACTCTGGGTTTCTTCGCTCCGCGCGATGCGCGGTGACTTCCCGCGGCCGTTGAAGGAGCTGCTGCGTTCGGGGTGCTCCGGGTTTCCCCTCAGTTGCACCTCGCGCGCGGGTTTTCAGGGTTGTTTTTTTTGGGTTTCTTGCGACCGCGACCGCACTGTATTGCTGCTCAAGCCCCAGGAGCAGACTCCGTAGAGAGCGATGGCGATCGGCGAGTAACCGTGTGCATTGATGATTGCGAGGCCGGCGAGCGACATCGTGCCGCTCGCCGGGTAAGTCTGTCATGTACGCTACAGTCGGCCCGAATTAAGAGGTCGACCCTGCCAAATCAAGGGTACCCTTGTGTCCTGTGTCTCGCGACCCGTGGCTCCTGCATTCCTATGGCAATTTGGCCCTCGGAAGGGTCTTGTGTTCTCTCGCGTGTCCTGTCCAATCAAGTCCGACTGTACGCATCTGAAGGTGGTGTCGTCCGATGATCCACTCACCGCCTTCATGGACTCGCTCCTTCGTAGCCGCTGTTTGACATTTACCCGTGGCCCTACAGTCAACCCGTATAGTAAGGATGCGCGATAAGGATGCAAGGGCCTTGCCCGCCGATTTCGAAGCGTTCCGAGCGCGGGGTGGCCAACGAAAATGGTCAAGGATGGAACGAGGAGGCAAGGATGCACGGGTACCCTTGGGAAGGTTCCCCATCCCTACTATTCGGGTTGACTGTAGCACGGTTTATGCCAAGTTTCAGAGGTTATTTGGCCGCCTCTGGCCGCCAGTGCTGCGCATTCGACGACGATTCGGTGAGTGTCTCGGCGAGGGCGAAACAGTGATCTGGCCTGCAGGCGGGCTTCGTGATGAAATCCTAAGCCTGCCTTCCCATGGCTGAGACCGCTCTGCTGACGCAGTCGACTGCGTTCGCCCACACCTAATGTCAGCGCCCCCTGCGCCCGTCACTTCCGCACCGGCGTGGCCTCCATCTTGGCCGCTTTGGCCGCCGCCTCCTTCTTGGCCGCCGTGAGCTGCTTCGCCGCGCCCTCGAGGCGAGCGAGCACCTCGTGCTGCTGCCTCGCCGCCGCCGCCGCCGACGCCGCTGCCGCCGCTGGGTCGCCGCGCTGCCCAGCGCTCCGCCTGCGGCCGTGCCCGCCTGCGCCTCGCCGGCCGCCGCCTCGGGCTGGGTGGCGCTGGGCGTCTTGGTTCGCCTCGGAGTCGTCGGGCCGACGAAAGGGGGGGATAGGGAAAGGGGGGGTTACGAAATCTGCTGCATGCAGCTGGTTTCGGCCCCGCCGAGGGGCCCATTCCTCGATACATGGCCGCTTCTGGCGCCCGGGCGCGCCGCGAAAATCAGCTACGTGAGCTGATTTTTCCCCCCCCCCCCCCCCCCCCCTATCCCCGCCTTTCGCCCGGCCCGACGGAAGACGGCCCAGATGAACTGATTATCAAACCCCCTTTTGCTATGCCCCCCTTTCGCCCGACCCGAGAGTCGTCGTTGCACTGCCGCCTCTTCCCGTGCGCGACTCGATCTGCTTCTGCAGCTCCTCGGCCAGGACGAGCCAAGCGACGACCTCCGTGCTCTTGGACGGGGAGCTGGTCCCTGGTGGCGCCGAGGTCGCTCTCGAGCTGCCCTGCGCCTCGGACTGGGGCGGGAGGACGCCGACCTTGGATGCGAGCGCCCGCGTCGCGAGCCGCTTCGACTCGATCGCCGACGCCAGCGCCAGCGCACAATGACCTTTCTTCCCTCCAGCTCGCGCGAGATCCTCTTGACAACGCTGGAGTGTGGCGAAAGCCTGGTCGTGTTTCATCTGGGTGTCCTTGACAACTCCGTCCGCCTTGCGGACTGCATCCTCATGTGTAGGAGCGTCCATTTTGGCCGCCTGTATTTTGAGAATGTCCATCTGAGAAGGCATCGTCGTCTTCAGCGTGGCTGGTGATGGCGATGGCCGTCTTGAGCTTGGCGATCTGGGAGCTCGCGGATTGCGTGCCACTATTGTTCTTGTTTTTTGTTTATGTGCTCATGCTGCGTGCTTATGATTACCCGTATCCTTGTCCTTGTCCTTGTCCTGATAGGGCTTCACCAAACGTCCGCACTGCTGGCATGTTCGGCCTCGCTCCATCAAAACATTGTTCTATTCAATCTTCCCGCATCCTCAGCACTTTGACCAGGAGTGAGAGGTATAATAAATTCCATTTCTGTCGCAAAATGCAAGCCTGATGTGCCCCGCTGTGCCACCGAGAAATGCACGTGAGGTGGTGCTGCCGCGATCCCCCCCAAGCGCTGCGTGCAGGCAGGGGGCTGACCCCAGGAGGAAACGCTGGGGGGCCAGATGCTGGAGTGGACCCCAAGGGGAGAGAAAAATGGAGATGGGGACAGCCATTCACCTCACACGCTTTTGCGCCCCCAGCAAGCGGGGGTCGGCAGATCCTATCGGGTGGTGGAAAGCTCGTCAGCCAGGACGGCCGAAGATTTATCTTGTAGGGCAAGAAGCGGGATGAGCATACACGCTTGGAGGTCCGCTCGAATTTTTGTTGGTTGGCGCTGGAGCCCCGCTGGCGGCGCCTCCAGCGCAGCCCCCTTGCGCGCTTCGCGCGCGAGGGCAGGGGTGCTCCAGCGCTGACCCGAGAGCTCCGTGCGGACCTCCCAAGGTTTATGCCGATGCCGTGTTTGTTCTTCTGCTGTCGAGACAGATCCCCTTGGGATCGAGGTCCCCTGGAGAATACAAGAGGATGGCGACTTCGTCATTCACCGGAGGACAACCAAGGAGAACATGTTCATTCACCGGACCCAGGGCTGGTCACTGATGGCCCTGGGATTCTGCATTCAAGTGCTCTGCTGCTGGTGGATCCCCGTGATGTTCTTCCTCTCGGTTGTGAATTTCACCACCTTTTGCGAAACTCGTCTGCGAACATGGATGGTGGTATTCGCAGTTCTGATCCTCGCCATCCCCCTCACCATACAGTGTCTGAACGTGTCGTGCGCCAAGCTTGGGTACCGCTTCGGCTACGTTGTCGTCTCGAAGTGCAGCTGGGTTGCTGGGGCTGCCCTCCTCGGCTATTTTATGCAAGACGCCTCGCGATCACCTTTCAGGGGCATCGTTAGGGTTAAGTCGGGCGCGTTCCTCTACAGGGGGAATATCAACACATGGTAAAAAATAGTCTGGGGACGATCTGTTGACCGCTTTCGAATATGGTTTGATTATTTTGGGGGTATTTTTCAATTTTCGTCCACAATCCGCCTGTACAGTCGGCCTTGATTAGTAGGTCGACCCTGCTAAGTCAAGGGTAGCCTTGTGTCCTGTCTTTAAAGAGGCATGCCTTTTGCATTTCTAGGGCAATGTATCCCTCGGAAGGGTCTTGTGTCCTCTCGCGTGTCTTCTCCCATCAAGTCCGCCTGTAGGGGGACACGCCCGACCTGACGTTCGGGGGGCACAGGCTCAGGAGGGGGCAGGCATCGGCTCCCGATCGCCCAGTGACCGCCGAGAGGGGCCCAAGCTCCCACCTCCGCCCTGGAACGCACGGGTTCGCCACCGAGAACCCATCGTTACGTCGGGCCTGTCCCTCTACAGGGGGAACCATTCAAAGATAGTAAAGAAGTAGCCTGGGGATGATTTTGTGAGTATCTGTTAAAACCATTTTTGAGTATTTCTGTTGTGTTTTTAATTTTTCATCCAGAATGCGCCTGTAGCGGGACATGCCCGACCTAAACCCATCGCCGATATACCGGCGATGCATCGCTGATTCTAGGTCGATGCTCCCCCCTCCCCGGAGCTGGGCGCCTTAGCTGCCCCTCGTGTTTCAAATTCTGGCCAGAATGGCCCGCTGCTCCCGCATGGCTCCACTCTGGTGCTCTTCTTCGTAGGTGGCCGTGTGCACGCCTCCCCCGCGTCTCGGCCCAGTGTGGTTGGACTTGCGCTTCCGGCAGCGCCGGAGAGGGAAAACTTGGCCCCGCGCGGGCTCCGAGAGAAAGCCCCCCGAAGCGCCCGGCACGCCTCCGACGGGGCCGGACGCTGCAATCGGGCCGGACGAAAGAGGGGGATCGGGAAAGGGTGGGGGGTTACAAGAAATCTGCTGCATGCAGCTTGTTTCGGCCCTACCGAGGGGCTCATTCCTCGATACATGGCCGCTTCCGGCGCCCGGAGGCGCCGCGAAAATCAGCTTCGTGAGCCGATTTCTCCCCCCCCCCCCCCCTTTGCTATCCCCGCCTTTCGCTCGGCCCGACGGAAGACGGCCCAGCAGATCCTCCATGGGATTCCACGCAACACGGGGTCGCGGGTGCACTTCTGTCGACGGGGGGCTCCACGGAAGTCGCGGCGCGATTTTATGTTTCATCAAAGCGCCGAGAGTGTTTGACCTCATGATGCGTTGAAGCGCCCTGGGCCCGTCCGGTCGGAGGATTTATGGGCTGTACCTGTACGAGAACAGCACCTACGTGATGTGCTACGACGGCACCGGATTGAACCCGCTGGCGATCATGAGGGCGCTCTGGATCCTGTCCTTCTGCTTCCTGACCCTTCTCGGCATAGGCATGGCCTGCATCTGCTGCAGCAGGGGCCCGCGGCTCGAGGGCTAGTGCGCGGGCCGCTGTCCCAGCGCTCGCCAGCAGCAGAAAGGCACCGAGGGCACTGACATCGCGAAGGCCTTGCGGCCAGTGCCGCCGACCCTGTTCGCTAGGACGAGGAGGAGAAGGAGGAGGAGGAGGAGGAGGATCTAGGCCTCTGGGATGGGGTCCAAGTGGATGGGGTCGGAGGATCGCGTCGCATCGCCGATGTATCGGCGATGCGGCTCGGTGTGGAACCCGATTCTCTCCACGCCGACGTCGCCGATGCATCGCAAACGTCGCCAGTGCGTTGCCGATACATCAGCGATGCATCGGCGATGCGGCCTGATCCTCTGACCCCATCTACTCCGACCCGATCTGGGAGGCCGTTAGGAGGAGGAACAGGGTTTGTTTGCTGGGTTTGCTGACGATGTGGGCGGCAATCCATTGGACTAGCCTTCGGGGCGTTCCTGCGCCTCGCAGAGACGGAACACCGGCGGATGGAACGGACAAGCGTCTCAAACGCGCCGACAGGGTCGGCGGATTTGTTCGGCGCAGCTCTTGAATGTTTTGAGTTGTCTGCAGTGTCAAGGGCGCGGCGGGGACCTGCGACAATATTTGCGCCTCTTCTGTTCTTTCATACCCCGCGGGACTTACGTCCAGTTGAGTGGATCATGAACCGCGTGTCCAGGGTCACGCAAATCCAGATTTCTCACTTGCTGCGTTGTCTGTCCAGCATGCGCTCGTTGACTCACGAAGAATGTAATACTCGACCCTAACGCAGCTTACATCACCACATGCTGAGAACTTTTGACGCTTCGCGTATCCCCACCAATGCGGTTTGCGGCAGCACAGTTTCCCAGAGCGCCATCTTACACTTCCCTCTGGTACGCCAGGTACCAAGGATAGGCGGCGCGGGTTAGTCACGTTAGATGCTCCCTGGTACGCTTCCTCGTCTTATCCACGGTTGGCAGTCGCAGCGACTTGTGCCTGGTAGCGGATTGGGGCAGTTGTACCTTCCGCATAGCGTCACATCATGTTACCTGATGGCCCGCTTGCGATCGCATCTGTTCGAGGTTGTCTTTTGGACCTGACGTGCTTCGTTTGGTTACAGACACCACGATCTCGCGCCCTTGGCGGCGTTGGTGCGTACTCTGAAGCTGCGACGGTTCGCTGGCGCTGTCAGAGTCCAACCTTCCTATGGTATGCAGTCTGGCGACAGCTTGCGTGTCTCTCGGTCGCTCTCTGAGCATGGCAGACACCCTGGGTCCCTTCTCAGCCTTCTGCGCCTTGGTTTGCAGACTCCCTACTGTTCAGATATCCCTGACCTGGTCGGGGTCCTGCATCGCGCCATTTTGGCAGCGTAATTACTGCCTGGTGCTGGTTGCCGTCAGACTCCTTGGGCTCAGCACCCTTGCGCCCGCCGCTTGGCGTCGGCCGCGCCCGCGCGCGCTCGGCCAATGTGTAGCGGCCGCGGCCCGACCGCTACCCGCCGCCGCTGGCGTTTCCGCCTGCGGCTGTATCACATATTCCCACCAGTTCCATCTACCTCCCCCCCACCAGGAAGGATGATACCCTGGCAGAGATCGCATCGGCTGCGGAACGATGGGAGCCCCTCGACACCTACTGGAGAGGGGACGTCAACCTGCAACTCCAACACCCGAGGGACGGAGAGGTGGAGGCCGCGGCCCTCTTGAGGGACATCCTAACCAGCTCCGGTTCCGTCGCCATCCACATGCACGGCCCAACCAGGATTGACAAGGAAAGTGAATCCCAAATCGACATCTGCGCTTGCCCAATCAATCACATCCATGCATACGACCCCCGGAAGCTGTGGCGGTTCACTCTTTCAGATCATGCCCTCATATCGCTCGACCCCAGGGCGCAAGGAGAGCCAGAAGGGACGACACCATGAGGGCGGCAGACTTGAGGAAACTCCCAACTGCCGCGCACGTGGAGCTGCGCAGGATCTACGCAGATCTGGAGATCCTCTTCGGCGCTCCAACCGTCAACCTTTGCGGCCTAATCCAGCCCTCCGACTGGATCAGGCCGGCTCGCCCAGGAGGCTTCCCCGACCATCACCCGGACAACGACGACGGCGACGCATTTCGCTTGCCCAGCGACCCCGCCCCAGCTCCAGGAAGTCCTGAGCACCGCACTCTCCTCCCCCCTGTCCTTCCCACCCTCATGCGATTCGGGAGGCACGCCCTCACCTCGGCCCTACAGGACTGGTGGAAAAAGGGGAAGTCGCACAGAGCACGAGCCTCTATGGGGACGCTGCTGGCGGCAGCCAGCCAAAGACAGCAAGTCACACGCCCGGTGGGGGCCTTGGCAGCTTGGCTACACGAGTTCGGATGGGACGGACACGACCTAACCCCAGAGCAGGCAGGGCTCTGGCTCAAGACTTGGGACACGGAGGTCACGCAGCGAAGGGCGATGCACCTATCCCCCGTCCAACGAGGCCCTGGAGCAGAGCGCTCCCCCCTCGCAGCCCACTACAGGACGGGGCGATAAATACATAAAAAGACCCATGCCATTCCAGGAGTAAGGGACCACGACGGTAACTGGCACGACAGGCCTAACCAGGTTGACAAGGTACTTTGGGACAGCCGCAGTTCGATTTGGCACACCGCTCCCCCTCTCCCTTGTTCTGCCGGCCGGCTCCTCGACCAGTACTTCTTTGAGTACCCCGGCACCGACGTACCCAGTCGTCCTGCTCCTTGTTGGGCAAATCTAGCTGCCACCGTCTTCGCCCCCAGCGGGAGCGCCCCAGGGGTCGACGGGGTCCCATACGAGGCCTTTCACCCAGGCGCAAGGTTCGTCGCCTGCCTCTTCGACCAGGCATGGTACGCAGCGGACTTCAACCCGAGCCTCATCGACGAAATACTGGGGCCGTCAGTCGATCTCCTGGTATGGATTGGGAAGAGACCAGGCGCTGAGGGACCCAACGACATGAGGCCGCTGCAACCCCCCACCTGCATACGGCGTCTCTATGGAGCATCCCTGGCCGACCTTCTGGGCCCAGTCGTCGAACCATTCTTAAGTCCCAATCAGGCGGCCAAGAGAGGGGGACAGTGTGGTCCCAACATCACCAGGGTTACGCAGCACCTGAGCGCTACCCCCAGACCACCAACCGCACCGGGTCCTGTTTGGGCCGCGCTACTAGGTCAGCATCATGCGGTGGTGGAGGAATACATCGAGCGCATCGCCGCAGGTCTGGGCGATGTCCCCTGCATTGCTGTCATCTTCTGCGATCAGAACAAAGCGTCCGAAAAGGATTTCGCCCCAATGGGTCGAGGCCCTGCTACAAGGATGGGGGCTCCCGTCACGGCTTCTCAACGCCCTAAAAGCCTTGGTTATCGAGCGGAAGGTTAAGACGTGTAAGGGCAAGTGCAAATGGCCAGAACGCCGCCTGCTCAGATCCGTCGGCATGGGTGGCACCGCCTCCCCCCTCCTGTGGAGCTTGGGATACGACCTTCTCATGAACGCCATTGCATCCATCACAGGAGAGGGCGATCCCACATACGTAGACGACCTCGCCGCGCTCGTTAGCACAACAAGACAGGCTCTTCGCGCAGCAACCGCACTTCCCTGGGCCGCCCAGGCCGCCGGGCTCCTGGTCGAGGCGCACAGATGTAGGGGGGCGCGCACCTATGACTCCCCCGACATCCGCGCGGCGCTGGAGGAGGCCCCCGTACACTTTGAACAGGCTGGAGACAGTGTGCTCATCTCGGGGCCCCCTGCACTCTTTATCCAGGCTCTGATCAGCAGCTACATGGGGGACCGTGGTCCTATACGGTGCACGCGCTACCAGCGCACCTGCAGCTGCGCTTTCAAGACAGCGCTCGTACCCGCGGGATACCAAGGGTGGTGGCGCACACTCAATGGAGCACACCCCCTTTGGAGGATCGGCGGTGAGGGAGCAATGGCCGTGCCTGGGGGCAGTGGTAGTATCCCGAGCAGCAGAAGGGGGCGAACCCCCGGAGAACGGAGGGCTCACAGGATAGCAAGAGGAGTTATTACGCAAGGGCACGTGGAACCGCCCCCTCCCAGGATGAGGGAGAGATCCCTACCCTGAGGGTCGGGGGAGCTTAGATCTAAGCTCTCAGTGTTTCAATCATAAACAAACGCTCATGTGATGTTTGGGGGCTTGTTTGACACTTTGATAACACATGTAACTTCTACTTCAGAAACAAGCTCCCTCGTGATGTTTTGGGAGCTTCTTTTAATCTCTCTGTCTCTCTTTCCCCCTGCCCTCTGGGCCCTCCTCGGCTGTTGGCGGCCACCTGGCGCAGCGCGCGCACGCGCACGCACTCTCTCTCTCTCTCTTGAGTCGGCGCGCCGACTCGTCGTCCTCCCCCTTCAAAACCGTATGAAAAAAAGCCAGCGGCCTTGCTCACATTTAGTTTGGCCAGGTGTTCCAGTCTTGAGCTAGCTCCGAATCGAGCGCAAATAAACCAAACAACGCCCTCCTCCTCCTCCTCCGTGCCCTGCCTGTTTTGGCTCGAAGCACTTTGGCACTCGACAGCGTCGTTGAGGCGACGCTTCTTCTCGATCTACCGGTATGCCATTTAAAAAGCGCGCTTATTTCGATGGGTCGAAGGGGGGCATCGCTGGTGTCTTGAAGAAGCACGCCACGGAGGCTGACTTTTCGAATGCGCAGAGCAGCCAGCAGGGAGCCACACGAAGGGCAAACTGAACGTCGCGAATATCTTGGCAGTCAAGGAGATGTTTCAAGATTTGGTTGCTCTTCAGCACAACGTGGCTTTTCAAGCAGCGAAGATCGATGGTGCTGTCGAGATCGCTTGGACTGCATGCAAGGAGGGTTGGCCCCGCAAACCCAAGCCAGAGTTCCAAGAAGAGTGGTGCAACAGCATCAGCAGCAGGCTGCGCGTGGCCTGCAGGCATATCAGCAGCGCGATGGCTCGGAGCGCCAATGGCAAACCGCCGAGGTGGTTGAAGGAGCTCCAGCACAAGGGTGCCGAGGATGGCGAGGGGGGCGACGGCGAACGCGAAGAGCAGGAGGGTGAAGAGGAGGCGGAGGAGGAGGAAGAGCAGCAAGACGACCACGAGGACAAGCACCAGGAGGACGACCCCGACGAGGATGCCCACGTGGACGGCGATGCGCAGCCGCCACCAGAGGCGAAGCCCGAGGAGAAGCCGCCTTCGGGAAGCTCGGCGCCAGCTGGCGCAGAGGAGTGGGCGCGTGGCTACTCGCAAGAGCTGCACGAGGCCTACCGCACCAAGCCGACGGCCAAGAAGCAGACGAAGGAGCACGCCGACGTCTACATCGCAGAGGGCCACGACAAGGACACAGATTTCGTCACGGCCAAATGGGGCGATGACGCCGAGGCGATCCCCATCGCGGATATCACGGTTGCGGAGTTCAAGCAGCGCCGCGACGCCCAGTGGGATGCGAAGCAAGGGGCTCTCCGCACGATGGAGATCGGAGGCGTGTGTTTCAAGCTCTGGGGGCAGGGGAGGAACGATGACGACGCGGTGAGCCTCTTCATGGATCTGGCCGAGGGGAAAAGGCGCAAGTGCGCCAGATCTTGGCGAAGTGGCCCCCAGGGGACCGTTTCGAGAAGCGCTCGGTCATGATGCGCATCGGCCTGAGCTTGTGTCACAAGATGGAGAGCAAGATCATTGCGATCGAAGTTGAAGACGTCAAGACGGTTAGGGAGGTCCTGAAAGTGGGGCGAGACAACCTCATCACCGCTGCGCTCGGGGAGGGCGCAAACTTGTCATTCCTCGGAAAGAGAGCAGATCCCAAGAGGGCCGCCAACGACGCAGGGGCGTCGGGGGGCGCTCCGCCACCCAAGGAGGCAGCAAAGAAGGCGAAGATATCGAAAGCAGCCTCGAGCGTTGCGGAGGGCGGATCACCGAGCATGGGCGCAGGGGCACCCGAGCCCAACGCCGACACCACCGAGAAGGAGAAGGAGGGCGCGCAGAGCGTGAGCACCGACGATGATGGCCCCCCGGAATACCTTATTTTTTGAGCGCGCCTTTTTGGCACAGGAGTCGGCGCGCCGACTCCCAGGGCGCCGGCTCGAGCGCGATCGTTCTTCATATATCCTGTCGGCGCGCCGACAGCAGCATGCCTGGTTGGACCAGCGACCATAGCGAAGAAAACAGCACCCTGAAAAACTGATGTCCGTCCCCCCCGACCTTTGCACTCGTATTCGTCACCATTCCCCTCATCCGTCACTTCTTCAGCTTGGCTGCTTTGCCTCTTGATGCTCGAGTCGGCGCGCCGACTCGAGTACGCATTCTTCGGCCAGCGACCTTCGCGAAACAATGCGAAACTTTCAAAACTCATGCCAATGCTCCTGAGTCCGTTCCTGGTCCTCCTCCTCCTCCTCCTCACCTCCGTCTCCTCCAGCTCCTCCTCCTCCTCCTCCTCCTATCCATGCTGGCTGTTTCGACTGGGGTTGATTGGGCCACCCGAAGGCTTTCGCGAAACAATTCAAAACCATCAAAAACGCACGCCCGTCCCCCCATGGCTCTTGCGCCACGTCCTGGCTGTTTTGCTTAAGATTGATTGCGCACCCCCAAGGCCCAAGAGTAAGTTGAACATGTGCAAGCATTTGTGTGAAAGGTTTGGTTTGAAGGTTTTGTTGAGCTATCAACGCATGTTTCCGTTCTTGCCGATGGGGGGCCGAAGCCAGACGAGTTAATCAAACGTAGCTCTCAGGCTCAATCGCAAGCAGTGCTAGCACAATCCTTGAACTCAAACGATGGCGGGGCCAGTGGCTGCGTTCGAAGAGCTCGCAACTAAGGTCGGCAAGCCAGCGGCGTGGGCAGCGGGCGGCGCAACCAAGGCAGTCAGCGATGGCTTGAAAGGTATTTTCTATGCGCCCCAGGCAACTGCCTCAGAGAACAGCGCCGCCAACGAGGATCTCACGCCCGAGGTGACGATGCTGAAGACCGTTTTGGACTCAGCAGACAAGGCGCGTGTTCGCACGGGCGCGGGGAGGAAGCTCACGGCCGATATCAACAAGGACGCCAAGGAGAAAGATGAGTGCAGCAAGTGCCAAGGTCATGAAGCGATGAGGAAGTTCAGGTCTGAGGCACGCCAAGAGAAGGTTCGCAGAGCTCACCGAGAAGAAGTCGCAGGAGGAGCCCGCCTTCGACCTGCAGTCGGCCGAAGCCGAGCACCGCGCTTCCCCGCGCCTCGTCTCGCGCGATGGTGGGGGGGGGGGCCAGCGACCCAATCGCTTAGGCTTGCGACAACGGCTCGACGTCCTCGAAGAATGCAATCGCGAAGTGGCAGAAAGGGGAGACGTTCCCCGGGCACCCGTGGGTCAAGTATTGCAACATGCTCAACGCGGCGGTCACCCTGCACTACAGGGAGAAGGTGTTCCTCGGCATCAAGAAGGTGCACGGGCTGCGCAAGGATTGGTCAGAGGGTGCTTCAGGGTCCACTGAAGGAGGCCGCCCTGCCGACCCGCCCGCAAAGAGGCCGAAGAACTCAGAGGGCGGCGCTGAGCCCAAGGTCGTCGAGCCTGCGCCGAAGCCCTCAGATGACAAGGAGAAGAAGGGCAAGAAAGACAAGACGGAGGAGTCGGAGAAGAAGCGCCTCTCCAGCGCGATCTCGAAGCTCAAGGTGCTCAAGTCCAGATGCGCCGACGCGAACGCCGCTGCGGCCGACCTCTTCGACCTGGTCTCCAAGGGCCCAGTTTGGGCTTGGGCGAACAACGAGATCCTCCTGCAGGGCCTGCGCAAGGCGCGCAAGGATCTGGACGAAAGGAAGAACACCAGCGACTTCTGGAAGATGCGGGTCGCAGACGCTGGGTTCACCAGGAACGTGTCGAAGAGGTTCGAGGCAGCGAACATCATCGTGGAGAGCAACGCCGCCGCCGACCCGATGAAGACCCTCATCGATGATCTCCTCGAGCAGGCGAACCAGCTCAAGCGCGTGCACAAAGCTCGCAATGAGAAGTAGCTTGGCTCGGGATCGGCGCGCCGACCCCTCCGTTTGGCACGCAGCAGCGCGATTTCGCGCGCGCTGCGAGCAGTGTGTGTGTTGTGCAAAGCGAGTCGGCGCGCCGACTCGACCTGCGTTCTGGGGCCAGCAATCCACAGGCGTCCTTCTCATCATCTTCCCCCCTCCTCTTGCTTTGCTTTCCAGTCTGATCTTCAATCGTCTGATGTCTGCGGCTGATCTTCACTCGTTTGCTTCAATGTTTGATGTTCAGTCTTCTCGGTGCTTCGAGAACCCCCCCCCCCCCCTCCCCCCACCCCGCCTCGAGGATCCTCATGGGGGCTTCTGTCGTGGACTTTTTCCGCATCTTGTGCCCCGCGCGAAAGAACAAATCATTGATCGCACCCCATCAGAGGAAAAGGCTGCCACCAGAGCTTGCAGAAAGAGAAAATCAGCCCCCAGACGAAATCACAGTAGCCCGCCGAAAGTTCACAAAAGTTCACAGAAAGTTCACGTGTGAACTTTGGCTGTGATGTTTGATTTTTGTTGTGCATTTATATGTAAAACCAAAGTTCACAGAAACCCGCCGACCAAAAAATCACCAAAGTTTACCAGGTGATCCGTTGCTGATTTTCCACAATAATTTTGATGTTCATTGATTTGTTTTGGAGCCGCGCCGGTCGGCCACTAGTAAACGACCGAAGAGGCTGTCGTTGAGCCCATCCCTCGGCTCACGTCCCTCCGTTGCGCGCGCGCAGCCTCCCAGGCTCAAGTTTTGGGAAGGGTCGGCGCGCCGACCTCAGCGCCGCCCCTCATGTCTGCGCGCAACCGAGCAGTGACAGACGCGAAATGTGCTGCGCGGCATGCGGAGTGGAACGACCTCCTTGCGAAGAACCCAGGGTCAAACTGGAGGGGATCTGCCAGCCCCCCCAAGAGCAGCGAAGAAGTCCGAGAAGCGGAAGAGACAGCGCGAGAAGCAAGCACTTACGCATCAGGCGCAGAGGGCAGGCGCTTCGAGCAGTGGCGTTGCGAGCTCTTGTGCGGCAACGGCGCCGAAGGACCTCTCGATAAGAGTCTTGTCATTCCTCAATATGGTCCGAACCGCGTTGTATGCGCAGAGCAGACGGAACAAACTAATAACTTTAATCGTTGTTAGTATTACTGTTATTGTGTTGCGCCCTCCCAGGACCCCGTCGCCGCCTCGATGACCGAGAAGAACATCTGCGAGGCTGTGGAGGCCGATTCCTCCTTCGAGCCTACAGGGGCACCAGTGGTGCCCTCACCCACCAACCCCCCCTCAGAGGAATTTCTGTCGCCTGCCTCCTTGGAGGGCGACTCGCCAGTGGAGATCGAGGTCTCCGAGTCGGAGACGCCCGAGGATACGCCTAAGGAGACGCCCATGGAGACGCCCGAGGAAGCCGAGGCAACCTTCCAGGGCGACGAAGCGAAGCAGCATGTTGCGGATCAGACTACATCAATCTACGTCATGTCGATGTGCAGTAGGTGCTGCTATGTGGAAGTGGGCACTGGCCGAAACGGCCTAGCAATCCCAACGCTGGTCCTGAACGCGAAGCAAGGGTTCTTCGACCCCCAGAGCCGAGATGAGAAGCACGGTGGCAGGGCCTTTTCCGTCCAGGAGACATTCGTCAAGAAGACTGACAAAGTCCGACGCCTTGTGCGGCAAGCGAAGGTCTTTGTGAATGAGCACCTTGAGAAGACCGACGAAATCGCCGTGCATGTGTGGTGCAACGCAGGCAAACACAGGAGCGTTGCGTGCACGGAGCTCTTCTGCCAGCTGTTCAACTCCTTGGAGATCTTCAAGGACTGCGGGTACTACCACTCCAGCTTGCGCAACCATGGCCACGGCCACAAGTGGTGCCAGGAGTGCAACCGCGGCGCTACGCCAGACAGGATGGCTGCCAAACCTGCCCTCCTCGAGCATCTGCTCCCACTTTGGCGAGACTGCGAGGTGTGAGTTCGGATTGGGATCGGTGAGCCGACCCTTTGGCAGTGATCGGGATCGGTGAGCCGATCCTTCGGCGGCGCGCAACACGTTGTAGTGGCGCGCAAAAGCGAAGCTCTGGGCAAGGGATCGGCGAGCCGATCCTTTAGCGATGCGTAAAACAAAGAACTTCCCCCTCCTCCTCCTCTTCCTCTTCCTCTTCCTCCTCCCCCTCCCCCTCCTCCCTTTCCTGCCTCGTGGGGGGCCTCCTGGGGTGTGATTGTGGTGGTTTTCCTTATGACTTCGCCACGTTCTAGACCACCCATGTTTTCTCAAACTGGGGAAGGGGGGTCTAACATTCGGGTCCAGGGCCGATTTTTTGGCCCGACGCAGCCGTTTGATCGACCCGCCGAGCTCGAGCCGCAGCCCCCAGGCGTCGGCGAGCCGACGCCCCCGTGCAGTGTCGGCGGGACGACACCGCATGCAGCATGCTTGGGAACGCGATTTGGGGGCATGGGACAACATGATGCACGATCCTGGCTCCGATGATGGGACGGAGAGCGAAGGGGGGATTGACTGCGACAACATCTCACCTGAGTCAGCCGCAGCCGAGCTAGGTAATATGATAATTGATTCGAAAATGCGGGGCATTATCGCTGCGACTGACGCTTGCATGATCAGTTTCTCGGCTGCGAAAGCAGGGGTTGGCGGGGTCATCCAGCAACTCGCGAAAGCTCCTGGTGCTTCAAGTGGGAATTACTCCAAACACTTCAACCGTGTAGTGGGGTCTGATTCAGTAGAAAGTGAACACCTGTATTTCTTGGACGTCCCATTTTTCAAGCGTGGCGATGCCACTCGTTCGTCGCAGAGCACTGCGATGTACCTGCCGCACGACGCGGCGGACGATGAGATCATCAATTCGCCGGACATCGCAGATACATTGCGGAAATGTGTTGATGATGGCGAGTTGCCACAGACCTACTTCGATCACCCCATCACTCGTGCGACGCCCCCTGGCACTCCAGTTTTCCCGTTCGCATTATATGTTGCCGGGGTGCAATTCCAAAGGGCTGGTAAGGTTATAGGCTTCTGGCTCGTGTCTTTGTGCACGCGATCTCGCCATCTAATCGCTGTGTTGCGCAAGTCAGAGCTCTGCCACTGTGGCTGCAGAGGTTATGATTCGTTACACGTCATACATGCAGCTCATTCTTGGAGCTTCGATGCAATGGCTAGAGGCACGCGGCCCCATGAGCGCCACGACGGTTCAGCATGGCTCGGATCGGATCTTGAGCGGCAAGCTCTCGCTGGGATGGCGCTCGGGTGGGTAGGCATAATTTTGTCCCTGAAGTGCGACGTGCTGGAATGTGTTATTACATTTGGCTTCCCATCGTGGAAAACAGTTCACGCGCCTTGCCCTTTGTGTTATTGCCCCCAATCAAATTGGGATCAAATCCCAGGCATTTCTTTAATGGGGTTGCCTTGGTGCTTAAAACCATGGGCCGATTACAACAGTGCCTGTGACCAATGCGAAACCTGGGTGCATGTGAACGGCGAAGATCTTTATAGGACCATCAGAGCGTCTCTCGTCTATGATAAGAGAAGAGATGGGAGTCGGGAGATGTTCAGCAGTTGACTTGCCAGTCGCGGGGCTGCTCGAAGGGGGCCGCTTGGAACCCCATGCGCAAATGTTGGGCGCGAGCGAGTTCGATGCCAAAGGGCGCTGCCGCCCGTTCTTGCCATTCTGGGCGCTCTTCTGGCGCAGATCTGCAGAAACGCTTGTGCGGAGAAGGAATCATATCTTTTCAGATGTGACGTGGTTCGCGCCTTCAATGGTGATTGTCATGGACTGGCTGCATTTATGCAGCTCGGTATTCTCAAGGTCTTCGTTTCTATCCTGTTGCATAAACTGTTTGAGTGCAATGCTCTGGACGTAGCCCCAGGGCCCCGCGATGTATTCATCGCGAATAGCGTCGCCAAGCTTCGCGAGCTTCTTTTTGATTGGTACGGCACAGGAAAGCAAGCAGGCCGCGATCACACCCGAGAACAGAACCTGACTGTCGAGATGGTGGGGCACTCTGGTGACCATGTGTTAGGCGCGTGGGGATCGGGGACGAATGGGTTCGTTCTGTTTTCGCGCGACCTGCTGGGTCGTCACCAACGTCGCGTCCATCCAGACGTACTCGTGCACCTCAAGCGGGGGATCTCGGCGCTCGTCACCGTCTACAGCATGTTCAAAGATTATGTTACAGGCGCCAGGGCAAGTGGGAATGATATTATATTGCCGCGTTTCCTGGCCCGCCTCCTCCTCCTCCTCTTCCCCCTCCTCTTCCTCCCTCTCTCCTCCCCTCCGCTCCAAAACCGCCCAAACATGTGTTGTTCTATTTCCACAACGCCCTGGCAACAAAAAAGTTCTGCGCCTGTCGACGTGGCGCAGGGCTTCGCAGATGCTTGGAAACAACACCTACACGCAATGCGGGCGCTAAGTGTTGGTTTCAGGGCCAAGCACCATGGAATGGCTCATGTTGTCTCCAAGCTCGTTCAGTATGGGTCGCCTCACGTTTGGGGAAGTTGGACAGACGAGAAAGACAATCAATACTTGGCACGGTTAGCCCTTCGGGCTCATAGATCAGCGTGGGCGCAGCGGATACTGGTTGACCACAAGCATGGCTTCGGCACCAAGAAGGCAAAGAAGGTGTAAATGGGTCGGCGCGCCGACCCATAGTTTCGTGTCGGCTCGCCGACACATGTGGCCGAGCAGGAAAAAGTGTCTTCCTCTCCTCCTTTTCTTCCTTGGCATCCCCAAGCCAAATTTCCTCTTGCTCCTCCCCCCTCTACCCTTTCAAATTTTGAAACAAGCTTCCTCGTGAAATTTGGGAGCTTGTTTCGGAAGTAGGAGTTACATGTGTTATCGAAGTTCCAAACAAGCCCCCAAACATCACATGAGAGTTTGTTTTATGAGTGAAACACTGAGAGCTTAGATCTAAGCTCCCCCGACCGTCAGGGTAGCGCTACACTTGGCCAAGATGTCTCCTTCCAGGACGGCCGCTGCGTGGAACGCGCACCTGGTCTCGCTGATCCCCTACGCTGCCCACTACGCCCCCCCGGACGTGACGCAGGAGCGTGAACTGTGCGCCCAGTTGAGAACTGCCCTCGGGCTGGCTGGGGCATCCTGGGCCCCCGACATAATCCTTGCCGGACTTGGCGCACGCTTCCAGGTGCAGGGCGCGCCCAGGTGCCCTGCTGCAACAGCCCGCGCCGTTGCCGCAAGAGCGTTCGTGCTCGGGGACTTCTGGGGGCCCTGCACACTCAGGAAGCGGGCCAGCACCAGATGGAACATGCTGCTGAACTGGTGGCCGAGCAGCCCAGGCCCCAGGGTCACATCCCCACGACCCAAAATGATCACAGAACGAAAGGCCGCCCAGGCCCTGCCTGCCTCGAGGCAACGACCTCACCTTTTGGGGGGCAGGCAATACGGCAGAATCACTTACGTGGCGGCCTGGGCGCAGATGAACAGTCATCACTTCGCCGCCTGGCTTCAAAAAACCAGCCAAGGGAGAAGATGGCAGCCTTCGTTGGGTGAGGAGCGGCAGCTGCTTCGGCACTGCGTCGCATTCACCTGTGCGCACCGCGTGCTAAGGGTGCCCAGCAACGGCCTGCCAGGCCCCGCAAGGCGCAGGGGAAATGACGAAGGAGTGCCCCGCAGATGCCCCTGCGGGGCGCCGGCCAGCAGAGTGTGGATCACCGCCGGCCGGAATGACGAGGGGGCTGACTGGTGTTGTACATGCATCGGCAACGGCCCCCACGCCCTCGCCCTCTGGCAAACGCTGCCCCCTGATCCCCCCCCCCCCCCCTGGGACCACACGCCCGCGCCTATGCTGGCTCGGGGGGGCTCTTGAGGCCGCCGATCAGGGAAGGGTCGCGCGGGCGTTGTCCTCTCTGTGGGCTGGGGGGAGCCACGACCGAGCACGTCTGGCACTGGTGCCCTGCGGCCGCTCTCGTCTGGGACACCATCCGTGGGCCCGACGATCCGCCCGCCCTCGCCCATGCAATCGCAGGCGAGGGCGAGCACCAGCCGCTGCTGGCCAAAGTGCTACACCAGATCTCCTTCCGCGATTGCGTCAACCTCACGGCCGCTCCCCTGGAACCAAGCGACGCGGCCACTCTCGTCCTGCGAGGGCTGGCCACCCCAGACATCGACCCCCACGAAGAGAGTTACGAGGGCGAGCAGACTGAGAGCGACCCTTCCAGGGGCGGCAGACACGACGAAGCGGCCGCGTGGACCGTGCGGCGCGACCGTTGCCACACTTGCAGCCCGACCCCCCCGCCTACTGGGGCAATGTGTGGGGCTGCCGGGCCCCGCGCACAAAGGCGCGCAGACAGGGCTGGAGGCGAAGTTCGGTCAGACTTGAGCCATGCGACGAGATAACCGTTCGCGACTCCCCTTTTCCCGACTCCGACTCCACCCAGTGGCCCTGCGAGGTCACCCTTGACGGGGGGGCAAGATCCATCGGGGATGGCGAAAGAGTCTCTGATGCTGGGGCCATCCTCTGGCACCGCAACCCCAGCGCCGGGCCCCCCCGTGTGCTCGCCATTGCCATAGTCGCTCTCCCAGAATGCAGCAACGCCCAAATGGCGGAGGTTGCAGGCTGTCGTGCTGGGCCGGCACTGCTTCCCCACATCAGCAGCCCCACCCGCGCTGCGCGGATTGTCGGCGACAACCTAGCTGCAGTAAGGTACGGTGCTGGCACAGCCAGATACCGAATACTACACCTGGCTCAGCAGATGGAGGAAGCCTTGGGACAGGTCGAGGGAGCAGGCTGGGCACTCACTTGGCAAGCCGTCAGGCGCAGACGCAACAAAGCGGCGGACAGTCTGGCCACCATAGGGGCGCATTGGGCAGACGCCCTCCGCAGGGCAGGCGTTACAGCAGTCACTTCCCACACTCAGTGGAGTGGGGCCGTCCATCCTATTCCCGCCCACTTCCCGCGCGCCCCCCCCCGCTCTGCCTGTCTGTGCGACCCCATTGTGGCGGCTGGGTTTGCCCGCTCTCTCGCGCATCCCTCTCCTGCCCCGCTCCTTGATCCCCTTCATTCTGCGCCCCGTCCGCCCGGCCGCCGCAGCGTCTGAGCCCGCGCCGTGTCGGCTTGAGCAGCTCCCCCCTGTGCATTCTTCCAGCTCCCGCAGCTATCGGCTGCACTTCCCCCCATTGTGCCGCCACGGGATGGTGGAGAAGAACAGCAAGGGGCCTCTTATCAGATGGCCGTCTCCGTTCCAGCCCTGCAAGAGTGGCACCAGTGCGGAAGGTACAACCACGCCCTTTCGGGCCCGTGAGTGCCCCTGGATGCGCTGGGCGCACTCCCGCGCAGAGTGGCGTTGGCGGTGCGAGGTCTGCCAGAAACACTGCGGCGGCAAGACGCATCTCATGAGTATCGAACATTACCAGGAGGCCGCCAAGCAGAAGGAACACGGGTGGCCCGACCACAGGTGCTACACTGAGGCGGGCAACCTCTGGGCCAGGACCCGAGGGGGGACCAGAGACTGCATCGCCAATCTCGTAATCGATAGATGCGAGTGGCCTGGGCGGGTACTCCCTTGTCCGGACGCGAGAGAGGGCCATCTGCACCTACCAGGCTGGACGTTCCCAGATGACTGGGACCACGTACCGGTCGACTTTCCTTTTCGGGACGACGAGTTCAGCTTCGCAACCCCCACCGACGCGATCCCGTCCGCCAACCTGCGGCCAGCAGACTTGCACCGACGTGGCGGGAGGGTCAACCCATGGCTCAGCATAAGGACTGCGGGAGGGAGCGCCCCGCCCCCCCCTCGCAACAACGCAGAGGGGCCGCCCCCCCCCCAACCTGTGCGACAGGCTGGTCGGATCCAGCAGGGCGTCGTCGCAAGACCCCACCGAGCGGGGCGGGTCGCGGGGGGGGGGAGGGGAACCGGTGGGGCCAACAGCCGCCACCCACTCCCCTCGCTGACATCCCCAGACCCCCCAGCTCATACCGCGGCCAAGGCCATTGTTCAGATGTTCTGTGTGCCAGCGGAACGCCCTGGAGCCCAGTTCCGTCTGCGCGCCCCCTTGGGGAAAATCTCAAAAGGAGTTAACTTGCCAAAGTACTGGGAGCAGGACCTACGACAGAGGGGGATCACTCTGACAAGACTGGCATGGACGGAGACCATGGCCCCCACAGAGACGACATGGGACGGATCAGTAAAGGCCAGAACAGATCTGGCACGCAAGCGGAGCTGCGCCGTGGAAGTGGCGGCAACCCCCACACACGAGCAGTCGGACTGTCACACACTTGATAAGTAAAAGTTTCGCCAGGCGTTCCCCCCCCAGGACGGGAAGACACTCCTACACCTGCGATGGCCTAGCGAATTCCGGCTGTCGCTCAAGGGAATGGACGGCGCACAGCATTCGCAATCTCGGACGCTGCTCCTCAGCCTTACCAGTCCCGCAGAGGACCAGGTCGCCTCCCTCAGGCTTGTGTGGCCCCCGGAATGTGGTGGCCACATCCCCAGCGAGTGCGTCGTAATGGATCTCAGGGAAGGCACAAGGTATCCCACTAACCAGGCTCTGGCATGGTGCGACTCCAAGGAGGCAGAGGAGCTACTGGCTCTCGGCAAGGAACCGAGTACAGGCTGCAAGGAAGAAGTCTTGTTCCGACTGGACAGAGCGCCATCGAGGCTGCAGTATTGGAGAATCTATCAGGCCATCACCGAGATATACAAGCTGCAACAGGCACTGGACGAATTGGTGGTCTCTCCAATGGACGTGATAACGTTCTACCTCAATATACGGACCGCCCCCCCCAAAAACAGAGTGACAGGCTAAGGGCCAGCGAAGTGGACAATACGAGGGCGCGCAGCGTTTCCCTCCTGGCAAGGGCAAGGGCCACCATTGAGAGCGGAGGGCAGAGCCTGCTGGGCGTGACCGCGGTAGAAGAGACCACGCAGCAGCAGCACAGCAAAGCGCAAGCGGTCACACCGTTCACGGACGATGAGGTTGAGGGATCAATCGGGCAGTTCCTCCAGCGAGTGCGCAACCTCCCCTCCATCGACAGCCTCAACGAGGCCGCCAGACGACACCGTCTAAACGGCAACGCGGCCAAAGCACTGACCGCCACCATCCTACACCACGCGACGGTTTTGCATGGACCCCCAGGGACTGGCAAGTTTCTGTTCACAATGGCCACCATGGACGCATTGGCTAGTTCACTTCCCGCGAGGCAGTCGGTGGCCCTCACAGCTGGATCGAATAGGTCAGCCCATCAGTCCGCTATTGAGCTCGGGGTTGCGCGCAAGGAGAACAGGCTGGCTGGTGAAATTGGTTTCCCAACAGGTGTGTCAGGCTCGCGAAGGACGCCAGAGTGGCGCCGGAGATCGCGTCCTTGACCCCAGCGGGGCACTTTCAGAGGACCCATGACCGCCCGCCCAAACAGAATGGACCATCCAAGGAGCTCCAGTCCTTCCGCTCTCAGCTACTAAGCGACGCCTGGCTGGTTATCGCTACCCACGAGGCGGCTGAGTCGCTCAAGCTGGTAGCAACAGCTTTACTTATCATCGACGAGGCGGGACAGGCCCACGAACTCATGGCGGTATTGTCTCTGGTTAATGTCATGCGGTCAGGTGGGCACTTAGCACTGGTTGGTGGCCCCAGGCAGCTACCCCCCACGGTTCTCTCCAGGAAGGCGGCTGACAGGGGACTTTGACAAGCTGTTCAATGCGCTAGGCGGGGACAGCCCAGCTGTGGTACAGCTGAACCTGCGCTGCCGTATGCATCCTCTCCTCCTCTCGTGGCCGAACGTGGCCTTCTACAACAAGGCTATTCAGACTGGGCTCGCCAACCCCCTGGCGCAGAGGCCGATCGTGGAAGGAATGCCGTGGCAGCAGGTACGACCCTGGGACGAAGGGGGGCTCCAGACGCTAGCAGAGTCGGCCAATGCTACCACGGACGACATGGAGACGTTATTACGGGACCTTCAACCCCCACCGCAGCACTCTGAAGAAAGACACCGGTTTCTCCTGGTCGACAACCCTTCAGTCGAGGTCACCTCCAATCTTCATTCCGGCTCCGCGAACATCCCAGAGGCCGCGCAGACGCTGGACGTGGTGAGGGCCCTCATGCCTGCCATGGAAGAAGGGCCCGCTGTCCTGGTCGTGGTAGGGCACCAGCTTCAGTGCGCGGTGCTCGAGAGGGGCTGGCCCCAGTCGGGTCGCAGCATCATCGGCTCCCTCGGACACGCTAGGAGCAGGGATAAAGGTGATGGCAAAGGCGAGTTCAAAGGGCCCTGCGACCCCCCTCCCCACCCCCCGGACCAGCGAGGACACGAACAGGTCTTTGAGCAATGGAGCTCCCAATCCAACGGAATCGGGATACAATTCCCGGGGATTTGCCAGGTAGCTGGGAAACACTTGGCCAGCGGCAGGCTCAACATCTCCACCATCGACTCCAGCCAGGGCGGTGAGGCTGACATCGTGGTCTACCTGACTACGCGGTCCAACTACTTCCACGACTGGGGTTTCATGGACAATCCCAATAGGGCCAATGTCGTTATCACGCGTGCCAGGTCACGCGTGATCATAATCGGGGACGGAAGAATGTTCACCACGGGCACGGGATCGCACCTCAGGGAGCTCTCGGAATATGGGAGGATGGCCGGGCTTTGGATACGCTTCCAAGGGGGCAACTTGGGCAGCCGGACCTCCCTACGCTGTGACGAGGGATTCGACCCCATCAAGGACATGGAGTCGTGGATCCCAGCTGCTCCCGCGCACGACGGGGGCGACAGCGTAAATGGCCTGGACGACGCCATCAGGACGGCCAAGGCCAAATTGGAAAGCTCATTCGCAGACCGCATTGCAGCACCATTGGATGAGCAGTTCTCGTGAGAAAAGCTCGGGGCCGCCCTCTCGGACAGCATCCAGGCGCTATTCGACGACCCACTCATGGGCATCCTGCTGTACACCATCTCTGGACTACACCCCCGCCAGTGGCAGATGGGGGCCACGCCCAGGCAGCCAGGTAGTCTTGACAGGAAGGCATGGCGCCATTTGGGTTACTGCTTTGACCCGGAGGTCGGGGTCGACGCGAGCAACCGGGTGTGCAACCTCACCTGGGCGGCCATCGTTTGGTTGATCGGGCTTGGAACGCCATGGAACGACGAGCAGTTTGGGGTCGCGTACGAGTCGCTCCCACCCCTGCCTCACATGGCGGTCTCAAACAAGGTTCCCAAGAAGAGAAGTCAATGCACCCCCCGGGGCACGCTCCATCCGTTTCCAGCGGCATGGAGCTCTACCACCTGCAAGTGCCGTCGGCACAGGTTGCACCCAGGCATGGAGAACCTGAGCGCCTTGTTCAAGCACGAGGGGATCGATGCGAAGCTCACAGACACGCTTTTCCGTGCTGGCGGACAGCCGCTCTCCCCACGCGCACTCAGAGTGCTACAGGTGGTCATGGCGGTGCAGTTGCGTGAGCCCCGGGCCACGCTATGCCCCTTCCCAAACCCCGAGGTCACTGGCGACATCTTCGAGGCGATGATGGGCCTGTGCCTCCCGCGGCAGGAAGCGCACAGAGAGTTTCGCGCGCAATTCGCCACGACGTGGGGTTACCAACTGGCGGACCTCGAGAATCTCCACGCCAAGCTCGCCAAGGTCATCCGCCACGCGGGTGCCCTGGCAACCTTCGCCCACCACTGCAAGATTGCTGACAAGCACGGCTGTCCAAAGACTTGGGCTGGGATGGAGGCACGCGACTTTACGTCGGAAGCTCCCCTACGCGTACTAGAAGACATTGTGCAGCCAGCCGACGTGTACCAGCTGCGCCACGGAGAGCGTTCCATCTGCCTTCTCCACACCGCGCTGGCAGGGTCGGAGATCGGGCTGGGGTGCCCGCGCATCATGGGGGACCTACAGTACATTGGCGGGGGGATTACCATCTCCAACCACCGCCTGGACGAAGACATCCCCGCCTCACCCGCCCCAGGTACTACGCTGATTCCCCCCGTTGTGCACGGCGGGCGCTTCAGCAGGCTTCAGAAGGAGGCCGCGTGCAGCTGTGACGGATGCCACAGTGGGGGGCTACAAGGCTCCGCAGGCACCTGGGAGGACGACTACACCCGCGAGCTACTCGCTCAGAACCGCCTGCAGGCGCACACGAAGGGGAAAAACTGCAGATGGCTCTGCGAACGCTGTTGGGTAGCCCCATTGGAAAGAAGGGCATTTCTCTCCCTGAGCCGGACCCCGAGGAGCGCTTCAGCAAGAAGTCCATGCAATGGTTACTGCAGGAGCACAAGCGCAGGCTACTGGACAACCGGGGACAGAAGAGGGCCAAAACCCTCCCACCCCTGGACGGCCCCCCACTGGGGTTGCAGGAGCCAAAGGACGCTGCAGCCGAGGTCTCCCTCAAGGAGCCCCTACTTCGAACGACGCACCACTACCGCCCTTCCTGCGCAGGCACCACGCTGCCACCGCAAAGGCCTTCAGACGGCAGGTTCGGCGCGGGGGCGCACCGTAGTATGTGCTACTCGGCAAAGTGCGACCTTTGCCCCACGCGCACCCCAGAGCTCGAATGGTCGGCAGGCACACCCGCCCTGGGTTGCTTCATCTGGCGCCCTGAAGAAGGCGCAGAGTGCTGCGACCGCACAGGCCTCCCAGCATGGGAAACAATGTTAACGCTGTGGACCAAAAGGCAATGGAACGCCAGCTGGGCCTGCAGGAGATGCTTGGTGCACATTTGGGACGTCGCACCCAGCGCTCTCAACGAGGTGCTGGACGCATACTCCAACGTGATCTACCCTCCCAGCCCTGTCCCCATGGTGGCTAGCGAAGGTGCTGAGGAGGGGGGCATCTGCGACACGCGTGCACACCTGTCTCCTGTCAGCACATCCGCAAAGGAGGGCTCCTCCGCAAGCGACCCCCCCGAGCTCGAGGCGCGGTCGGTGAGGACTCCCAAGGGCAATGCTACACTCGGGTGCCCTCTGCCTGCGCTCCCTCCTCCCGACGCTCCCCGGCTGCCCACGCACGCGACCCTCCGCGTGGAAGGAGAGCAGTCGTACAGACCAGTACGCAAATTTGTGAAGTTCCTGCTGGAATGGAACCATGAGGTATACGTCCGTTGGTCGACTTTCGGTTGGGAAAGGGTTGGAGACAAAGTGGGTGTAGACAGCGAGGTATCCGACTGGCCTCACAGCCAGTTGCTGCGCTTCCTCCACTCCATCTACGGTGACCAGATCCCCAAGAATGGGCGCCCCCCCACATCCTTTGGGACGGCCATAGAGCTGCAGCAGCCAATGCCATTGAGCAGCTGGTTGGGAGCAATGAAAAGTTTCAGGGGGACTGGCGCACCTTCGCGGCCGCGCTCGACTGCCAAAGAGGGCAAGACCCCTGGCAGCAGCCGTTGGAAACGCTGCACCTCTTCTTATCCCTCAGGAAGGACGATCTCGCAGGGGGGATACCCCCTCAAGCAGCACTGGTAAACTAAAACCTCTTGAGCCTAGTAGGCGAGGGCTCAAGAGGGGAGGAACAAGGGACGGACGCGGCCTCAGATGATGACGACGACCTTTTTGCCGAAGGGGCAGTGCTGCACCTCTGTGCCGGCGCCCGGCGCTCCACGCGCCGGCGCCGTCTTCGGCCGCGCGTAGCGGGCCACGCCGCCGCCGAGGCACCCTAGCTCCTCGGCGGCACTGTAAAAGTCCAGAACAGGGCGGGTAGGGAGCCCTGCGGGGCCCCCAGGGTGAGCCAGCTTGGCCTTGAAAAGGCTTGAGCCGCCAAGCGGCGGTGAAGAGAGAGGGAGCGAGAAAGGGCAAGCAAAGAGGCAAGGGCAGGGGCAAGGGAACAGCAAGTGGAAGCCCGCGCCAGTTCTGGAAGCGGGGAGATCCACCAGTTTTACCAAACATCCTAGATGTCCCCTCAAGCAGCACCGGTAAACTAAAACCTCTTGAGCCTAGTAGGCGAGGGCTCAAGAGGGGAGGAACAAGGGACGGACGCGGCCTCAGATGATGACGACGACCTTTTTGCCGAAGGGGCAGTGATGCACCTCTGTGCCGGCGCCCGGCGCCCCACGCGCCGGCGCCGTCTTCGGCCACGCGTGGCGGGCCACGCCGCCACCCTCCCCCTGCGAGCGCACCACCACGCCGAACTGGCTGTAGTGGGTCGCGTAGTCGCCGATCTTGTCGGCGTAGAACAGTGCCGGCATCTGCGGCACGCTGCCGCGTCTGCCCAGCAAGGTGGGCCCGCAGGCGCAGGGCGGCACGCCGCCGGCGCCTTTGGTGGTTCTTCGTGCGCCCTATAGGCGGCAGCCCTGGCTGGGCTGGCCGCCGGCGCCCCCACGTAGCCGCCACCGCCGCCCCCCGCGACGGCGCTGCCGGTTGCCGGGCCGGCGCGGCGCTCTTGCCTTCAGGCGCCAGCTGCCGCCGCACCGCGCCCAGCTGCTCGCAAGCGCAAAGCTGAGCGCGAGCGCCAGGCTGAGCTCAGCCGGCGTCGTGCGGCCGCTCGCACGGCGGGCGCCGGCGGCGGCGGTCACTCCTGCGCCCTGTGCGGCAGCCCTGGCTGGGCTAGCCGCCGGCGCCCCCTCGTAGCCGCCGCTGCCGCCCCCATGACGGCCTTGCCGGGCGCCAGGCCGGCGCGGCTCCCTGCCCACGGGCAGCAGCGGCCGCAGCTCGCGCCCAGCGTGTTCGCAAGTGCGAAGTTGATCGCCAGCGCCAGGCTGAACTCAGCTGGCGCCGCGCGGCCGCCCGCACGGCGGTTGCCGGCGGCGGTCCTCCGCTGCCCGCTCGGCTGCTGGCCGGCGGCAGCCCCGCACCTCGGTCACGATGCGGCCTCTGCTCCCCTCCCCAGGGCCATTCTGGCGACCTGCGGTGCCCTGGCGGGGCCACCTCCCGCGTCACCTCGTTGGCCCGGCGGAAGCCCTGGGTCTCGTGCACGTACCTCACGCCGTTGTAGTGCACCGGGCCCATCACTCCTGCGTCGCAGTGCGTCCTCTGCGGCTGATTGGGAAGCTTGGGCGCCTTGGGCGTCGGCTGCACTGTGGCCTGCTGTGCTTCTGGCTCCGGCATCTCCTCGTTCTTCTTGGCCATCCCGCAGCAGCAGCAGCAGAGCACCCCGATGCCCGCCGCAAGCAGCACTGCGATCGTGGCCACCATTTTCAACGCCGTCTCCACTGGGAAGACGATCGCCACCGTGCCCATCTGCGGCTCCCAGCGAAGCGTGACCCCTTGGGCCCTGCCGTCGACTGCGGCCACTTCCTGGCTCTGTATCTCCCCGGCTACCGTTGTGAGCGCCGTCACCACCAGCGCTGCGCGCAGCATGCCTGCGCGCGGGTTGCGGGCTCTGCGGTTGCTGCCGCGCTCGCTGGCCGCCCATCCGCGCCTTCGCTGCTGCCTGCACTGCCAAGTTGCGCCTAGCAGCACCGCTGCCAGCAGCGCCCCCGCTGTCATCGCCCAAGCCCCCAAGCCGACCGGGAGCACGAAGATCAGCAGGTTCTGGCTCTCCGCCTGGTCGTCGTTCATCACGTAGCCGTCTGCGCTGCCAGCCGTGGCGGCGAGCGTTGTCACGGCCAGCACCGCTCTGGGCCACAGCGGGGTCGGGCTCTTGCCCGCGCGGCGCTCGCCTTCGGCCGCGTGGGCCGGCGGCGCCGTGAGCTCGGACGTGTCTGTCGCCATGTCGGTCGAGATGCCGCGCATGGGCTCGTGGCTCTCCCACAGGTGCCCGTGGAAGCTGTCGGAGGCCCAGCGCCCGAAGCGCTTGACGCGATGCAGGTCGTCCACGGCGTGGTACATCGCTGTCGCGCCTCCGATGCGGAGGCTGTGCGAGCCGATCTCCTCCTTCCTCAGCCCGGCGGCCAGCCCCGCGATCGTCGGGTAGCGTTGCACCTCCTCGCGGCGGATGGGTGCCCCGCTCGCCCAGCGGAAGAGCGGGAGCTCCTCCTCACTGCCCCGCAGCCTCTGCGGGTAGTGCTGCTCCAGCTGGCGGAGGGCAGCCACAGGGCACAGCGACGTGCCTGTCTGATACTGATTCCTTACGCACCCCACATTGTACTGGTCCGTCTTCGAAGAGGTGATGTGGAGCACCACCTCCACCGCGTCCTTGAAGGTGCAGGGCTGGTTGTTGCCGTCGCGGCCCGTGATGTCCACGCCGCGCGCGACGCGCTCTCGGCCCCATGTCTTCCCAGGCTGGATCAGGTACTCTGACGCCCTCAACATGAAGAAGAAGGCCACCGCCACGGCGGCCCACAGGACCGCGGTGTCCGTCTCGGGGAGGTCCGTCTGGTCCCTCAAGAAGCCCTGGAGCCGCAGGAGCATGCGCGGTGTCACGGGCCGCTTCCGCCCGCTCGGCCCCTGGCCTCTCCGGAGGCCGGCGAGCGTGGACCAGAGGCGGCCTCGGTGGAGTAGAGGGCCCGGGTATCCGACCACGAGGTGGGCGAAGCGCACCGCGAACAACTTCTGTTTGATCGTGCCTTCCGTGCGTTTCAGCACCTTGGCCAGCACGACGACGAAGCCCAGCAGTGCCTCCTCGTTGGCGTGGCGCTCCTCGCGATCGCGCCCCTCCAGCCAGGGCGAATCTCCCTGGGCTGCCCTGAAGCCCGCCACTGTCTCCAGCCGGTCTCGTAGCCGGCGCGGGTCCCCTCGGACAGCCGTAGCATCAGCGCCTCGCGCTTCTGCTCCCCGATCCACCCGCCGTAGTCCCCCCCTCCCAGGGTCGGGTGGTCCGGCAGGGTGATGGCGGCCCGAGCTCGGCCCAGCGCGACCGGCTTGACCAACCCCTGGGTCTCCACCTTCTTGCCCCGGTTGGGGCTCCGCTTCCGCCGCTTCTTGGATGTGCTGACGGCTGCGTTCAGGTCCACCTCCCTTCACCTCGGTTTATTCTTCAGAGCCGGATTGTTCTGGCCCCCGCGCCTTTTGTCGTTGAGTCGTCCGCAGCATCGCCGCGGCAAATGGGAGAACATGTTAAATAGGGACTCGTGCTTGAAAGAAATATATGAGGCCCCATGAAAGCCCGCGCGGCTCGACGTAGAACAAGTAGCGCCAGCTCCAATAAACTCTCGCAAGGCAGGCCACGTCGCGCACGTGTTCGACCTACGCGACCCAGTCCAGCGCAACGAAGTCCAGGTCAATGCAGCCCCGCGTGTTGCAACAAGCTCGCTTTAGATCGCAGCCCATCGAAGCCCAGTCCAGTCCGGTTTTGCGTTGTCATCGAGCGGCGCACCAGTCCTGCGAAGCCTTCGCCGGCCCGACCTAGCACAGCTTGGCCCGATCCTGTTTCAGAGGGAAGTTCGATCAATCTTTGCTTCAAGCGGCCGTGGTCGAATCACGGCGGACGTGGTCTCACCGTTCAGGACTTTGTGCTGCGTGAAGTCCGGCGTGTTTTGAGTGTACAATGGTGTTCGCTCCCGTGCCATTTGTGCTTTTTGTGCCTTGCTGGTGCTCTGGTTTACCAAGAGGTGTCGTTCGATCGTAAGAAGTTGTCTGGGCGTGCTTCAGCCATTATGTTGCCCCTCCTCTTGCTTCCCTTCCCCGGGCCCCCACGCGTTGAAGTTCGATTCGCGCGGTTATGCGGCTTCGTGCAGATGTGCGAGAAGACGCCCCGCGGCGGTGAACAAATGCGCGTTCGCTAGCGTGTCCTCACCCTCGACTTCCTCGACTCTCCCTGTATTTCCGTCGGCGCGGCTCAGGTGTTGCATCATTTTCAGAGGAGACCAAACTCCCTGCGTCGGCCCGCCTTTCTGCCTACTGCAGGCCGATGGGGTCCGAGGGGAGTTCGATCGGCGCGGCCCGCCGACGGGGGGGTTCGGCGCCCGCTGCGACGCGCGCGCGATTGCCAGACCGATGGGAACCACCGCGCACCTCTCGCGTGACATAACGAGTCCTTCGTCGCGGTGTCTGCGCCCGCCCGCCCCGCGCTGATGCGCTACAACAGTTGAAATGCTACGCCAGCACGCGCGCGTAAAACGCGGCGGCGGCGCGTTGGCGGCGTCGAATTATCCATAAGGGCAAAGATTCCAGCGCCGATGGCGCAATGGCGCCGCTGGTGCCACATGTTCTATTGGGTCGTTTCGACACGTCTTTATGACCCAGCGAGGGCGCGACGCACATTGCCAATCAATAGGCGCGCAAGATGTCATGCGACAGGCAAGCTTTGGAGGAACAGCGGGGGGCACGACGTTCTTTTTTGCGTTGTTGTCTTTCGGTGCCGGGAGCATCCTAAGTTCATTCATTTCTTGGGCGGCGGGGGTTGGGTGCGGCACGCGGCGGGCTTGCAAGCGATTGGTGGGGCTGCGGGGGCTAAAGCCAGGCGCGCCTGGTGCCTGAACCCAGGCGCGGAATTCAACATAACCTGAACCATGCTGCCCGGGGTGATGCCCGGGCTGCCTTTATTCTCGTCGCCATCGTTTTCTTCCACGTCCTTCTCTTCCTCCTGCGTTTTTTTGCCGACGCCGCTTCTTTTCCGTCTGCTTCTCTCGTCGCTCGATCGCATTCGCGTCCGGATTCCTGGCCAGATTTCCTGGCCGAATTTCTCGGCCTGATTTTTGGCCGGATTCCTGGCCAGATTCCAGGCCGGATTTTCTGGCCGGATTCTTGCGTCGCACAGCGGCCGGATTCCTGGCCGGATTTCTTGGCCGATTTTTTTTTGCGGTTTCGCCTGAGACTTCATTGAAAGAAAACTCGGCGCAAAAATTCGGCGCAAAATTCGGCCCCCGCGCGCCCAATGCTCCAAGAGAAAAAATTCGGCGCGACGCCATTGGCGGGGGTGCCCTGGCCGAACAAAATCGGCCGCTGGCGTGGCGGGCGGTTGCGCGGCCCCCGATGGGCCGAACGAAATTCGACCGTCACTCCCCGCGGGCCCAGAACATCCGTTCGGTCAAATCGCTCAGGGATCAAGAAGTAAGTGGCAGTCTGTTCGGCAGACGAGTGGTCGCGCGCGCATGGCAGTTATTTGAAGCAGCATGAAAATCGCATTGCCGCTGACTTGTCGTGGCCAGCGGCCCATGGGATGGGGCGCGGAGGTCAAGGGCGCGGCTAGGGCAGGCGCGCCAGTGTTTGATCGAACGCAAGAGGCGAGATTCCGCTGCCAGGGGCGGCCAGCGCGAAATTTTTCAATTGAGTCCCGCTGAGCGTGGTTGGGTGTGACAGGGGAGGGAGGGCCACGGATAATGAAGGTGGACAATAACAAAATCTTAGAAAATGCCAGTTGGGCTGTGCGCATCATGGCGACGTGGAGGGCCCATGAGACAGATGACGACATCGATGTTCGTGTGAGTGGCCCGCCCTCGACCTCGGGCGCTCGAGCGCCTCCGAAACCCATTGGGCGCCGTCCGACCCCGTGGGCGCTGGGCATCCGGCAGAGGCTCGGGATTCCTCCCATCCACTCGCCAGTCGCCCCCGTTCCTCCCTCTTCGGTTCGATCGACTGATCGGTGGTCATGTTGCCACCGCACTTTGGCCCCGAGTCCCAGGCGAACTGATCGCCTTGCGAGGTCTGCGTGGATATGAGCATGGGGGTTCTTGGCGTTTCTCGGGGCGCCGCTTCTTGAAAGAGCGTTTCGGGAACAGAAGCGGTGAGCCTTTTCAGCGCTCACGAGTCGTCGTTCTTCGCCTGCGTTCGCGCGTGCGCTGCCGAGGGTGCAGCCTGGGATATTAGCGTATCTACGCCCGACCAGTCATGAACTCTTCCTCCCCATCATCCTTTTTACCGTCCCTCTGTTCTGGCTTTTTCTTACCCTTGCGAAGTAGGTGCTCGGTGGTTTTCGCCCTCCCCCCCCCCCCGTGATTCTGATGAGTTGAGCATGACATGTGGGTCATTTGCGCGGACGTTCCACTCTTGCCCGCAGTAGCAGCTGGGGCATCCCAAAGTAGATTGTCGCGACGCGCTGGGGCCGCTTAGTTCGCGTGCGGGGGATGGGCGCCAAGTCGCGGATGCTCGCCCATGCGACGATTCTGCGTGGCGTTTTCGGCGGTCTTAGCTCATGCAGCAAACTTGCGCACGCGCGCGCGCGGTCGTTGAAATGCCCCTGCGCTGCCAGGGGCAACGCCCGATGATCGCGAGGGAGGTCGCACGTGCGGCCTCGCTTTTGCACCCTTTTTTTTTTCCTGGCGCGGGCCCGTTGGTTCGAATTTTGGCACATGCAGGGTTCGTCGATCTTTTCCGGTCATGATTGTTCGGTTTCTTGTATTTTGCGTTTGTTTTCAGCGGCGCGCGCGCTTGCCTGGAATTGTTTCATAAGTTCCTCGATGCGCCGACGGCCGTTTGACTTTGGCGCGTTGTCTTTTTGTGAGATATGCGTGGCGCAGTGCTGAGACCGCAGCACAGGCGATGCTGGTCACGCACGAAAGCCCTTCGCATTCGACGCGTTCCAAAAACGCGCAATTCCCAAAAAGTATGTCATAACATTCGTCATTTGTTTCTGCACCCCGCCTCCTTGGTGACCTCCTTGGCATCAGGAGGGGGCTCAGGACCCCGCACGAGGTCCTCCTCCATTGCCTTGAAGCGGACGCCTTGGCTCTTACGCCTCGCCTTGTGGGTGTCGTCGCTCAGCACCCCTGCATGCTGGTCGTCCTCGG
The DNA here is from genome assembly GCA_963575745.1 of Prorocentrum cordatum. Taxonomy (NCBI): domain Eukaryota; class Dinophyceae; order Prorocentrales; family Prorocentraceae; genus Prorocentrum; species Prorocentrum cordatum. Next base: position 237,348 of record CAUYUJ010018505.1, on the reverse strand, counting down.
TGGTCTCGGCCTTCGCCCGGAGCTCGCCCCGTGCCCAGGCCCTGAGCCACCGCCGGGTCGTCTCCCAGGCGGCCGACTCCGCGGGGTCACAGCAGCCGCCCGCCCGCTGGGTGGTCTGCAACAGCGCGTCCGCAGTGGCGCCCAGGACGGCTCTCGCCGTCTCGGGTGGCAAGGCCCTCGCTGCTTCTCGCATCAAGGTGGCCTCAGTGTCGCCCTGGGCCCGCCCCCTTACCCAAGCTGCTTCGTCGCCCCCCTGCACGATCCAGACCTCCTCGGGCGACGGCGCCCTGGTGCGCCCGCCGCTGCTCCCTGGGACATGGACCAACGCTCCTCCCGGTCCGCCCGGGCCCTCTGTGGGCCAGCGAACCGTGCCGATCGGGCCGTCGATTGAGCAGACCAGGTGCTTCGTGCCAGCGAGCTTGATGTGGCCGATGCCCTTGGGCAGCATGGGGTCGGAACCTCCTCGAGCTGCCGGGTCCCAGGTGACGTTTCCCTCGTCGTCGAGCCAGTGGTGATCGCCTTCGCTGAGCTTGTCCTTCAGCGCGTGTTTCACCCCGTGGGGGCAGCGGCGCGCCGGCGGCATACGCATGCCCGCCAGGCTAGCGCCTGCTGGCCCCCGGCCTGCCACGAGCAAGCTCCGAGCTCTGGCCGTCATGTCGCCGTAGTGGGTGCAGACGATCTCCAGGTCGTACGTGCGGTATCCCAGCTTGCGCAGCGCCTTGACGACGCGGGCCAGGTCGAGCTTGCCAGGGGCGTCGACCACGACGACCTGCGGCCTCGCCCGGGTGATTGCGGACACCAGTTTCTCGACTTCGAAGCCCTTCGGGTCCAGGGGCAGCGCGCACATGATCCAGTCCACCCCCGTTGGGCTGCCTGTCGTCAGTTCACCACCTTGTTGCTCCCAGGCGCGCCCGTAAGTCCCCAGTGGGCTGAGGTTGCGCGGTGCTGCTGCCGGAGTCCTCAGCGCCCAGTGGCGGAGCGCTGACTCCGCAATGGGCCCTTCCTCCCCAGGCAATCGCAGGAGGTGCTCCTTCGCCTCGGCCAACATCTTCCCCCACTCCTCGGGCGGCTCGATGTGGGTCCACCCCTTGCGTAGGAGCTCGGAGTGGACCTTCTTGGCCTCTTCCCGCGACAGCCAGTCCGCGATGTCGTTGTGGTACGTGCGGATGTACAGCGCGGTCGCGCTGAACCCGTGGCAAGCCTCTAGGCGCTGAATGAGGCGAATGAGGTGCCTCGCGAGCGGGTGCTTGGGCCGCCTCTTGGAAATCCACGACCGTACATTCATGTTATCGGTAACGTAGAAGACCAGCTCGCCCCGCCACTCGCCACCCCTTGCGGCAGCCAGGGCCACGAACGCGAGCAGCTCAACGATGGCTATAGCCCAGTCCTTCTCGGCCCCCGGGTGGCTCAGCACGTCCTCCAGCTGGCGGAGGAGCGGGGCGGCATCCACGGCCATGTAGTGGGGTGGCACTGCTTTGCTGCCGGCCACCGCGCGCCCCCAGTCGATGCTGCCAATGGTCGTCGTGGTGGCGTCGCCTCCAGTCCATCTTGTCCGGGCGGCGGCTCCTGGGAGTGCCAGGCGCTCGCGCGGCCCTAGACAGGAACTGAAGCTCGCTTCGAAGGTGGACGCCCAGGCCTCGGGCGCGTCAAAGAGCACCCGCAGCAGCTCGAGGGTCTGGCCCCACTCGTCCCAGGCAAGGTCGATCTCCTCGGCGCTCCCTCGGGGCTCTGCCCATGCCGCCCCGAGTCCGCCACCGAGGAGGCGATCGATGACCGGCAGCTCGGGCTTGTGCGTGGCCACCCAGAACTGGGCGGAGCCCCTCAGCTCCTGGACGACCTTGATGGGGGCCCGACGGCACCCGTAGCGGAGCTCGTCGATCGCCAGGAGGTGGGCGGCTTTCACGCACTTGGGCTCTGGAAGCCTCGAGCGCTGCTTGTCCACGTCCAGGTAGAGGCCCCAGACGAGCTGTTCTGCCTGGAAGGTGCCCTCCTCCGCCATCTTGTCAACGTTGATCGCGTCGTCACCCCAGACGCGCCTCATGCTTGCGTCGCAGTCGGCTGCGCTGAGCCAGGGCCTGAGACCGACCACCGGCTCGACCAAGACGCCGTCGTCCATCAGCCACTTGGACGACCAGCGCACTGTGTCGTTGACTTCGGGGTTCGGCGGGCGGCGCCGCTCGCGGTCCCACTTGGCGCTCCAGGCGAACGCCATGTACTCGCCAGGGGACCCCGACCACCCGAAGACCATCACGCAGTGGATCATGATCAAGCGTGTAGCCAGGCCCACGGCGTCGCCCGGGATGGAGGTGCCGAACTCGGCCACATCCTCGTCGCGCACCCAGTGCCACTTGAAGGCCCGCGAAACGTCCCTCTTGGCTATCACCTGCGGCACACCTGGGTGGCGCGCGGACCACCAGAGAGACAGGCGCACGAGGGCTTCGTGCTTAGGCTGAAGCGCCGGTGGATGCAGCTCCTTGGGCGAGTCCCCATTGGCGACCCGCATATCGTGTATGGGGCGCCCCTCGCTGCTCACCGTGCGGTCGGGCAACATCTTAGGCACTCGCCCCGACGGGCTCTCGATGAGCTCCGAGGCGGACAAGGCCTCCTCGGCCTCTGGGGTGGCCCAGAGCACGGCGCCGTAGGAGGTATCCTTCCAGGCTTTCGCGTACATCTCCAGGGCGTGGTCCCTCGCTGAGGCGTGGGGCTTAGCCACGGTGCGCTGCTGCCTCCGTACAGGGACACCCTTGCTCGCCATCTCCTGGAGGTGCTGCCGGTGGTCCTCCTCCAGGGCTGCGCCGAACTCGGGATCGAGCACCCCTCCGAGAGGATTCCCGAGGACGCGTTCTCGCTCCTCGCGGAGCCGCGCCGCGGCGGTCTCCACGCTCCCCGCGGCGAGGAGCAGGCGGTTCCCCAGGCTCGTCACCTCCTTCACCAGCTCCGGGGCGAACTCGGCATGCTCCAGGCACCAGGCCAAGTACTCCTTGGCCTCGGGGGCTCCAGGGTGGGATGCCGCCGGCGGCGCTGCTTGGCGCTCGCTCTGGCGTGCTTCCGCTCTGCTCTCGTGGTGCACGTCCTGGCGGACATCCGCCGGCGGCATCTCGGGGCCTCCGCATCTGCGCCCGGGGTCCCTCGGGTCGGGGGCGGAGCTGCGCCCGCGGCTCTCGTCCGGAGGCGACCTCGCTCGCAGTCTACCTCGGGCGGCGGGGGCCATCGTCTCAGATGCGGACGACTCTGAGCCACCGTGCACCTCTCCGGAGGACCTCGCTCTCTCGTGGGGGTTCGCCCCCCCACCTCTCCTGCGGCTGCGGCTGCGGGCGCTGGGAACGCCCTGGCCCTCGTACTCCTCAATGTAGGTCTTCTCGGTCTCGACGTAGATGGGGTCCAGGACCCCTCCCCCGGCATGCTCGTCTCGCGGGATGCGGAGGCTCTTCATCTTGACCTTCAATGTCTCGTGCTCCTCCACGTAGCGCGCCAGGATCTCGCCGAGCTGGCGAGGCTCCGGCGCCAGGGACGGGTCCGTCGGGTCGGCCCCGGGGCATTCTCGCATTAGCACGTCGCTGATCTGCCCGATCCCGTTCAGGTACAAGATGTTTGCGTGCTGGAGGTCGTAACTCTTACCGCCCCTCGGTACGTCGTTGAAGTTCCTGACGAAGCGCCGAGCGGCGTTGCACTTGTGGACCCCCCCGCGACAGGCTACGCCCGGGTGCGCCTCGGCGGCCCTGCGTCCTGCCTCGTCGGAGGTGGCCCCTGGGTCTTCCCCCGCCTCCGGTGGAGGGGGGGCCTCCGGGGCTCCTGCGGGCTCTGAGGCCCCGGGGGGGGGCACTGGCGGCCCTCTGGTCCTCGCGCTCCTTCCTGCGCGCCTCGCGCTCGAGCCTGGCGGCGCGGCGGGCCTGGACCTCGTTGCGCCTGATCTCCAGCTGCCCGACTGCCTGCGCGGCGCTCCGCTCTTGGTCGCCGCCCTCACTCGCTGCGCGAGCGTGTTGCCCCTGGGCCTCGGCGAGCTGCTCCTCCACCCGCCTCAGGGCACCTGAGCTCCTCGAGGTGCCCCCGCTGGACGGGGGGACTGAGCATGCCCGCGCGCCGCCTGCGCTGCTGCAGCCACCTCGCTGAATGTTGGCGCTGGCATGCGGCTGCTGCTGGCTGCTGAGCTCGCCGCAGCCCCGCCTGGCCCCGCTGCCGCTGCCGCGGCCGAGGCCCGGTCAGCAATCCTGGCCGTGACCCTCCGCTGACCTGCCTGGGCGGTGGCGCCGGGTGCCGGTTGCTGATCTCGATTCCACCGTGGGCTCCAGCTGGTCCACTCCTTCGGCGGCTTCAACGTGGCCCGCAGCAGCAACTTCTCGCCGGGGCGCACCGCCTCCCCGTTTCCAGGACTGGCGCGGGCTTCTCCCTCGGTCCCCTCGCCCCTGCCCTTGCCTCTTGCTTGCCCTCTCTCCCCCCTGCTTTCCCACCGCCATTCGGCGGCTCAAGCCTTTTGAGGCCAAGCTGGGGGTCGGCCTCAGTTGGCCTAAGGCCGGGCCCCGAGAGGGCCAGAAGACTTCCAGGTCCTGGGTCCAGGCCTGGCAGGGGCGCCCGCGGCCGCATGATGCCGCGCCTGGCGCCGCGCGGCTGGGGGGCGGCAGCGATGCCGCCCGCGGGCGCGCAGCTGCGCAGCGGCGGGGGGCCCGGGCGCCGAGCGGCGCCGGCTCACGCCAGCCGCGGAGCACCCGGAGGCGAGGCGGCATCCGCCGAGGCGAAGCCGCCGAACCCCCCCGCCGAGCCGGCGACCAGGCGCGAGCCCGCGCCGGCGCCGGCACGGTGCCAGGCGAGGGCGGCAGAGCGCGTGCGCGCGCCGGGGCCCACCTGGGGGATCTGCCCCAAGGCCCCGGCGCCGCCGCCAGCCGGCTGGCGCTTCGGGCGAGCGGCAGCCCTGCTGCTGATCCTCGCGGTGGCGGCCGAGGCCGCCAACGCCGACCACGAGGCCGAGTCCGCGTACTACGATGACATGTCGGACGTGGACATGCGGGCGTTCTGGCTCGACGGCACGTTGGTCCCCACCTCCGTGGACACGCCGCCGATCGGAGCGCACCCAGCAGGCGAGCATGCAGCTCCCGCGGGGGGTGCCGGAGGAGGTCCGCCGCGCGAGCGCCCCGCGCCGCCGGCCGACCCACCTCCCCGAGGCCCAACCCGCACTCCCCCCGACCCCCCCGACTCGGACCCGTCGTCCTGGATCAGGGGTTGGGGTCTCTTCGGCATCCGCTGGAGGGACATCGGCAACCGCGCACATTGGTTCGCCGAGGGGATGGGGGGAGGTACCATTCGGGCTGTGGGGAGTTCCAGGTCCGCCTTCTCGACTCGCGAGGCAGGAGGCTGGCTGAGCTCCGACGGCGGCTGGGTGCTGTACATGGCCGACCAGGTGGGCCTCTACCTGTTCGGCTCCGCGTGGCCGCTGATCGCCGGGCTCGTGGCGGCCCTCTCCGGCACTGGCGTGGTCGCGCTCCTGGCCCACAGCCTGAGGACGCTCTTCGCACCCTGCAGCTGGGCAGCCTGGACCTGCGGCCTGGTGCTGGCGTGCTGCCCCTGCCCGAGGCGCAAGACGCCCGGCGAGGCTAAGCTTGAAAGCTGGTCCCGCCGGCGGCGCCGCCCCTCACCGACGCGGTGTGCTGCGGGTGCCGATCCGACGACCGACTGGTACCGCAAGAGCATCAAGGAGGGCAGGGGCCCCAAGCGCGGCCAGAACGACCTCATGATCAGGGTCGACTACCGGGTCGCACGGCTCAAGCTCAACATGAAGTCCCCGGAGCGCATCAACCGCCAAGGATTGTGGGTTGAGTATGACTCTGTGAAGGGCGCAAGCGACAAGGGCTTCAGGCGCGAGCTGGAGCAGCGACATCCGCGCTGGCTTCACCTGTGCCGTTCCACCAGCTGTACCGGGTGCAAGGGGCGCGAGAACGAGCTGCACAGCAAGGAGTACGCCGCCCTTGACAACGAAGCCATCGTGGATCTCGGCGACTTTTCGAGGTTCACACCCTGTCGGATCTTCGTCTGGCTCTGGAGGTGGTTGGGCCTCGTCTACAAGCTGTTGCTGTACGTCCTCTCGTGGCTCTCGTGTTGCGGGGCGTGCCTCTGCCGCCGGCGACGCCGCCGTCACAGGACTGGCGACGCGGAGCCCGGCGTGCAGGGGTCGGTGGCAAGGTTGCTTGACCAGGAGTCCGAGTCCGAGGTAGACGCCGAGGACAACCCCTGCGAGGCGGTGAAGGTGGGGCTCATGATCAATGGCAAGATGCGCCCACTAGCGCCCGAGGGCTGTCGAGACGCCGCGCGCGGCGATCCGACCGTGCTGTTGGTGGAGGATGGTCGGGCTTCGGACCTTCCGCTTCCGAGCGAAGGGAGTGCGACGGCCTGCCTTTGCGAGCATCACAGGCAGATCTACATGGTCCTGCGCTACGGCGAGAAGCGCTCTCAGGTGACGTGCTTCCGCGAGGCGGGGGGCATGGCTTCAGGGGTCCCACTCTGCCTGCAGCACCGTGGTGGCGATGCCGCTCGGGCGCTCCACGACAACCCCACGGGAGTCGGGTTCCTCGCGGGGCTGCGGCGCCGTGCTCGGCGGAGCCCGGCTCCGCGGAGCCGCACGCCAGAGCGCGCAGCTACGGCTCCAGCCCGGAGTCGCACACCAGAGCGCTCCGCCCCGACGACCTCTGTTCCAGAGGCGCCCACCAGCCCTGGCGACCCCGTCCCGGCGCCGGCTGGGCCACCGAGCGTGCGCTTCGAAGCGCCGCCGGTTCCAGAGTTCCCCAAGCCACCTACTCCGCCACCCATGGGCGATATTTCATCGTACGGGCGAAGGTACATTGGCTAGAAGGAGCGCAGTGGATGATTTTCAGAGGGAGGGCGGGTGACGCCGCCGCGGCCAGCGCAGTGGCTGAATACCTCGACGGCGCGTTGGCCCTCGAGGTGGAAGACCCGACCGGCCCCGCCATCAGCTTTCTCGCGAGGCCTGACGGCGTCATCCGTGCACCGTCCCCGGGACCTTCCGGGCGTCTGCCAGCGGGGTTCATCGAGGAGATGCTCCACCACGCGCCCTTGGGATATGAGGAGCTCGGCATCAGCGTCTCGGCGACCAACGTACCCGAGAAAGTCTGGCGCAAGCTGGCGGCGTGGCACGGGCTCCCCGTAGGCGGGCGAGCTGGGCCGCTCAGCGAGGCTCGCTGGCGGCTGCTCCGTGAGAAGGTGGTCAACCTAGTCAGGTGGCACCCCGAGGGAGGTGTGGCGCCCAGCCCGAGCTTCGAAGCGCGAGCTACAGAGGCAGACGCCAAGCTGCGCAGCCACTGGCAGCGGCTCGATCGCAGCAGCTCGCCCAGGCCACCCTCTGGGTCCACGCGTCGTGGCTCTCGCTCCCCGTCAGCCGAGGGCGGGCGGGCAGCGAGTTCCGAAGCACCCGTATCAAGAGAGAGCCATCAAGGAGACGAGGGCGGGGACATGATGGCCTGCTACTTGGAGGAGAAGGCCCGCGGGTCGAGCGACGCAGCAGCGGTGCAGAGTGTGGCCGCCGGCTTCGACGAGGAAGCCCAGCAGGTGCTCGCTAGCCTCATCCGCTACGCCCAGTACCTCAAGCAGCAGACGGCCGAGCCAGAGGAGCTCGCGCGGCTCGACGGGCACATCGGCAGTTGGGAGGTGCTCCAGCAGGTGCCCTCACGACCGCAGACCCCCGAGGCGGCGCCTAGTAGCCTTCAGGGTATCCTCAAGCTCCCGCCCGAGCGCCACCGCTCGCAGGGGCCGCCGGCCACCCAGGCCGACAGCGCGCCCCTGTTCGAAGCGCGGCCGCCCCTCTCGCCAGCTGCCGCCCCGCCAGCTCTCACTGATCGGGCCACGGGACGCCGGCCTCCCAGCCACCACGGCTGGGCTGGCCCCGGTCGTCCGCCCACAGGCTCCGAACATCGGGGCCCTGTTCCGCTACGACCAGCACATCAGCGACTTGGGCCTACCCCCAGGTCTGACCACAGCGCCAGCGCGCTACGCCGCTGGAGCCCCGGAGGAGGGCGGGGGCAGCGACCCGTTCGGCCTCGCGCAGTCCGGAGCAACCCTGGACGCGAACACCGCGAGGATGCTCCACGCCTTGGAGGGGGTTGCCAGTGCCCGGCAGGGCCAGTGCCCCGCAGGGTGACAAGGCAGCCCAGCGAGGGACAGTGGCAGCGCTGGGGAGAGCCGAGGAGTTGGACGTCTACCTGGCGCGCGGTTGTGGCCAGCTGACCGTGGAGGTCTGCGACGAGGTTCTCGGACGCGAGCTGTTCTACGCTCTGCGCCGGACCTGTGAGCAGAACGAGGCCCTGATGCTCGCCGTCGAGACGCCCACGACAGTGTCCAACCGGATCGCGATGGCATGCGCCTCGCTCAGCTTCGGCGGCAGCAGCTTAGACAACTTGGCCCCGTGGTCGGCCTCCGTGGCGGACTTCCGACGTGCAAGACGGTCGCGTTCGACAAGTACAGCGCGCCGCACGACACGAAGCTGGAACCCAGGCCCAGGGCCCCCGTGGTCTTCGACCAGTGGAAGCGGCAGGCCCAGAACATGACCAGGTTCTTTGGGCTCGTCTTCGGACGAGAGCATGTCAAAGAGCGTCTGGATTGCTTGGAGACCCTCGCGCGGGAGTGCGAGAAGGACGACCGCGCCTTCCCGCCAAGTTCGTCTACGAGCTGTGGGAGGAGCTGTGGGCGACCTGGTGTGAGCGACTTCGAGAGAAGAAGCGAGGCCTCCTGCGTGTGCTGCAGACAGACAATCCTCGGAAGGAGGATCTCAAAATGGTGGCCTTCGCTCCCAGGTCGGACGGACGCCCGGCGTTCGTCTTTCCCAACGTCTTCGACCTCGAGTCCCCCACGGGCTACTACCAGGAGGTCGTGCGCCCGCGACAGCAGCGCTACCTCCAGACCGTCCTCAACGACTCAATGCACGGGGTGCGCGGCGCCCCGGGCAGAGCCGGGGAGGTCAGAGGAGAGGGAGACGAACCAGCTGCGGAGCCACAAGAACAACGAGCAGGAGCCACCCCCAAGAAGAAGCCCAAGGCCAAGGCCCAGCCGAAAGCCAGCTCCGCACGAGCCGCATACCCTGCGGGCAAGCGGCTGAACGCCCAGGAGATCAAGCTTTCTGTCGGGCACGCGCCCTGCGACAAGCAGGGCAAGCCGCTCTGCTGGGACAACTCGACCTGGATAGGCTGCAAGAAGGGTGCCCAAGGGTGCTCGCATGCGCACGAGCTCATCAAGGGCCTGAAGGACGCGCACTGGACCGTGGTGCAGTGCCAACTCCTCAGGCGAGGTGGGCCCCGCAACGCCGCCAAGATCGACGCAGCTTCGGTCAACGGGAGGATCGCGCAGCTGAGAGCCCAAGCTAAGACCGAGGCTGACAGCAAACGGGCTGCAGGTGCGGGGGCAGCGGAAAGCCAACCTACCAAGACAGGCTGGGCGCCGCCCGACGAGTACGCCGAAGTTCAGTGCACCGAGCTTGAGTCAGAGCTTCGCGAAGCTGCCCAAGGGCCCGACGCTACCTGGCTGGAGGACCCGCGCGCCGACAGCCCGGCCTTGGTTGGGACGGGTGTCTGCACGGACGAAGGAGCCCTGGCCCAGCGAAAGCTGCTCGGGGCCGTCCAGGAGAGCGGGGTGCTCGACTCCGTGGGCCACGCCAGCGACTACATGCGGTCACATGTCTTGGCACGTCTTGCCTGCGCTCGCGGGCGCGAGGAGGAGCTCTCAGTCGAACAAGTGCTCCTTGAAGCGACGCGCCAAGGCGGGCCCACCCTGGCTGCCGAGGCTAGCGAGCTTCTAGACCGCCTCGGGGCGAAGGCTGGCAACCTGGGGGCTGACCCTGACGTCATCATAACGCCAGTGCGGTGGAATGCTGAGAAGTCGGTGGGACAGGGCTCAGTCACGGTGCAGGGCCAGACTTGGCACTACCTCGACTACCAGGACCAGCTGCCCCTCGGCGAGTGCGTCGCGAAGCGATTACACGTGCCCGCCGGTGTTTCGGAGGAACGGCAGTGCCTCCCACTCCACCTGGCGGCAGCCAAGCTCTGGGTGCAGCTCGAAGCACCACCCGACGCCCAGCAGGTCAAGGACCTGGCCCTTGAGATCCGCAGAGACCTCCTGGAGAAGGCTACCGACGCAGCTGCGGGCCTTGCCGACGCCCCACTCTGGATATCCTCCAGGGAAGCCGAGGTCCGGATGCACATCCATGACGCGGTGCATCGCGACCACGACAAAGACTTCCGGTGCGTCGCCCTCTTCCCGTGCGAAGCGTTGGAGGAGGTGGTGCTCAGGGTATGGCGAGCAGATCATTGGGGCCTCCTGGATATTGATGCGGTTCTCCCGGCGGGCGAACCCAAGCAAGAGTGCCACGTGATCATCCATCGCGGGCATATGCGTGTCCTCCACCCTCCGCCCGGAGCTGAGGGCAGACGAGTGGCAGACGAGTCGATCCGCACCTGGGCCACGAGCGGGAAAGACCTCAAGGAGCTCCCCGCCATGGGCTGGGAGACATACCTCGCCTCGGAGGAGGATGGCAGCCCAGCGGTGGCCAGCAAGCCTCCCCCGTGCCAGCACTGCAGAGCCCTCGCCGCGCAGCGGCAGCAACGTGGGAGAGCCGCCGGCGGGGCACCCGCCGTGGTCGAGTTCCCCACCGAAGTGGCTTGTCCAGACTTCGGGGACTTGGAGCCTTTGCGATCGAGACCCACGTTCGCGTGGGGACTCAGGACTCGGGAGATTTTTGCTGGCACAGGGCGCTGGACGCAGGCTATGAAGAACGCGGGCATCGCCACCAGCGAGTTTGTCGAATATTTTGGGCAGCCTCTGCTTGGCAAGGATCCCAGGCCGCAGTTCGACATCCGCGACCCGCTGGTACGCGAGCGCCTGTACCAAGAGCTCAGTGCGCCCCCAGGTCCCGACGAGGCCAACGTGCTGCAGTTCGCCCCACCCTGCGTAAGCCATTGCCCCTGGCAGTTAGCAGCAGGAGGGACGAGGACCGCCGAGTGCCCAGATGGAACTGGGGAGCGGCATATCGAGATCGATGGCAACGTGTTCGGGGAGTTCGCGTGCATAGGGGCGAAGCGGGGCTACGAGGCAGGACGAGAGTTCCTCATCGAGTCGTCAGCGCGGGATGGCCGGTACCCCAAGCTGTGGGACCGCCCCTGCACGCGAGCTCTGATGCACACGACTGGAGCCCGAGTCCTCGCCATAGACATGTGTGAGTGGGGACTCGCACCACCAGACGAGCCACAACATCGGTATCAGAAGCGGACCTGGTGGTTAGCATCGCTCGGGCTCTACCCCTATGCCTTCATCCTGGCCAGGAGGTGCGCAGGCAAGCACACGCATCGCACGTTGGAGGGCGGCTTGCCGTACGATCTGACGGACGCCCAGGTGGAAGCCTACAACCTCGACACGCGCATGCGGCTCATCAAGACCGAGGCCAGCGAGTTGATCAACCTCAGCACCAAGTCGGGCGAGGCCGGCGGGTGCTACGGCCTCGACAAAGACGGCGTCACCGTCACACTGCCCCCGGACGACAAGCTGATCCGCGTGAACCAGCTCATCGCGCGGGCCGCCCCAGACAATTTCCACTGGGCGAGGATCGACTTCCGCACCAAGCGGCACTACTCCGCTCTGCCTGAGAACCAGTGGGCCCTCTACTTCGGGAGGACCCCCGAGGGCGAGCTCCGCTTCACCATCGGCACGCAAGCCCCGCCCAACCTGGAAGCCGTGCTGAAGGCAGCGGCTGCCGGCACCGCCCCAGAGAAGCTGGAACAGCAGATTGCGGCGATGGACGCCGAGGCGCGGGCTTTGGAGGAGAAGTTGGAAGGCAAGGTGGCGCGGGCCGGGCGTTCCGACGCCCTGGAACAAGAACCCCCCCCTTTCTTTTTGGCCTCCGGCCTGTGCGGGAGAGGGCGCTGGTACCGAGGACGGGGCCATCAGCAAGCACAGCGAGAAGTGCGGCAGCCTGAAGCAGAGCGCCATCACCTGGTGCCTGCCCCACCCTATATGGAGAAGCTCAATGGAGGTCGAGATTGACGAGGGCTCAAAGGGCCCCCGTGGAGGCAGTCGTTCAAAGGACGGCTACCTGGAGAGAGACGCGGCGGAGGAGGATGGCGGGAGCTCAAAGGGCGAACGCCAAGGCGAGGACGAGTTGGAGGTGGAGACCAACGGCGAGCCGACCATGATCGTGCGTGGTGGCGACGAGAAGCGGGGCGGCAAGCGGGGTGGCAAGCGAGGAGGCTGAAAGCGCAACAAAGCACGCAAGCGTGAAGCACGCGAAGCTGCCGCTCGCGGAGGGGGCGGATCTGGCGGAGGCGGCGACGACGATGGCGATGGGGACGAGAGCCCCGAAGAGGAGGAGGAGGAGAACCGCCGTCAGAAGAAGGCGAGGGAGGCTGAGGACGAGGCGTCACGAGCAAGCCCAGTGCGGGTTTTCGCCCCGCAGCAGGGCGACCAGCGGGTGCTGCTCAAGGGGGGCCCGTTCGAGGCTGGAGAGGTTAAGGCAAGGCTGAAGGTCTCGGAGGCACTGTCCGGGGGCTTCTTCGACGCGGACCAGCTGTACCTCTTCGAGTACACGGAGGACGAGGACACAGCAGGAGCACATGGGCCACCCCTCGATGACGAAGAGGCAGTGCGCCCCGGCGAGAAGTTGCTGCTGTGGGCCACGCTGAAGCCGCCGAAGGAATGGACCAGTTGGAGCCCCCGGTGGAACCGAGACCAGCAACCGGCACCTGGCGCCATCGCCCAAGCAGGCCAGCGGAGGGTCACGGCCAGGATTGCCGACCGGGCCTCCGCCGCAGCGGCAGCAGCGGGGCCAAGCGGGGCTGCGGCGAGCTCAGCAGCCGGCAGCAGCCGCCTGCCAGCCCCAACGTTCAGCGAGGTGGCTGCAGCAGCGGGTGGCGTTCGAGCAAGCTCAGTCCCCCCGTCCAGTGGGGGCACCTCGAGGAGCTCAGGTGCCCTGATACGGGTGGAGGAGCAGCTCGCCGAAGCCCAGGGGCAACACGCTCGCGCGGCGAGCGAAGGCGGCGACCAGGAGCAGAGCGCTGCACGCGTAGTCGGGCAGCTGGAGATCAGGCGCAACGAGGTCCAGGCCCGCCGCGCTGCCCGGCTCGAGCGCGAGGCGCGCCGGCGGGAGCGCGAGGGCCAGAGGGCCGCCAGTGCCCCCCCGGAGCCCCAGAGCCCGCAGGCGCCCCCGGAAGCCCCCCCCTCCACCTGAGGCGGAGGAAGACCCGGGGGCCACTTCCGACGAGATGGGACGCAGGGCCGCCGAGGCACATCCGGGCGTAGCCTGCCGCGGGGGAGCCCACAAGTGCAACGCCGCTCGGCGCTTCGTCAAGAATTTCAACGACGTGCGGAGAGGTGGCAAGAACTACGACCTCCAGCACGCGGACATCTTGTATCTGAACGGGATCGGGCAGATCAGCGACGTACTGATGCGGGAATACCCCGAGGCCGACCCGACGGACCCGTCCCTGGCGCCGGAGCCTCGCCAGTTCGGCGAGATCCTGGCGCGTTACGTGGAGGAGCACGAGACGTTGAAGGTCAAGATGAAGAGCCTCGGTATCCCGCGAGACGAGCAGGCCGGGGGATGGGGTCCTGGACCCCATCTACGTCGAGACCGAAAAGACCTACATCGAGGAGTACGAGGGCCAGGGCGTTCCCAGCGCCCGCAGCCGCAGCCGCAGGAGAGGTGGGGGGGCGGACCCCCACGGGGGAGCGAGGCCCTCCGGAGGAGCGCACGGTGGCTCGGAGTCGTCTGCATCTGAGACGATGGCCCCCGCCACCCGAGGCAGGCTGCGAGCGAGGTCGCCTCCGGACGAGAGCCGCGGTTGCAGCTCCGCCCCCGACCCGAGGGACCCCGGGCGCAGATGCGGAGGCCCCGAGATGCCGCCGGCAGATGCCAGCCAGGGCGTGCACCACGGGAGCCGAGCGGAGGCATGCCAGAGCGGGCGCCAAGCAGCGCCGCCGGCAGCGTCTCACCCTGGAGCCCTGGAGGCCAAGGAGTACTTGTGCTGGTGCCTGGAACATGCCGAGTTCGCCCCGGAGCTGGTGAAGGAGGTGACGAGCCTGGGGAACCGCCTGCTCCTCGCCGCGGGGAGCGTGGAGGCTGCCGCGGCGCGGCTCCGCGAAGAACGGGAGCGCGTCCTCGGGAATCCTCTCCGAGGGGTGCTCGATCCCGAGTTCGGCGGGGCTCTGGAGGAGGACCACCGGCAGTACCTCCAGGAGATGGCGAGCAAAGGTGTTCCCGTGCGGAGGCAGCAGCCCAGGCGACGCACCATAGCCAAACCCCACGCTTCAGCGAGGGACCATGCCCTGGAGATGTGCGCCAAAGCCTGGAAGGATACGTCCTACGGTGCCGTGCTCTGGGCCACCCCGGAGGCTGAGGAGGCCTTGTCCGCCTCAGAGCTCATCGAGAGCCCGTCGGGGCGAGTGCCTAAGATGCTGCCCGACCGCACGGTGAGCAGCGAGGGGCGCCCCATACACGATATGCGGGTCGCCAATGGGGACTCGCCCAAGGAGCTGCACCCACCAGCGCTTCAGCCTAAGCACAAAGCCCTCGTGCGCCTGTCGCTCTGGTGGTCCGCGCGTCACCCAGGTGTGCCGCAGGTGATAGCCAAGCGGGACGTGTCGCGGGCCTTCAAGTGGCACTGGGTGCGCGACGAGGACGTGGCCGAGTTCGGCACCTCCCTCCCGGGCGACGCTGTGGGCCTGGCCACACGCGTGATCATGATCCACTGCGTGATGGTCTTCGGGTGGTCGGGGTCGCCCGGCGAATACATGGCATTCGCCTGGAGTGCCAAGTGGGACCACGAGCGGCGCCGCCCACCGAACCCCGAAGTCAACGACACAGTACGCTGGTCATCCAAGTGGCTGATGGACGACGGCGTCTTGGTCGAGCCACTGGTCGGTCTCAGGCCCTGGCTCAGCGCAGCCGACTGCGACATGAGCATGAGGCGCGTCTGGGGCGACGACGCGATCAACGTCGACAAGATGGCGGAGGAGGGCACCTTCCAGGCAGAACAGCTGGTCTGGGGCCCTCTACCTGGACGTGGACAAGCAACGCTCGAGGCTTCCAGAGCCCAAGTGTGTGAAAGCCGCCCACCTCCTGGCGATCGACGTGCTCCGCTACGGGTGCCGTCGGGTCCCCATCAAGGTCGCCCAGGAGCTGAGGGGGCCCGCCCAGTTCTGGGTGGCCACGCAGCCGGCTATCAAGCCCGAGCTGCCGGTCATCGACCGCCTCCTCGGAGGCGGGCTCGGGGCGGCATGGGCGGAGCCCCGAGGGAGCGCCGAGGAGATCGCCCTTGCCTGGGACGAGTGGGGCCAGACCCTCGAGCTGCTGCGGGTGCTCTTCGACGCACCCGAGGCCTGGGCGTCCACCTTCGAAGCGAGCTTCATTTCCTGTCTAGGGCCGCGCGAGCGCCTGGCACTCCCAGGAGCCGCCGCCCGGACAAGATGGACTGGAGGCGACGCAACCACGACGACCATTGGCAGCATCGACTGGGGGCGCGCAGTGGCCGGCAGCAAAGCAGTGCCACCCCACTATATGGCCGTAGACGCCGCCCCGCTCCTCCGCCAGTTGGAGGACGTGCTGAGCCACCCGGGGGCCGAGAAGGACTGGGCGATAGCCATCGTGGAACTGCTTGCGTTTGTGTCCCTGGCTGCCGCGAGGGGTGGCGAGTGGCAAGGCGAACTGGTCTTCTACGTTACCGATAACATGAACGTGCGGTCGTGGATTTCCAAGAGGCGGCCCAAGCACCCGCTCGCGCGGCATCTCATTCGCCTCGTTCAGCGCCTAGAGGCTTGCCACGGGTTCAGCACGACCGCACTGTACATCCGCACTTACCACACCGACATCGCGGACTGGCTGTCGCGGGAAGAGGCCAAGAAAGTCCACTCCGAGCTCCTGCGCAAGGGGTGGTCCCGCATCGAGCCGCCCGAGGAGTGGGGGAAGATGCTGGCCGAGGCAAAGGAACACCTCTTGCGATTGCCTGGGGAGGATGGGCCCATTGCGGAGTCAGCGCTCCGTCATCGGGCGCTGAGGACTCCGGCAGCAGTGCCACGCAGCCTCGCCCTCAAGGGGCGCCGGGGCCTTGAGCTAGGGGGCCCACTGGGGACTTACAGGCGCGCCTGGGAGCAGCTAGGTGGTGAACTGATGACAGGCAACCCAACGGGGGTGGACTGGATCATGTGCACGCTGTCCCTGGACCCGAAGGGCTTCGAAGTCGAGAAGTTGGTGTCCGCCATCACTCGGGCGAGGCCGCAGGTCGTCGTGGTCGACGCCCCTGGCAAGCTCGACCTGACCCGCGTCGTCAAAGTGCTGCGCAAGCTGGGATACCGCACGTGCGACCTGGAGGTCGTCTGCACCCACTACGGCGACATGACAGCCCGAGCTCGGAGCCTGATCGTGGCAGGTCGAGGGCCAGCAGGCGCCCAGCCTGGCGAGCATGCGTATGCCGCCGGCGCGTCGCTGTCCCCACGGGGTGAAGCACGCGTTGAAGGATAAGCTCAGCGAAGGCGGTCACCACTGGCTCGACGACGAGGGAGACGTCACCTGGGACCCGGCAGCTCGAGGGGGCTCCGACCCTACACTGCCCAAGGGCATCGGCCACATCAAGCTCGCTGGCACGAAGCACCTGGTCTGCTCAGTCGACGGCCCGATCGGCACGGTTCGCTGGCCCGCCGAGGGCCCGGGCGGACCGGGAGAAACGCTGATCCACGTCCCAGGACACATCGGCGGGCGCATCAGGGCGCTGTCGCCAGAGGAGGTCTGGATCGTACAGGGGGGCGACGAAGCGACTTGGGTGAAGAGGCGAGCCCAGGGCGACACCGAGGCCACTTTGATGCGAGAAGCAGCAAGGTTCTTGCCACCCGAGACGGCGAGAGCCGTACTGGGCGCCATTGTGGACGCGCTGTCGCAGGCCACCCAGCGGGCGGGCGGCTGCCACGATCCCGCGGAGTCGGCCGCCTTGGAGACGACCCGGCGGTGGCTCAGGGCCTGGGCACGGGGCGAGCTCCGGACGAAGGCCGACAACCCCGAGAACGACCAACACGCTGGGGTACTGAGCGATGACGTCCACAAGGCGAGGCGCAAGAGCCAAGGCGTCCGCTTCAAGGCAATCGAGAAGGATCTCGTGCGGGGTCCCGAGCCCCCTCCTGGCGCCAAGGAGGTGGACCTGAACGCAGTCGTCAGCACGCCCAAGAAGCGGCGGAAGAGGAGCCCCAACCGGGGCAAGAAGGTGGAGACCCAGGGGTTGGTCAAGCCGGTCGCGTTGGGTCGAGCTCGAGCCACCATCGCCCTGCCGGACCACCCGACCCTGGGAGGGGAGGACTACGGCGGGTGGATCGAGGAGCAGAAGCGCGAGGCGCTGATGCTGCGGCTGTCCGAGGGAACCCGCGCCGGCTATGAGACCGGCTGGAAGCAGTGGCAGGGCGTCAGGGCAGCCCAAGGAGAGTCGCCCTGGCTGGAGGGACGTGACCGCGAGGAGCGACACGCCAACGAGGAGGCACTGCTGGGCTTCGTCGTCGTGTTGGCCAAGGTGCTGAAGCGCACGGAAGGCGCGATCAAGCACAAGTTGTTCGCAGTGCGCTTCGCCCACCTCGTGGTCGGATACCCGGGCCCTCTACTCCACCGAGGCCGCCTCTGGTCCACGCTCGCCGGCCTCCGGAGAGGCCAGGGGCCGAGCGGGCGGAAGCGGCCAGTGACACCCCGCATGCTCCTGTGGCTCCAAGGCTTCTTGAGGGACCAGACGGACCTCCCCGAGATGGACACCGCGGTCCTGTGGGCCGCCGTGGCGGTGGCCTTCTTCTTCATGTTAAGGGCGTCAGAGTACTTGATTCAGCCTGGGAAGACATGGAGCCGAGAGCGCGTCGTGCGTGGCGTGGACATCACGGGCCGCGACGGCAACAACCAGCCTTGCACCTTCAAGGACGCGGTGGAAGTGGTGCTCCACATCACCTCCTCGAAGACAGACCAGTACAATGTGGGGTGCGTAAGGAATCAGTATGAGACAGGCACGTCGCTGTGCCCCGTGGCTGCCCTCCGCCAGCTGGAGCGGCACTACCCGCAGAGGCTGCGAGGGGGCGAGGAGGAGCTCCCGCTCTTCCGCTGGGCGAGCGGAGCACCCATCCGTCGCGAGGAGGCGCAGCACTACCTGACGATCGCGGGGCTGGCCGCCGGGCCGAGGAAGGAGGAGATCGGCTCGCGCAGCCTCCGCATCGGAGGCGCGACAGCGATGCACCACGCCGTGGACGACCTGCAGCGCGTCAAGCGCTTCGGGCGCTGGGCCTCCGATAGCTTCCACGGGTACCTGTGGGAGAGCCACGAGCCCATGCGCGGCATCTCGACCAACATGGCGACGGACACGTCCGAGCTCACGGCGCCGCCGGCCCATGCGGCCGAGGGCGAGCGCCGCGCGGGCAGGAGCCCGACCCCGCTGTGGCCCAGAGCGGCGCTGGCCGTGACGACGCTCGCCGCCACAGCTGGCAGTGCAGACGGCTACGTAATCAAGGTCAACCCGGCGGAGAGCCAGAACCTGCTGATCCCCGTGCTCCCGGTCGGCTTGGGGGCTTGGGCGATGGCAGCGGGGGTGCTGCTGGCAGCCGTGCTGCTAGGCGCTGCGTGGCGGCGCAAGCAGCAGCGAAGGCGCGGAGGAGCGGCCGGCGGGCGCGGCAGCAACTGCAGAGCCCACATCCCCCGCGCAGGCATGCCGTGTGCAGCGCTGGTGGTGACGGCGCTCACGACGGCAGCCGGAGAGATACAGAGCCAGGAAGTGGCAGCAGTTGACAGCAGGGCACAAGGGGCCACGCTTCGCTGGGAGCCGCAGATGGGCACGGTGGCGATCGTTTTCCCAGTGGGGACGGCGCTGAAGGTGGTGGCCACGATCGCAGTGCTGCTTGCGGCGGGCATCGGGGTGCTCGGCTGCTGCTGCTGCGGGACGGCCAAGAAGAACGAGGGGAGGCCGGAGCCAGAAGCGCAGCAGGCCACCACGCAACAGACGCCTAGGGCGCACAAGCCTCCCAAGCAGCCGCAGAGGACGTACTGCGACGCAGGGGTGATGGGCCCGGTGCACTACAACGGTGTGAGGTGCGTGCACGAGACCCAGGGCTTCCGCCGGGCCAACGAGGCGACGCGGGAGGTGGCCCCGTCAGGGCACCGGAGGTCGCCAGAATGGCCCCGTGGAGGGGAGCAGAGGCCGCATCGTGACTAAGGTGCGGGCTGCCGCCGGCCAGCGGCCGAGCGGGCAGCAGTGGACCGCCGCCGGCAACCGCCGCGCGGGCGGCCGCGCGGCGCCGGCTGATTTCAGCCTGGCGCTCGCGATCAGCTTCGCACTTGCGAACAAACTGGGCGCGCGCCGCGGCCGCTGCTGCCCGTAGGCAGGCGCCGCGCCGGCCTGGCACCCGGCAGTGCCGCCATGGGGGCGGCAGTGGCGGCTTCGAAGGAGCGCCGGCGGCTAGCCCAGCCAGGGCTGCCGCGCGGGGCGCAGGGGGAACCACCGCCGCCGGCGCCCGCCGTGCGAGCGGCAGCGCGGCGCCGGCTGAGCTCAGCCTGGCGCTCGCGCTCAGCTTTGCGCTTGCGAGCAGCTGGGCGCGGTGCGGCGGCAGCTGGCGCCTGAGGGCAAGAGCGCCGCGCCGGCCCGGCAACCGGCAGCGCCGTCATGGGGGGCGGCGGTGGCGGCCACATGGGGCGCCGGCGGCCAGCCCAGCCAGGGCTGCCGCCTAGGGCGCACGAAGAACCACCGCGGGCGCCGGCGGCGTGCCGCCCTGCGCCTGCGGACCCACCTTGCTGGGCAGACGTGGCAGCGTGCCGCGGATGCCAGGACTGTTGAGTTCCACGCCGAGAGGACCGGCGGCTACGTGACCCACTACAGCCAGCTCGGCGTGGCGGTGCATTCACAGGAGGAGGTTGGCGGCGTGGCCCGCGACGCGTGGCCTAAGACCGGCGCCGGCGCGTGATGCGCCAGGCGCCAGCGGAGCAAGCAGCATTGCTCCTTGGCACAAGGTCATCAAAGGTCATCATCACCGTCTGAGGCCGCTCTTCCCTTTGTGCTCCTCTCTTGAGCCAACACTAGGCTCAAGACAGTTTATTTCCCAGTGCTGCTTGAGGGGATATCTAGGATGTTTGGTAAAACTGATGGATCTCCCCGTTTCCAGGACTGGCGCGGGCTTCTCCCTTGGTCCCCCCGCTCCTGCCCTTGCCTCTTGCTTGCCCTCTCTCCCCCCTTCTTTCCCACCGCCATTCGGCGGCTCAAGCCTTTTGAGGCCGAGCTGGCCCACCCTTGAGGCCCCGTTGGGGGCCTCATTACCCGCCCTGTTCTGGACTTTTCAAGGCCGCCACGGCGCCACAGTGCCTTGGCGGCGTGGCCCGCGACGCGTGGCCTAAGACCGGCGCCGGCGCGTGATGCGCCAGGCGCCAGCGGAGCAAGCAGCATTGCTCCTTGGCAAAAGGTCATCCAAGGTCATCATCACCGTCTGAGGCCGCTCTTCCCTTTGTGCTCCTCTCTCGAGCCAACACTAGGCTCAAGACAGTTTAGTTCCCAGTGCTGCTTGAGGGGATATCCGCCTCCTCTTCGTCGAGAGGCGGCCCGTGCGCGCCTGCTGTGTCCTCGTCCTCCGTGTACTCGAAGAGGTATAGCTGATCTGCGTCGAAGAAGCCTCCGGACAGTGCCTCCGAGACCCTCAGCCTTGCCTTGACCGCTCCAGCCTCGAACGGGCCCCCCTTGAGCAGCACCCACTGGTCGCCCTTCTGCGGGGCGAAAACCCGCACCGGGCTTGCTCGTGATGCCTCGTCCTCAGCTTCCCTCGCCTTCTTCTGGCGACGGTTATCCTCCTCCTCCTCCTCCTCCTCCTCTTCGGGGCTCTCATCCCCATCGCCGTCGTCGTCGCCACCTCCGCCAGGTCCGCCTCCTCCACGAGCGGCAGCTTCGCGCGCCTCACGCTTGCGCGCTTTGTTGCGCTTCCAGCCTCCTCGCTTGCCGCCCCGCTTGCCGCCCCGCTTCTCGTCGCCACCGCGCGCGATCATGGTCGGCTCGCCGTCGGTCTCCACCTCCGACTCGTCCTCGCCTTGGCGTTCGCCCGTTCAGCTCCCGCTGTCCTCCTCCGCCGCGTCTCTCTCCGGGTAGCCGTCCTTTGAACGACCGCCTCCACGGGGGCCCTTTGAGCCCTCGTCAATCTTGACCTCCATTGGTCTTCTCCATTTCGGGTGGGGCAGGCAGCCGGAGACGTTGCAGCCGCTGCGAGGGGCCTCCAGCCAGCTGGTGTCGTGATTGCAACTGCATCCGCTCCGATCCTCTTCTGTGCGGCTGGTGATGGTGCTCCTCCTCAGGCTGCCGCACCTCTCGCCGTGCTCGCTGATGGCCCCGTCCTCGGTCCCAGCGCCCTCCGCCGCGCAGGCCGAAGGCCGAAAAGAAGGGGGGGGGTCTTGTTCCAGGGCGTCAGAACGCCCGGCCCGCGCCACCTTGCTTTCCAACCTCTCCTCCAAAGCCCGCGCCTCGGCGTCCACCGCCGCAATCTGCTGTTCCAGCTTCTCGGGGGCGGTGCCGGCAGCCGCTGCCTTCAGCGCGGCTGCCCAGGCAGCGCACAGCCGCGGCGCATGCTGCCCCGCGCGCTGGGCCCTCCGCATGCCCCGCAGTCCCAGCCCGAAGCCGGCGCTTCCCAGTTCCCCCTTTACTGCAGCGCTGAGCTGGGGGGTGCCGCTGGGGACGCGCCCTCCACCTTCCAGGTTGGGTGGGGCTTGCGTGCTGATGGTGAAGCGGAGCTCGCCCTCGGGGGTCTTCCCGAAGTAGAGGGCCCACTGGTTCTCAGGCAGAGCGGAGTAGTGCCGCCCGGTGCGGAAGTCGATCCTCGCCCAGTGGAAATTGTCTGGGGCGGCCCGCCCGATGAGCTGGTTCACGCGGAGCAGCTCGTCGTCCGGGGGCAGCTTGACGGTGGCGCCGTCTTCGTCAAGGCCGTAGCACCCGCTAGCCTCACCCAACTTGGTGTTGAGGTTGATCAGCTCGCTTGCCTCGGTCTTGCTGAGCCGCATGCGCGCGTCGAGGTTGTAGGCTTCCACTTGGGCGTCCGTCAGGTCGTATGGTAAGCCGCCCTCCAACGTGCGGTGCGTGTGCTTGCCGGTGCACCTCCTGGCCAGGATCAGGGCGTAGGGGTAGAGCCCGAGCGATGCCAGCCACCAGGTCCGCTTCTGATACCGATGCTGGGGCTCGTCCGGAGGTGCGAGTCCCCACCCGCACGTGTCTATGGCGAGGGCTCGGGCTCCAGTCGCGTGCACCAGAGCTCCCATGCAGGGGCGATCCCAAAGCTTGGGGTACCGGCCATCCCGCGCTGAGGACTCGATGAGGAACTCCCGTCCTGCCTCGTAGCCCCGCTTCGCCCCTATGCACGCGAACTCCCCGAACACGTTGCCGTCGATCTCGACTTGGCGCTCTCCAGCCCCATCCGGGCACTCGAAGGTTCTCGTCCCTCCTGCTGCCAACTGCCAGGGGCAATGGCTCACGCAGGGTGGAGCGAACTGCAGCACGTTGGCCTCGTCGGGGCCCGGAGGCGCACTGAACTCTTGGTACAGGCGCTCGCGCACCAGCGGGTCGCGGATGTCGAACTGCGGCCTGGGGTCTTTGCCAAGCAGAGGCTGCCCAAAGTATTCGACGGACTCGCTGGTGGCGATGCCCGCGTTCTTCATAGCCTGCATCCAGCGCCATGTGCCAGCGAATATCTCCCGTGTCCTGAGCCCCCGCGCGAACGTGGGTCGCGAGCGCAAAGACTCCAAGTCCCTGAAGTCCGGGCAGGCCACCTCGGTGGGAAGCTCGACCACGGCGGGTGCACCGCCGGCGGCTCTCCTACGTTGCTGTTGCTGCGCGGCGAGGGCCCTGCAGTGCTGGCACGGTGGAGGTTTGCTGGCCACCACTGGGCTGCCATCCTCCTCGGAGGCGAGGTATGTTTCCCAGCCCATGGTGGGGGGCTCCTTGAGGTCCTTCCCGCTCGTGGCCCAGGTGCGGATCAGTTCGTCTGCCACTCGTCGACCCTCAGCGCCGGGCGGGGGATGAAGAACACGCATATGCCCGCGATGGATGATCACGTGGCACTCCTGCTTGGGTTCTCCCGCTGGGAGAACTGTGTCAATATCCAAATGACCCCAATGATCCGCCCGCCATACTCTGAGTACCACCTCCTCCAACGCTTCGCACGGGAAGAGGGCGACGCACCTGAAGTCTTTGTCGTGGTCGCGATGCACCGCATCATGGATGTGCATCCGGACCTCGGCCTCCCTGGAAGATATCCAAGGTGGAGCGTCGGCAAGGCCCGCAGCAGCGTCGGTAGCCTTCTCCAGGAGGTCTCTGCGGATCTCAAGGGCCAGGTCCTTGACTTGCTGGGCGTCGGGTGGTGCTTCGAGCTGCACCCAGAGCTTGGCTGCCGCCAGGTGGAGTGGGAGGCACTTACGCTCCTCCGAAACACCGGCGGGCACGTGCAGACGCTTCGCGACGCACTCGTCGAGGGGCAGCTGGTCCTGATAGTTGAGGTAGTGCGAAGTCTGGCCCTGCACTGCGACGGAGCCCTGTCCCACCGACTTCTCAGCATTCCACCGCACTGGTGTTATGATGACGTCTGGGTCAGCCCCCAGGTTGCCAGCCTTCGCCCCGATGCGGTCCAGGAGCTCGCTAGCCTCGGCAGCCAGGGTGGGCCCGCCGTGGCGCGTCGCCTCAAGGAGTACTTGTTCGACCGAGAGCTCCTCCTCGCGCCCGCGGGCGCAGGCAAGGCGAGCCAGGACATGCGACCGCATGTAGTCGCTGGCGTGGCTCACGGAGTCGAGCACCCCGCTCTCTTGGACGGCCTCGAGCAGCTTTCGCTGGGCCAAGGCTCCCTCGTCTGTGCAGACACTCGTTCCAACCAGGGCTGGGCTGTCGGCGCGCGGGTCCTCCAACCAGGTCGCGTCGGGTCCCTGGGCGGCCTCGCGAAGCTCCGACTCGAGCTCGGTGCACTGAACCTCGGCGTACTCGTCGGGCGGCGCCCAGCCTGTCTTGGCAGGCTGGCTCTCCGCTGCCCCCGCACCTGCAACCCGTTTGCCGTCCGCTTCGGTCTTAGCTTGGGCCCGCAGCTGCGCGATCCGCCCATTGACCGAAGCTGGGTCGATCTTGGCGGCGTTGCGGAGCCCACCTCGCCTGAGCAGCTGGCACTGCACGGTCCAGTGCACGTCCTTCAGGCCCCTGATGAGCTCATGTGAATGCGAGCACCCTTGAGCGCCCTTCTTGCAGCTTATCCAGGTCGAGTTGTCCCAGCAGAGCGGCTTGCCCTGCTTGTCGCAGGGCGCGTGCCAGACAGAGAGCTTGATCTCCTGTGCGTTCAGCCGCTTGCCCGCAGGGTAGGCGGCGCGCGTGGAGTTGGCCTTCGGCTGGGCCTTGGCCTTGGGCTTCTTCTTGGGGGTGGCTCCTGCTCGTTGTTCCTGTGGCTCCGCAGCTGGTTCGTCTCTCTCTCCTCCGACCTCTCCGGCTTTGCCCGGGGCGCCGCGCGCCCCATGCATCGAGTCGTTGAGGACGGTCTGGGGGTAGCGCTGCTGCCGAGGACGCACGACTTCCTGGTAATAGCCCGTGGGGGGCTCGAGGTCGAAGACGTTGGGAAAGACGAACGCCGGGCGTCCGTCCGCCCTGGGAGCGAAAGCCACCATTTTGAGATCCTCCTTCCTGGGGTTGTCTGTCTGCAACACGCGTAGGAGGCCTCGCTTCTTCTCTCGAAGTCGTTCGCACCAGGTCGCCCACAGATCCTCCCACAGCTCGTATACGAACTTGGGCGGGAAAGCGTGGTCGTCCTTCTCGCACTCCCGCGCGAGGGTCTCCAGGCAGTCCAGACGCTCTTTGATATGCTCTCGCCCGAAAACGAGCCCGAAGAACTTGGTCATGTTCTGGGCCTGCCGCTTCCACTGGTCGAAGACCACGGGGGCCCTGGGCCTGGGTTCCAGCTTAGTGTCGTGCGGTGCGCTGTAATTATCGAACGCGACCGTCTTGCACGTCGGGAAGTCCGCCACGGAGGCCGACCACGGAGCCAAGTTGTCCAAGCTGCTGCCGCCGAAGCTGAGCGAGGCGCAGGCCATCGTGATCCGGTTGGACACTGTCGCGGGCGTCTCGACGGCGAGCATCAGGGCCTTGTTCTGCTCACAGGTCCGGCGCAGAGCATAGAACAGCTCGCGCCCAAGGACCTCGTCGCAGACCTCCACTGACAGCTGGCCACACCGCGCGCCAAGTGGACGTCCAACTCCTCGGCTCTCCCCAGTGCGGCCACCGTCCCTCGCTGGGCTGCCTTGTCACCCTGGCGGGCACTGGCGACCCCTTCCAAGGCGTGGAGCATCCGCGCGGTGTTCGCGTCCAGGGGTGCTCCGGGGTGCGCGAGGCCGAACGGGTCGCTGCCTCCGCCCTCCTCCGGGGCTCCTGCGGCATAGCGCGCTGGAGCTGCGGTCAGACCTGGGGGTAGGCCCAAGTCGCTGACGTGCTGGTCGCAGCGGAACAGGGCCCCGATGTTCGGAGCCTGTGGGCGGACGACCGGGGCCAGCCCAGCCGCGGTAGCTGGGAGGCCGGCGCCCCGCGGCCCGAAGGTGAAGGCTGGCGTGGCTGCTGCTGGCGAGAGGGGGGGCGGCGCTTCGAACAGGGGCGCGCTGTCGACCTGGATGGCCGGCGGCCCCTGCGAGCGGTGGCGCTCGGGCGGGAGCCTGAGGAGACCCTGAAGGCTTCTCGGCGCCGCCTCTGGGGTCTGAGGTCGTGAGGGCACCTGCTGGAGTGCCTCCCAACTACCGATGTGCCCATCAAGCCGAGCGAGCTCATCTGGCTCGGTCGTCTGCTGCTTGAGGTGCTGGGCGTAGCGGACAAGGCTAGCGAGCACTTGCTGGGCCTCCTCGTCGAAGCCGGCGGCCACGCTCTGCACCGCCGCCGCGTCGCTCGACCCGCGAGCCTTCTCCTCCAGGTAGCATGCCATCATGTCCCCGCTGTCGCCCCCTTGATGGCTCTCTCCTGATACTGGTGCTTCAGAGCTCGCTGCCCGCCCGCCCTCGGCGGACGGGGAGCGCGAGCCACGGCGCGTGGACCCAGCTGGTGGCCCGGGCGAGCTGCTGCGGTCAAGCCGCTGCCAGTGGCTGCGCAGCTTAGCGTCAGCCTCTGTAGCTCTCGCTTCGAAGTTCGGACTGGGCGCCACGCCTCCCTCGGGGTGCCACCTGACCAAGCTGACCACCTTCTCACGGAGCAGCCGCCAGGGAGCCTCGCTGAGCGGCCCGGCTCGTCCGCCCACGGGGAGCCCGTGCCACGCCGCCAGCTTATGCCAGATTTTCTCGGGTACGTTGGTCGCCGAGACGCTGATGCCGAGCTCCTCGCAGCCCAGGGGCGCGTGTTGGAGCATCTCCTCGATGAACCCCGCTGGCAGACGCCCTGAGGGCCCTGGGGCAGGTGCACGGATGACGCCGTCAGGCTTCACGAGAAAGCCGATGGTTGCGCCAGTCGGGTCCTCCACCTCGAGAGCCATTGCGCCGTCGAGGTAGTCAGCCACTGCGCTGGCCGCGGCGGCGTCGGCCGCCCTCTCTCTGACAATCATCCACTGCGCTCCTTCTGGCCACTGTACCCTCGCCCGAACGATGAAGTATCGCCCGAGGGGCATGGGCGGCGGCGTGGGCGGCTTGGGGAACTCCGGAACCGGCGGCGCCTCGAAGCGCACGCTCGGTGGCCCAGCCGGCGCAGGGACGGGGTCGCCCGGGCTGGTGGGCGCCTCTGGAGCAGAGACCGCCGGAGTGGAGCGCTCTGGTGTGCGACTCCGGGCTGGTGCCGCGGCGGCACGCTCAGGCGTGCGGCTCCGCGGAGCAGGGCCCCGCCGGGCTCGACGTCGCAGACCCGCGAGGAACCCGACGCCCGCGGGTTTGTCGTGGAGCGCTTTGGCGGCGTCGCCTCCGAGGTGCTGCAGGCAGAGTGGGGCCCCCGAGGCCATGCCCACCGCCTCGCGGAAGCACGTCACCTGGGAACACTTCTTGCCATAGCGCAGGACCATGTAGATCTGCCTGCGATGCTCGCAAAGGCAGGCTGTCGCATTCCCCATCGCTGGGAAGTGCGAGGTCCGAAGCTCGGCCATCCTCCACCAACAGCACGGTCGGATCGCCGCGTGCGGCGTCTCGACAGCCCTCGGGCGCCAGCGGGCGCATCTTGCCCTTGATCATGAGCCCCACCTTCACCGCCTCGCAGGGGTTGTCCTCGGCGTCTACTTCGGACTCGGACTCCTGGTCAAGCAACCTTGCCACAGATCCCTGAACGCCAGGCTCCGCGTCGCCAGTCCTGTGACGGCGGCGTCGCCGGCGGCAGATGCACGCCCCGCAGCGCGAAAGCCATGCGAGGACGTGCAGCAGCAGCTTGTAGACGAGGCCCAACCACCTCCAGAGCCAGACGAAGATCCGGCAAGGCGTGAACTTTGAATAGTCGCCGAGGTCCACGATTGCTTCGTTGTCGAGGGCGGCATACTCCTTGCAGTGCAGCTCGTTCTCGCGCCCCTTGCATCAGGCGCAGCTGGTGGAGCGACGCAGGTGGAGCCAGCGCGGATCGCGCTGCTCTAGCTCGCGCCTGAAGCCCTTGTCGCTAGCGCCCTTCACATAATCATACTCAACCCATCCCTGGCGATTGATGCGCTCCGGGGACTGCATGTTGAGCTTGAGTCGCGCGACCCGGTAGTCGACCCTGATCAGGAGGTCGTTTTGGCCGCGCTTGGAGCCCTTGCCCTCCTGTGCCACACCGCGTCGGTGAGGGGCGGCGCCGCCGGCGGGACCTCGCCGGGCGTCTTGCGCCTCGGGCAGGGGCAGCACGGCACCAGGCCGCATGTCCAGGCTGCCCAGCTGCAGGGTGCGAAGAGCGTCCTCAGGCTGTGGGCCAGGAGTGCGACCACGCCAGTGCCGAAGAGGATCGCCACGAGCCCGGCAATCAACGGCCACGCGGAGCCGAACAGATAGAGGCCCACCTGGTCGGCCATGTACAGCACCCAGCCGCCGTCGGAGCTCAACCAACCTCCTGCCTCGCGAGTCGAGAAGGCCGACCTGAAGCTCCCCACGGCCCGGAAGGTGCCCCCGCCCATCCCCTCGGCAAACCAGTGCGTGCGGTTGCCGATGTCTTTCCAGCTGATGCCGAAAAGACCCCAACCCTTGATCCAGGACGATGGGTCCCCGTCGGAGGGGTCGGGGGGTGGGTGGGCCGGGCCCTGGGGGGGTGGGTCGGCCGGCGGCGCAGAGTGCGCGCGCGGCGGCCCCCCTCCACCGCTCCCTGCCGGAGCGGCACGCCCGCTGGCGGAGTGAACCCCGACCGGCAGCGCGTCCGCGCGCGCGGAGGAGTCCGTGGGCTTGTCGAGCCAGAACCCCTTCATGTCCACGCTCGCCTCGTCGTCACAGTAGACCTCGAGGTCGGGGGCCGCCTGCCCGTGCACGAGCTCGGCGCCGGCCACCCCCACTATCTCCATGAGGATGACGAGTGGAGCTGCGGCCCAACCAGGGCGCCTGCCGGCAAGCGGCGGCGCCGGGGCCCCGGGGAAGCTCCTCCAGGCGGGCCCCGGCGCGCGTGCGCGCTTCGCCGCCCTCGCCTGGTCCTGCGGGCGCCGGCGCCGATGCGCGCCCGGCCGCCCGCTCGGCGGCGGCGGGCAGCGCCCATGTCACGGCTGCCGCCCCTCCGCCCCCGGGTGCTCCGCGGCTAGCGTGAGCTGGCGCCGCTCGGCACCCGGGCTCTCCGCCGCTGCGCAGCTGCGCGCCCTCGGGCAGCAGCGCCGCCGCCCCCCAGCCGCGCGGCGCCAGGCGCGGCCCCATCCGGCCGCGGGCGCCCCCCTTCGGCCCCGGCCCTGGCCCCGAAGGTCTTCCGGCCCTGGTCCTGGGGCCCGGCCTTAGGCCACCTGTGGCCGACCCCCAGCTTGGCCTTGAAAAGGCTCGAGCCGCCAAGCGGCGGCGAAGAGAGAGGGAGCGAGCAAGGGCAAGCAAAGAGGCAAGGGCAGGAGCAAGGGAACCGCAAGTGGAAGCCCGCGCCAGTTCTGGAAGCGGGGAGATCCATCAGTTTTACCAAACATCCTAATCGCTGGAATTCCTCGCTGGCGAGCACAGCGCCCGGAGCAGCAACGGCGCCGGAGACCACTCCCCCGCCGCTGACTGGCACAAGCGCCCTCCAGCCTCGGGCGGCCACACCATCGGCGATGACCTCAGCCAGCAGCCCCCAGGGGCCACAAAAGCGACGAAGGAGATAAAGGAGGAACCATCCTCGGATAGGGGCTCCCACGGCAACGGCGATAATCCGTTCGAGGTAGACTGGGATGAGGGCAATCCAGAGAGGGCGGTCTCCATGGTCGACAGCCCCGCGCAGCAGGACGAGGAACCGAAATCAGCGGCCCCAGCGGCAGAGGCGGCCCCCTCGAGCGGACAGTGCTGTGGACAGCCCCCCCCGACAAGGAGAAAGCTGCCAATTGGGCGCCTTGCGCGACGGCCCGCTTCCGAGAGGACATGGAAGAAATCCGTGACAAACGAGGGAAAGGGAGCAGGCCAGACTGCAGTCAGGAGACTACCCAGGAGCTCGCAGCCCCAGCGCACGAGACCCGCCAGGCGCCCAGCCCCCGGCAGGACAGCAGCCCAGAGAGACGGCCGCGCCCACAGGCTGAGCCACTCCCGCCTCCACATCAAGACGACCCCCTAGGAGGGCCCCCCATGTACATGAGGTCCATCGACGAGGCCGACATCCAGAGGGACGAGCCAGCCCAAGAGAAAGTCACCAGACTACAGAAGGCACTCGGAGGCGCATTCAACGGGGCGTGGATAGGATGGGTTCGCAGGGCAGGCAGCCTGCAGGGTCTACCGTGGGTCGACATCCACTCGGACCCCAGGAGGAACACAGAGGAGAGGCGCGAAGAATTCTTGCGGGCGTGGGAAGCCGCGGGCTACGACGCCTACAAGCTGGTGAGACACCGCCATCTCCGTGGTGAATGGCAAAAGGTCGCTGAGAAATATCGTAGCCTACTACGTCGCAGCGCAAGGGCCAGCGCATCCAAGGGACAAGACAGCAAGGGCAACCCATACCCTTGGTTCGACAGAATGACAGTGCGCACCCCCCCTGTCCCACCCGACAGGGCAAGTCACCACGAGCAGACGCAACCCTCCAGCACATACAGCGGGGCTGCGCAGCAGCACCCATGGAGCAGGCCCAGAGACGGCACAGCCGCCCCGCCAGCGTACACCGACAGGGAGACCACCTGGTCGGGGGCATCCAGCTCTGGGGCCCCATGGCGCCCAAGGCCGCGATGGGGAGGGTGGGGCCACCAGGATAGCTCTTGGAGGGGTGCTTCGTGGGGGAACAGGGAGAAAAGGACCGCCCCGAAGAGCCGCGAGCAATGCGCCGACAAGCGACAGCGAGGATGGGAGCTCGCGCGCTGGTAGACCGGCTGAGGGCCTGGCAGGGGCCCCCCGACTAGGGCGAGGCCGGCATTACAAAAGCCGCCAAGACGTACGGCGCCGGGCTGCCAGGGAAACGCGTGACCCCCCTTCGCGGAAGAGTTGCCGCGCACGTGCACCGTGGGGCCCCCTCTAGGACGTGCCCGCCCCAGACGACGTCCTGCGGCTCAGGCCGCTCACCCTGACCTTTCGCCGCGCTCTCCAGTTCCGCGGCTATCGGCTGCGATCCCCTTTCCTCGTCGCCACGTGCTGTCTGTTTCCGCGGCTATCGGCTGCTGACCCCCTTTCTCGTTGCCATTGCTTCTACATTCATGACTGCTGCCAACGGCTGCTAACCCCTTTTTTTTCGTCGCCACAGAGAAGCAATTTCCGAAGGGGGATGAGTAGCTGTGGGCCCCAGGGCCACTGGGTCACCACCGGGCGGCCACACCTGTCGGCTGTCGGCAGACAGCGACAGGACACGTTTCACCAATGCAGTGGGCCACTGGGGCGGGTTGATGTTACCTCCTGGGTTGAGGTGCCCCCCCCGCCACCGCGATGGTTCCTGCGTTCTCGTGGGCCTTTAGCCCGTTCGGCCGGCTGAAATAATCCCGTCGTCGGCTTGGCCCCAGCGGCGGCCCGTGGTGCTCCGAGAGGGCTCGCCCAAGGCGCTTCGCCCGCTCTCGGCGTGCTACACTCATTCATTTTGCCCGCGACGCATGCGGGCCGGGACACACCGGGCGCTGGCCTCAGACAATCCGGGAGCCCATCCTTTGGAGTCGGCAACATGCAGTGGCTTTCACTTCGTCGCCCGTAGGGACGGCGACTTCTGACCCCCCTTTCACATGGGCGCGTTGACACTACGGTCGGCCGCTCGTCGGCATCGGCGGACACGGACGTCGGTCAAGGCACCGTTCTGACGCTTGTGTTAGACGTTGGCTACTGCCGCAGGAGAGCTTTCTGGGTGCGCAAGCCGCGCACCGCCTTGGTACCAGAGGCCATCGCGGGCGCTCTCCTTTGTGGTCGGCCTTCTCCAGGCATTGGCCCGAACTCCCACAGCGGCGCGCAGTCTGGCCCACGTTCCAAGTGAGTGAGTGGTTTTGGCACGGTCCGCCTGGCAGTCTGACCCCACCTGCGGGTCCGGCCTTTCCGCCCTCCCCATTTTCGCTGGCACGCGCTCAGCGGCTTCTGGGGTCCGCGTGGTGGCGCCAGGGCTTCAGCTGGTATCTTCTCAGTTGCCTCTTTTGCTGGCACATGTCCAGCGTTGTTAATTTTCTGCTGCGGGCACACGCTCAGCGGCTTTTGGTGGTCACGTGGTGGCGCCCGGGCTTCAGCTGGCGCCTTCGCGGTTGCCTCCTCGGCCGGCGCTTGTCCCGCGCCGTTAATTGTCTGCTTTCCCGTGCGCTGTGCCCCAGCCTCGTTCACACCGCCCTCCGGTCTTTTCCTTGCGGGCCGCGAATCAAAAAAGTACCCCCGCCAGCCTTCGTAGCACGCTCGGCGTTCGACTTGCTTCGCGCGCCCGGTAACCAAAAGTATCCCCACCAGCCCATCCAGAAACGATGCCCATGAGAGCTGACGGGGGAGAGAGGAAGAGGCACGCATAGTCAAACAGCGAGGGAGGCTTGGGAGGGTCCGTGGCCATTGTGAGCCGTCTTGGAGCGGTCTTGTGGCCGTTTGGAGCATCTTGGGAACCATATTGAGCTGGCTTGGGCTATCTGATTCATCTTGGAGGTCATCTTGGGCACTCTGAGGCCGCTTGGGTGCCTCTTGGGGGCCTCTCGGGTTCCTCTTGGGGCCCTCTTGGGGCGTCTTGGGGCGCCTCTTGGGCCCGCTTGGGGCTCTCTTTGGAACCCTGCAGGCCCTCTTGGGGCCATCTTGGAGGCTATCGATCAAAAGAGGGGGTTCCTTTGTATATGCCCCCCCCTCGGGGGCCACGATCCTCGCGAATGGCAGACAATTGCTTTACCAGGGGCTGGAAAGGACACTCTAATTCGTCGCGGCCCCTCCCCAAAAACCTCCGGGAGGGCAGGGGGAGGGGTTCCCTCCCCGAAGGGAAGAGGGGGTGTGGAAGAGGAAAGAGACCCTCCTTAGACCACCTGTCGCCCGAAGGGCTGGTGGGACTAGCATCAACTTAGAGGGCCACTGAGGCCAACGTATATCCATGATTCACACGCTCTGATCTGAAACGACACCAGCATGACAACGTATGCAGCATGCACTGCAAATCCGGCGGCTGAGTTCAGGTAGCAGTCACGTGATCGGGTGGATGAGGGACCGTGGTTTCGGAAACGCATGGATGGAAACGCGTGGGGAGGAGTTGGAGGAGCAGTGGTAGAAGGAACAGTCGTCGTCGTACTCGTACGTAGCGACAGCAGTTGCAATGGTAGGCGTTGCCGTTATAGCTGGCCGCGTGCAAGGTGGCTTCAGCCTGGAGGGTGGTGCCATGGTTTTGGCGGACGGCGGCATCGTATGCATCGACGAGTTCGACAAAATGGATGAGAAGGATCGAGTGGCGATCCACGAGGCGCGGCGATCCTTTTTCTCCCTCGTTCCTCCGTTCTGAGATCTGCTTCTTGTGGCGGAAGCAGTCCTCGCGTCACCCAGCCCATTCCTTGTTTGCGAAAGCAGTGAGACGCTTGATCCGCTGCTCGACGACAACTGTTCTGCATCCTGCGCCCTATACCTTCCGTCCTCCTTCGAGGTGCCCCCCCAGAGTGCAAGGACGGCTGCGCTTTTGCAGAGGGTTCGGGCGAAGAAGCGTCAACAGCGGCTGCAGCTGCCTCCTCTTCAGCGGGCACGTAATCTCCTGTCATCTGTCGATTTGTCCTCACCCTTACAGCCCAGCTGCTCCACTCCATGGCCCCTGCCCAGGCGCCGCGGGGGAGGACACAAGCATTCGCATGTGCCCGCCGCGGCGCCACGGCGCAGGAGCGCATTGCGCCGAGGCACCTCGGTCGACCAGGGCGCCGCGGCGCTGCGGCAGAGTCTCGCTAGGATGTTGGAGCAGGCCCCGAAAGGCTTGACGACTCGTCGCCAATCGACTTGTGGGAATCAAGCGGGATGACTTCAGGTTAACGCATCTATGTTAACCAGCGTGGGCCCCACACAGTTGTAGCAGAAATTGAGGTGTCACCTATGTGGAGCAATATATGTGAAGCCATCTATGTGTGGCAATCTATGTGTGACAATCTATGTGGTGATGTTTTTGCTGTACTTTCTACGATGTGCAATATACGATTGGTAGCATCGTTGTGCAATGTTTGTGCGGGTGGTGCAAGAACCAACATCGGTGTTTGCAATATATGTGGTGCAATCTATGTGCTGAAATGGATTGTAACAAACGAGTTGACACATCCCCTGCTCCTGCAAACATCCCACCGACCCACCCGCAACTCGGTTTGCAAAACCCATGCGGTGGCGACTGCGATGCATTGCTTGGCGTTGGTTGGTGCATCTTTGCGGCCGCGCCAACCCTAGCACGCGCGCGCAACGGCCAGCCAGTTTGGCGCCACCGACGCGGCCGCGACGATGTTCGCAGCGACGAGGGCGCCGCCAGTGCGGGCGCCGATGCTGATTACGCCAGCGACAATGACGGCGTCTTCGCGTCGGTGATACAGGTTTTGGAAAGAGTTCGGCACGCGCGCGAGGCCGACGCGCGAAAGTGGCCCGCATGGTGTTTTTTTGACGCCGGTCGTGCCCCCCCAGCACGCGCGCACGGGCGTTCGAATGATGTCCGTATGCGGCACCAGAGGCCCGCCTGTTGAGCAGAATTCAATGAAATCGTTGAAACATCTTATGGGTGCATCCATTCTGCGGAACTTGAAGTCGTCATCTCCACTGCTCGCGCAAACATCCCACCTACCCACCCGCAAGTTGGTTTGCAAAACCTGTTAAGACCGACTACGACGACACCGACGACAACGACTAGGACGACACCGACGACGTTTCCGACGACTTCGACGACGACAACGACGCCGACGCCGACGACGACGAAGACGACGGCGACGACGCCAACGAAGGCGACGACGAGGAAGGAGGAAGGACGACGACGGCGACAACGACGACAACGACGAAGGAGGAGGGAGGACGGTGACGACGCGTACGACGACGAAGGAGGAAGGACGGCGACGCCGACG
Organism: Prorocentrum cordatum; assembly: GCA_963575745.1. Taxonomy (NCBI): domain Eukaryota; class Dinophyceae; order Prorocentrales; family Prorocentraceae; genus Prorocentrum; species Prorocentrum cordatum. Next base: position 202,827 of record CAUYUJ010018505.1, on the reverse strand, counting down.
ACGACAACGACGAGGGAGGAGAGAAGACGACGACGACAACGACGACGACGACGACGGCGACGACATAGGAGGGACGACGATGAGACGCCGACGACGGACGACGACGACGACGTGGGAGGAGGAGGAAGGACGACCACGGCGACAACGACGATGGAAACGACCACGACGCCAAAAAGGACGACGACGACAAACAGGAGAAAAGACAGAGGACGACGTAGGCGACGACGACGACGACGCGGGAGGAGGGAGGACGGCGACGACGACGACGACGACGCAAGAGCGCGCGCACACGCTTTTGTTGAAAATCCGTGTTGCGAAACCTTGGGTTCTTGTAGGTTTTTTGGACGCACGATTTTGAAATCCTTCCGAAACCGATGGATTTTGAAGGTTTTCTGCATACGTCCGCGACGACGCGCGCGTCTGCACTTCGTCCCATTTTTTTGCAGAGGATTCTCGCGACGGCACGCGCGCAACGACAGATTTCGACATGCGCGCGCGCGAAGCCCGTTTGGTAGCATTTTGTGAAAATCTTGAAAAACCTATGGTTTTCTTAAGATTTCGCAAGAGCTCGCGCGGAAGCTTGTTTAGCAAATCAGTGTTGCGAAACCATGTGTTTTTGTATGTTTTTCGGAAGCTCGATTGCGAAATCCTTCTGGCACCGACGGTTTTCGAAGGATTTCGGCATGCGCGCGCGACGACGCGCGCGTGCGCACTTCGTCCCATTTTTGCAAGGGATTCGTGAAAAAGTGATATGTTAGAAAGAAAAATGTCCCCGCATAGTGTTATTTGACAGGGAACCGCAGGGGGGGGGATACCGGCTTGGCTGGGATGGTACGAATTCATATTTAGGATGGACATGTGGTCAGAATCATATGTGATTTACAGCACGCGCGGGGGACCCGATAAGTCCGGGGGGGGGTAGAATTTATTATTTCTTTAGAGAGGAGAATTGAGAATTCGCAAGAATTCGCAAGAGCGGGCGCTCAAACTTTTTAATGACATGCGGTTTTGAAATCGCTACGAAACCCAGTGTTTGGGAAGGATTCCGGCATGCGCGCGCGACGACGCGCCGCGCGCATTTCGTCCTGTTTGTTGCAAAGTGTTCTCGCGACGGCACGCGCGCAAGGGCGTTCGAACGACTTCGACAGTCGCGACGCGAAAACTGGTGGTTATTTGTGTTCAGAATTCGCAAGAGCGCGCGCACGTGTTGCGAAACCAGCCGTTGTTTACATCGTTTTGACACTCGATTTTGAAACCCTTCCAGATCCGAGAGTTTGATAAGGATTCTGGCATGCGCGCGCGGCGGCGCACGCGAGTGCATTTCGTGGGGAAGGATTCATTAAACAATTGATACGTTTGATAAACGAGTGTGCGCGCATTGTGTTTATGGCAGAGGATGGCGAGGGGGTCGAACCCAGCTCTTTTGGGATGGTACGGGTTCATATTTCGGATGAACTGTGGAGTAGAACCATATGTATATAGCAACACAGATGGTGTACCGATTAAGCTGGGGGGGCGCGGGGTAGGGCTCTTCTCCGGGAGGAGAATTCACCCTGCCGAATTTGAAGTTGTTAACTCCATTGCTCGCGCAATCATCCCACCCGCCCACCCGTAACTTGGCTTGCAAAGCCCATGCGGCGGCGACTGCGATGAATGGTTGGTGTTGGCTGGTGCATCTTTGCGGTCGCGCTAGCCCACACATGCTCGCGCGCGCCGCGGCCAGCTAGTTTGGCGCCGCCGACGCGGCCGCGGTGTCGCAGACCGTTGGGCACTTTTCAGCGGCCCTTCAGTCCGAGTCGGCGACTTGGGCGGGCGCGGTATCATGGCAGCTTCGACAAGGGTAGACACGATGATGATAGTTACGATGTTGGTGACGATGACGGCACCCTCGCGTCGGTGATGAGAGTTTTGGGGTGAGTTCGACATGCGCGCGCGGCCGACGCGCGGGTGGCCCGCGCTATACAATTCGCCAAATATGCTTGCCCTGTAGGAGTCCCAACTCAATCCCTAATAATTGGTTTGTTGCCCCCTCATAATTCGCATGCCTCCCCCTAATTCCTATGCCCCCCCCCCCCCCCCCCCCAATTTTGCCAATGGAACAACCCCTTGTTTCCAATGGCACTCCCAGTTATTTTCAATGGCGAGTCCTATGGATTCCTATGGGTTCCTGTGGGTCGCTTGCCTTTGCTTGCTGTTGCGTGCTCTTGCTTGCTTGATTGTGCGTGCTTGCTATCGCTTGATTGCGCTGTCTTGCCCTTGCTCGCTTGCACTTGATCGCTGGCTCTAGCTTGTTTGTTTTTGCTTGCTTGCGCTTGCTTGCTTGCGCTTGCTTGCTTGCGCTTGCTTGCTTGCGCTTGCTTGATGTTGGTCCCCCCGTCCTGCTCCCGTCCTCCTTTCGTCCTCCCCCCTCCCATTTCCTCTCGTCCTCCTCCTGGCCTCCGACTGATTTGGAGTCAAAGCTGGTTTATATTTGATTCGGATCGTGCACCCCCAACGCGCGCGCAAAGGCACTCGAATGATTTCGACGTGAGGCGCGGAAGGCCCATTTGGCCGCACGTGATGAGCATATGGGAAAACCCAGGGTTTTCTTGAAGTTTACATGAACGCGAGCGTGGTTTTTTTTGTGCGGTTGCAGAACCCCGTGTTTTTATTTGTTTTCGGGACACTCGATTTTGAAATCTTCGCTCAACCGCCAGTTTCTGAAGGATTTTGGCATGCGCGCGCGACGACGCACGCGCGCACTTCGCGCAGTTTTTTGCAAGGGACTCTTGCGACAGCACGCGCGCAAGAACTTTCGAGCGATTCCGGCGCGCGTGCGCGAGAGGCCCGGTTGGTAGCATGTTATGATCATGTTGGCAAACACGGTTTCTACAATAATCGGCAAGGGCGCGAACGTTGTTGTTTTGTTTGGAAAAGCGTATCGTTGCGAATTCGTGTGTTTTTCTGGGCAATTCGATTTTGAAATCCGTTCGTCACTTTCTGTTTGTGATGCATTTCGGCATGCGCACGCGACGACGCGCACGTGTGCATTTTTTGTTGTTTATATATATATATATATGTATGTATTTGTATGTAATATATATATACATATGTGTATATATATATATATGAAACAACGGTTCTTGGCAATTTATGAGTACGGATGAATGACTGCGCGCGCGTAACGTTTGTTGTAGAAGATGGGGTGGGGGCGATGCTGACTGGCGAGGGGGGCGATGGGGCAGACTCGTGTGTAAATCGCAATGCGACAAAAAAAGGGTCCCGTGAAATCATTTGTGTGGAGGGGGGGTCGAATTCAACATTTTGAAGACAACAAATAAATGGGTGCAGTCTATGTTGTGCAATCCACTTTGACTGTCTTGAAGCTGTCCTCTCCACTGCTCGTGCAAACATCCCACCCTCCCACCCGCAACTCGGTCGCAAGACCTCCTAAGACTAAGCCGTGACGGTAGGTGCCCGATGGCACTTGGCTACGACACCGACGACGACAGCGACAACGACGACGACGGCGCCGCCGACGCCGACGACGACGACGCCGACGACGTCTCCAGCGACTTCGACGAGGACAACGACCACGACGACGACGCCGACGACGACGACGATGACAACGACGACGATGACAACGACGACGACGCCGACGACGACGACGCCGACGCCGACGACGAACACAACGACGACGACGACGACGTCGCCAACGAACACGACGACGAGGGAGGAGGGAAAACGACGACGGCGACAACGACGACAACGACGAGGGAGGAGGGAGGACGGCGACGACGCGAACGACGAAGAAGGAGGAAGGACGGCGACGCCGACGGCGACACCGACGAGGAAAAAAGGAAAACGCCGACGACGCAAGAGCACGCGCGCACGCTTCTTTTGAAAATCCGTGTTGCGGAACCTTGGTTTCTGTAGGTTTTTTGGACGCACGATTTTGAAGTCTTTCCGAAACCGATGGGTTTTGAAGGTTTTCGGCGTACGCGCGCGACGACGCGCGCGTCTGTATGTCGTCCCATCTGTTGCAGAGGATTCTCGCGACGGCACACGCGCAAGGGCGTTCGACAGATTTCGGCATTCGCGCGCGCGAAGCCCGTTTAATAGTATTTTGTGAAAATCTGTAAAAACCTATGGTTGTCTTGGGATTTCGCAAGCACTCGCGCGGAAACTTTTTTAGCAGATCAGTGTTGCGAAACATTGTGTTTGTGTATGTTTTTTTTGTTTTGGATTTTGAAATCTTGAAGGATTTCGGCATGCGCGCGCGACGACGCGCGCGTGCGTACTTCGTCCCACGTTTTGCAATTGATTTTCGGAAATGTGCTATGTTATAAAAAATGTCACTGCATATCGCTTGTCTTTAATTACTATTTTAAAAATGGAATCTCAGGGAGGGGGATACCTGTTGGCCTGGGACACTGCGATTTCATATTTAGGATGGGCATGTGGTCAGAATCGCATGTGATTTACATACCCGAAAGGGGGGGGGCGATAATTCCGAGGGGGGAGGGGGATCGTTTTTTATTCTCCTTTTTAAAACAGTAATAGATTCTACCCCCCCCCCCCCGGACTTGTCGCTTCCCCCGCGCGTGCTGTACATCACATATGATTCTGACCACATGTCCATCCTAAATATGGATCCGTACCATCCCAGCCAAGCCGGTATCCCCCCCCTCTGCGGTTCCCTGTCAAATAACACTATGCGGGGACATTCTTCTTTCTAACATAACACTTTTTCGCGAATCCCTGTCAAATAGTACCATGCGGGACGCTTTCGCGCGCGCAAGACGAAATCCTTCCAAAACCTTAGTGTTCGTAGCGATTTGAACATTAAAACATCAAAAACCCAATGGTTTTTTTTTTTTTTTTTAAAAAAAAAAAAAAAAAAAAAAAAAAAAAAAAAAAAAAAAAAAAAAAAAAAAAAAAAAAAATTCAAACATTCACCCCGCGCGCTCTTGCGGATTCCTAGGAAACCCATTACTTTTTTCAACATTTCTGTCAAAAGGGCTCTTGCGAGCAACTTTTTCTTGCGCTTCTTCCGAAGTCGGCCGATACCGAGCGATGTGCGCAAGACGACGACGACCACGACAGACGACGACGACGACGACGACGACGACGACGACGACGACGACGACGACGACGGCGGGGACGACGACGACGACGACGACGACGACGACGACGACGACGACGGCTTCGGCGACGGCGTCGACGACGACGACGACGACGACGACGACGACGTCGGCGTCAGGTACTCGCTAGGAAGCTTCGCTGGGTACTTGCAGCCACGGTCTGGTGAGTTTTGCTGACCAAGTTGCGGGTGGGAGGGTGGGATGTTTGCTCGAGCAATGGAGAAGACAACTTCAAGTTCAGTAAACTACCCCGTACCTAGGCTCTGCCTAGAAGGGTTCTTACTCTGTTAGCTTAAGGGGCCGGGCAATGCCGGGCGGTTCCCCCAGTCCCCGCCCCGCGGTTCCCCCAGTCGCGCCCCCTGGGTTCCCCTAGCTTAGCTTAGCTAAGCTCTTAGCTTAGCTCAGCTTAGCTTAGCGTATCTCATATTCGTTCAACTTAGCTTAGCTTAGTTTTGCCTTGCCTAGCTTAGCCGAACTTAGCTTAGCTTAGCTTAGCTTAGCTTATATCATCTTAGCTTTGCTTTGTTTAGCTTAGCTTGCCTTATCTTAGCTTAGCCCAGCCTAGCTTAGCTCAGTTTAGCTTAGTTTAACATCGCTTTGCTTACTTTAGTTTAGCTTAGCTTAGCTTAGCGCAGTATTCGCACAGCATAGCATAGCATAGCATAGCATAGCCAAGCCCAGCCAATCATAGCTCAACATAGCATAGCATAGCATATCATAGCGCAGCATAGCATAGCATAGCATAGCCTAGTCTAGCATACCATTACTTAGTATAGCACATCATAACATAGCATCGCACAGCATAGCATAGCTTAGCTTGAGCTCAGCTTTAGCTTAGTTTTAGCTTAGCTTTACTGCTACTATTAATGCTGCTTTCCTAGGGGCTCCAACTCCTAGGTAGGATCGCACTGGGAAATTTTTTTATAGCAAGGAGAATATATGGGTGCCGTCTGTGAATATCGAATGGCCTGCGGCCCATCCCGCCGCTGTGCTTGGGTTCGTTGGGATGTCCCGGGGTGCCTGTTGGGGGCCGTTTTGATGCCTTTTGGGTGCTGTTTTGGAGCGTTTTCGGTGCGTTTTTTGGGGCCTCTTGAAGATCTTTTGGGGCCTTTTGGGGGCCTCTTGGGGCCTCCTTGAGGCCTCCAGGGGGCCTCGTGGTCGGACAACTCGGACTCATGGACCGCTTGTACCTTTCTTGGGGCTGTGTCTGGGCCGTCTTGGGCAACTCTGGGGCCGTCTTGGGGCCCTTCTAGGTCGTGCTGTGACCCTCGTAGGGACCTTTTGGGCCGTTATGTGGCCGTCCTCGGAGCCGCTTGAGCGATTGGAGCGTCGGGAACTCGAGAAGTAGAGGAATCCACAATCATTCAACAACTTCAGGAACACCCATGATTTAGGCTCCCTCTTGGGAAGGCTCTTAGGGGCTTTCTTGGGGTTGATCAGGGGCCTCTTGGGCCGTCTTGGGGCCATTTTGGGTGCCTTGGTGCGACTTTTGGGCGTTTCGGGGTTTCTTTGGACCGTCTTGGGGGCCCCTCGGGGTCCTCTTCGCCCGTCTTGGGGCCCTCTTGGACCCGAAAAGGTCACGCAAGAATGCGTGCAGGAACCCGAAGGAACCGCGCCAAGCCCCTGGAGATTAGAGAATCGTGTGCCAAGGACCCCATAGAACCCTGAGGATCGAGGGCTGCGGCTTAGAGGAATAGGCACATGACCTGAGGGCACGCCCACTCCGTGCCCATATGCACGGTGGCCGATACGTAGAGCAATCTATGTGGTGCAACTGATTTTTACCCATGATGTGACACATCTCATGCTTTTGCGAACATCCCACCCACCCACCCGCGACTTGGTTGGCAAAACCTTTTAAGACCGTGACTGTTGTTCCAAATGGCACTTGGCAACGACACCGGCGCCGTCGACGACGACGACGACAATGCCGACGACGACTACGACGACACCGACGACGTCTCCGACGACTTCGACGACGACGACAACGACGACGACGACGACACCGACGACGACGACGACGCTGACGCCGACGACGACAACGACGACGACGATGACGACGCCGACGACGACGACGACGCCGACGACGACGACGACAACGCCGGCCGGCGACGACGACGACGACGACGGCGGCGACGACGACGCCGACGTCGACGACGACGACGACGCCGACGCCGACGCCGACGACGACGACGACGTCGCCAACGAAGATGACGACGACGATGAGCGAGGAGGGAGCACGACGACGGCGACAACGACGACAACAACGAGGGAGGAGGGAGGACGGCGACGACGCGAACGACGAAGAAGGAGGGAGGACGGCGACGCCGACGACGACAACGACGAGGGAGGAGGGAAGACGACGACGAGACGACGACGACAACGACAACGACGACGGCGACGAAATAGGAGGGACAACGACGAGACGCCGACGACGGACGACGATGACGACGAGGGAGGAGGAGGAAGGACGACCACGGCGACAACGACGACGGCAACGACCACGACGCCAAAGAGGACGACGACGACGACGAACACGAGGAAAGACAGAGAACGACGTAGGGGACGACGACGACGACGACGCGGGAGGAGGGAGGACGGCGACGACGACGACGACGCAAGAGCGCGCGCGCACGTTTTTGTTGAAAATCCGTGTTGCGAAACCTTGTGTTTTTGTAGGTTTTTTGGACACACGATTTTGAAATCCTTCCGAAATCGATGGGTTTTGAAGGATTTCGGCGTACGCGCACGACGACGCGCGCGTCTGCATTTCGTCATATTTTTTGCAGAGGATGCTCGTGACGGCACACGCGCAAGGGTGTTGGACAGATTTCGACATGCGCGCGCGCGAAGCCCGTTTGGTAGCATTTTGTGAAAATCTTGAAGAACGCATGTTTTTTTTCTGAAGACTTCGCAAGAGCTCGCGCGTAAGCTTTTCTAGCAAATCAGTGTTGCGAAACCCTGTGTTTTGGTATGTTTTTTGGAAACTCGATTGCAAAATCCGTCCGGCACCGAATTTTGGAAGGATTTCGGCATGCGCGCGCGACGACGCGCGCGTGTGCACTTCGTCTCAATTCTTGTGAGGGATTCGCGAAAAAGTGTTATGGTATAACAAAATATGTCACCGCATATTGTTTTTTACATGGGGACCTCAGAGGGGTCGATACCGGTCCCTCTGGGATCGTGTAAATTCAAATTTAGAATGGACGTGTGGTCAGAATCATAATTGATTTACATACCCGAAAGGGAAGGGGAATAACGCCCGGGGGGGGTAGAGGTTATTTTGTTTTTAGAAAGGAGCATTTATGTGGTGGATTCTATCTTGCCGAACTTGAAAATGTCAACTCCACTGCTCGCGCAATCATCCCACCCACCCACCCGCAACTTGGTTTGCAAAACCCATGCGGGACCGAGCACGGATATCGCTCCAGGGTCGTCTTGGGGCACTCGGGGGCGTCTCAAGAGCGCCCCAAGAACGCCGGAGAAGCAAGACGGCCGACGACGACGACGACGGCGACGACGACGACGCCGACGTCGACGACGACGAGGACGACGACGCCGACGCCGACGACGACGAAGACGATGACGACGTCGCCAACGACGACGACGACGAGGGAGGAGGGAAGACGACGACGGCGACAACGACGACAACGACGACAACGACGACAACGAGGGAGGAGGAAGGACGGCGACGACGCGAACGACGAAGAAGGAGGAAGGATGGCGACGCCGACGACGACAACGACGAGGGAGGAGGGAAGACGACGACGGGACGACGACAACGACGACGACGACGGCGACGAAATAGTAGGGACGACGACGAAACGCCGACGACGGACGACGACGACGACGACGACGAGGGAGGAGGAGGAAGGACGACCACGGCGACAACGACGACGGAAACGACCACGACGCCAAAGAGGACGACGACGACGACGAACACGAGGAAAGACACAGGACGACGTAGGCGACGACGACGACGACGCGGGAGGAGGGAGGACGGCGACGATGACGACGACGACGACGACGACGACGCCGCAAGAGCGCACGCGCACGCGTTTGTTGAAAATCCGTGTTGCGAAACTTTGTGTTTTTGTAGGTTTCTTGGACGCGCGATTTTGAAATCCTTCCGAAACCGATGGGTTTTGAAGGATTTCGGCGTAAGCGCGCGACGACGCGCGCGTCTGCACTTCGTCCCATTTGTTGCAGAGGATTCTCGCGACGGCACACGCGCAAGGGCGTTCGACAGATTTCGACATGCGCGCGCGACGCCCGTTTGGTAGCATGTTGTGAAAAGTCTTGAAACTCAATGGTTTTCTTGAGATTTCACAAGAGCTCGCGCGTAAGCTTTTTTAGCAAATCTGCGTCAAGAAACCTTGTGATTTTGTATGTGTTTTGGGAACTCGATTGCGAAATCCTTCCGGCACCGCAGGTTGTGGAAGGATTTCGGCATGCGCGCGCGACGACGCGCGCGCGTGCACTTTGTCTTTTTCTTGTGCAAGGAATTCGTGGACAATTGCTATGTTAGAACCAAAATGTCACCGCGTAGTGTTCTTTTCCAGGGAACCTCAGGGGGGGATACCGGCTGTCTTGGGACATTGCGATTTCATATTTAGGATGGACATGTGTTCAGAATCATATCTGATTTACACACCGAAAGGGGTAGCCATAACGCCGGGAGGGGGGTGGAGTTTATTTCTTTGTGAGAAAGGAGAATTGGTTTTACCGATGAGTTGACGCACCCCATGCTCATGCAAACATCCTGCCCACCCACCCCGCGCCAACCCTTTCGCGCGCGCGAAGCGGGCTGCTAGTTTGGCGCCGCCGACGCGGCCGCGGTGGCGTTGACCGCCTGGCGCGTCCCAGCGGGCGCTCCACTGCGAGTCAGCAACTTGGGCGGGCGCGATATCATAGCAGCGCCGACTACGGTAGACGCGACGTTGATAGTGGCGATGCTGGCGACGATGTTCGCGCCGATGAATGCTCGGCCAGTGCGGGCGCCGATGCTGATCACGCTGGCGACAATGACGGCGCCCTCGCGTCGGCGATGAAGGTTTTGGAAAGTGTTCGGCATGCGCGCGCGGCCGACGCGCGAGAGTGGCCCGCGCGGTTTGATTTGGCGCGGATCGCGCCCCTCCCCAGCACGCGCGCAAGGGCGCGCGAATGATGTCGGCATGCGGCGCCAGATGCCCGCTTGGCAGAATGCTATGAACATGTTGAAACAACCCGTGGTTTCCTTCAGAATTCGCAATAGCGGGCGCGCAAGCTTGTTGGGCAGCTGATGAAGCGATACCTGGTGTTTTTGATTGTTTGTTGGGCATTCAGATTTGAAATCGCCGCGAAGACGCGAGGTTCTTCAAGGATTCCGGCACGCGCTCGCGACAACGCGCGCGCGCGTGCACTCCGTCGCGTTTGTCGCGAAGCATTTTCGCGACGGTGCGCGCGCAAGGGCGCCCGAGCGATTTCGACATGCACTCGCGCGAACTTTGCGCGGTAGCATGTTCTGAAAATGTTGAGGGACTTGTGAGTTTATCGAACTCGCAAGAGCTAGCGCGCGCGAAGTTTGTTTTGTCTTTGCAAATCCGCGATGGGACACCATGCGTTGTCATATATAGTCTGGGGCGCTCCATTCCGAAACCCTTCCGAAACCTCATGTTCTTAAGGATTTCGGCATGCGCGCGCGACGATGCGCGCGCGTGAATCTAGTTTTGTTTCTTGCAAGGGGCTCTTGAACGCAAATATTTTTGATGCGCGAGTGCGCTCGTTTTTTTTGCATCGGGCGGCGGGGGGGGGGGGGGGGCGAATCCGGCATGACTGGGGCGGTGCCAGCTCATATTTCGGATGGGCGATGGGGCAGGGCCGCATGTAAATCGCAACGTAAACAGGTGCACCGATAGCGCTGATGAAGCCGGGGGGGGGGGGGGGGGGGGGCGGCGGTGGATCTTTTTTTTTTTTTTTTTTTTTTTTTTTCCCCCCCCTGAGGTGGGGGAATTTGTTTAAACGCGCGAGTTGACGCATCCCATGCTCTTGCAAACACCCACCCGCCCGCAACTTGGTTTGCAAAACCCATGCGGTGGCGACTGCGACGCGCGCATGGCGTTGGCTGGTGCATCTCTGCGTCCGCGCCAGCCCTGGCGCGCGCAGCGGCCGGCCAGTTCGGCGCCGCCGACGCGGCCGCGGCGGCGCTGGCCGCCGGGCGCATCCCAGCGAGCACTTCACTGCGAGTCGCCAACTTTGGCGGGCGCGGTATCATTGCAACGCCGACTACGGCGGGCGCGACGATGATAGCGGCGACGTTGGTGACGATGTTCGCGCCGACGAAGGCGCGGCCAGCGCGGGCGCCGATGCTGATCGCGCCGGCGACGACGACGGCATTTCTGCGTCGGCGATGAAGATTTTGGAAAGTGTTCGGCATGCGCGCGCGGCCGACGCGCGAGAGTGGCCCGCGCGGTTTGATTTGAAACGGATCGCGCCCCTCTTCAGCGCGCGCGCGAGGGAGCGCGGATGATGTCGGAATGCGGCGCCAGTGGCCCTTTGGGCAGAATTCCGTGAACGTGCGAAAAAGCAGTGGTTTCCTTGAGAATCCGCTAGGGCGCGCGCGAAATCTTCGTTTGTCATCGGACGTTGCGAAACCATTTGTTTTTACATGTTGTTTGGCCCTTCGGCTAGGCAGTCTTTACGAAACCGTTGGTTTTTTAAGGATTCCGGCGCGCGCGCGACGACGCGCGCGCGCGTTTCGCTTCCTTTTCTGCGCAGGTGTCTCGCGACGGCGCGCGCGCGGGCGTTTGAACGATTTCGACATGCTCGCGCGAAAAATTTATGGGTTTCTTCAGAATTCGCCAGAGCGCGCCCTTTTTTGAATCCTCGTTGCGAGACCATGCGTTTTATGTTTGCTTGGATATGTCTTCTCGATTCCCAAGGTTTTTGAAGGATTTCGGCATGCGCGCGCGACGACGCGCGCGCGTGCATGTCGCGCGTCTTCTCCTAAGGGGTTCTTGACAACTGATAATTTCCCATAAACGATCGCGCGTGCATGGTAGTTGTTTGCAGCGGTCGAACCCGGCTTGTCTTGTCTGGGGTGGTATGGGCTCATGCTTCGGGTGCGCCGATGCAGCCGGGGGGGGGGGGGCGAATTCTTTTTCTGATTTTCAGAAACGAGCTGGCACTTCCTATAAGTTCTTGCAAACATCCCAGCCACCCACGCGCAATTTGGTTTGCACGACTCATGCGGTGGCGAGTGGGATGCATGCTTGGCGTTGGCTGGTGCATCTGCGGCCGCGCTAACCCGCGTGTGCGCGCGGCGGCCAGCTTGTTTGGCGCCGCCGAGGCGGCCGCGGCGGCACTTCACTGCGAGTCGGAGCAACTACTTTCTGCTGCAGCGAGTTGCCCACTCCATTGCTCGCGCAAACATCCCACCCACCCGCCCGCAACTTGGTTTGCAAACCTCATGCGGCGTCGATTCCGATGAGTGCTTGGCGCTGGCTGGTGCATCGACGCGGCCGCGCCAGCCCGCGCGCGCGCGCGCAGCGGCCAGGTAGTTTGGCGCGACCGACGCGGCCATGGTGGCGCTGACCGGTCGGCGCATCCCAGCGGGCACTTGAATGCGAGTTGGCGATATGGGTTGGCGCGGTATCATGGCAACGTCGACTATTGTAGACACGATGATGCTGATAGTAGCGATGTTGGTGGCGGTGCTGACAGCGACGGCGGCGCGGCCAGTGACAGCGCCGATGCCAACCACGCCGACGACGATGACGGCGTCTTCGCGTGGGTGATCCAGGTTTTTGAAGGAATTCGACATGCGCGCGCGGCAGACAGACGCGCGAGAGTGGACCGCATGGTACTATTTGACACGGGTCGTGCCACCCCAGCACGCGCGCGAGGGTGTTCGAATGGTCTCGACATGCGCGCGCGAATTCCGCTTGGTAGCATGTCATGAACATGTGGAAACAACCTATCGCCTTTTGAAGGATTCGCAAGAGTGCGCGCGCGCTTCTCTTGAACATCCGCGTTGCGAAATCATGTTTCTGGACGCTCCATTTTGAAATCCTTCCGGGACCGATGGTGTTTGAAGGATTCCGGCATGCGCGCGCGACGACGCGCGCTCGCGTGTGCGCTTCGTTTCTTTTTTTGCAGAGGGTTCGCGACGGCACGCTCGCAAAGGCGTTCGAACGATTTCGACATGCGCGCGCGAAGCCCGTTTGGTAGCATTTTCGGAAAAAAAAACGTTGAAACACTGATGGTTTTCCTCCGCATTCGCAAGAGCGCATTTTTATTTTCAACATCCGTGTTGCGAAGCCATGTGTTTTTGTTCATTGTTTGGACATTCGATTTTGAAAACGCTACGAAACCGCAGCGCTTTACATATAAAGCATATAAACATATGATTTCGGCATGCGCGCGCGACGACGCGCGCGTGTATATGCCCCGTTTATTCCGCGCCAGGGATCCCCGACAACCTATGATTTTTGATAAACGGCTGTGCGCGCATAGTTTTTGTTGTAGAGGATGGCGGGGGGTCGATACCGGGTGGTTTGGGATGGTATGAAGTCATTGGGAAAATGAACGAAGGGTCGCGACCATGTATGAATTGCCAATCGAAACGCGTGGCGGATAACCCCAGAAAGGGGGATGGGGGTATAATCTAATTTTCGTAAAGAGAGGAGAATATATGTGGACGGGGCGGCGACGGCGGCAACATAACCGCCAAACCAGCAGGCAGGCACAGACCACGGGCGGCGACGGGGCAGCGACGGGGCGGCGACGATGGCCACCTAGCCGCCAAACCGAAAACATTGTCCAGACGACGGGCGGCGACGAGGCGGCGACACGGCGGCGACCGCGGCCACATAGCCGCCAGACCGGGGACACGGCCCAGTTGCGCAGAGGAGAAGTAATAACCCTTAAGTACAAGCGTTGCTTGGGGAACCTACGTGTGCACATATGCATATAGCGTGCATACGTATTTGTAGATGTATAGAGGTATATACGTGTGTGTGTGTGTGTGCGTGAAAGAGGGAAAGGACATGTTGATTGGATGTGCCATGGATTGGGCTGCGGTCGTGCAAGCTATGTCGTGCAACCGACGCGGTGACATCTATGCTTTACAATCGATTGGATTGCATCGATTGTGCTGCAAGTGATTCCATTGCAACCGATTCGATTGCAATGCGCAAAAACAAAGGCCCAGGCGAAGGGCGGCGACGACGCGGCGACGGCGACGACATAGCCGCCAGACCGACCACTCGGCCCAGACGACGGGCAGCTACGAGGCGGTGACGGGGCGGCGACGGCGACGATATAGTCGCCAGACCGAAGACACGGCCCATTCCGTCGAGGAGAAGCACGGTCCCCTAACTGCAAGCACCTGGTTGGAAAGATCGATGTTAATCCAGATACGTTCCGATAAGACCAAGCACGTCCAGGCAAGTCCAGATGTCTCCAGGGAACATTGGGGCAAGTCGTGGCCGCTGCAGCGCGAGTCGAGGGACGGCTCACTGATGCCTTAACGAGCAGGGAGCACAGTTGGTTGGCTGGGCTCCCTCCCGAGGCTCCAAGACGGCCCCCAGCAGGGGCCCAACCCCACCAGAGGTCTATGGCATAGAGTTGGGTCTGGGCTCCCTCCCGAGGCTCCAAGACGGCCCCCAGCAGGGGCCCAAGAGAGGCCCAAGAGGGCGCAAGGGGGGCCCAATGGGGCGGGGGGGAGGGGGGCGAGACCTGGGGGGGTCCTCCGAGACCCCAGCCAAGCGGGGCCCGCAGTCCGCTCCTGGGGCCTCCTCCCCTCCTCTCCCTCCTCCCTCCTCCCTGCCTCCCTTCCCTCCTTCCCTCCTCCATCCCCTCCACTTCCCTCCTCCCTCCTCCTCCCTCCCCATTCCATTCCATTCCCCTTCCCTCCTCCCTCTTCCCTGTCTCCTTGCTCGTACGCTGCGGTACGCTTGGATGGCAGGAACATTCAGGGACATCCCTCCCCGTCACTCCCTCCTCCAGGGACCCCCCCCCATCCGCACGTCCGTCTCTTCGTCTCCTCCCTCCTCCCACCCCGAGATGACGTTTGCCGTCGCGGTTCGGGGTCTCTTGCTCTCGCCTTGGACTGTTGCCTTCGTCGCCGCGGTCGGACTCGGCTGCGGCTGGCGCCGGGGTGCGCCTCGCAGGTGCCCTTCGCAGCGAAGCGTAGGGTCGTTGGCCGTGCCTCTGCAGGCGCACTGACACAGCGACGAGGAGACGAGCCTGCCTCTGGCACACCCCGGAGCGCTGCATGCTCCAGGGGCGCTCCGGCCGGCCGCGGCCCCCTCCCCCTCCTCCTCCCCCTCCTCCTCCTCCTCCTCCTCCTCCTCCTCAGCATAGTATAGAACAGTCTTCGTCGTCGAGCCAGCCGTTCACCATCATTCACAAAAACGTGCGGAGCCTCACCACAGACGACTCTATCGAAGCACTTTTGCACGAATTGGATGGCGTTCATTGGGATGTATTTGCTATCAATGAAACTTGGAGAACTGAACCCAAAGAGATGTGGGTTACAAAACATGGGCAACACTTGTTTGCAGCATCTGGCCATACGGAGTCATCACGTGAAGTCGCATTTCTCGTGCACAATCGTCACGTCCAGCACGTTGCACGCTTCGAACCACTCAACGAACGAATCGCTTACATCGACCTCAAACCCTTCAAGCAGAATATGAGAATCGTAACAGCATATTTCCCTCACTCCGGCTACGCGGACTCCCACATCCAGAGCATGTATGACCACTTGGCCGCACTACACTCCGACGCAGCTCGCAACAATCGGGCGTACATCGTCACAGGGGACTTCAACGCACAAGTGGGCCGGCAACCTAGCAATGCAGACTACGACCATGATGACGGTGACGAACGACCAGACAGCACACGGCGGAGGGACTCCGTTGGAAATTTCGGCATGGGCACGTGCAGTCCACGAGGGACATGGCTCAGAGCGTGGTCAAGCACACAGAAGCTCATCATCACGAATACGTTCTTCTACAAGCACAACCACAACATGTTTACTTACACGAGCAGCGGCAAAACACCAATCCAGAAGCAAATTGATTACATAGTCATCGACAGAAAGTGCCGCAACCAAGTGATCGACTCCTTCGCGCCCAACGTCCCAGACCTTGGCTCTGACCACCAAGCAGTGTACACAAAACTGGCCTTCAGGGCAACGGCGAAGAGGAGCAAGAAACACAAGGAAATACGACGCAACATTCCTCAAACTGACGACCCATTATACCAGTGTTACTTGCACTTGGCCGACTGCAGCAACGACGCAGACTTTGACACCAGATGCAATGGCATTGGAGAAGGGCTCAAACTTGCTCACAAAGACTACCACGAACATCACAATCAACGGGTTGCGGATCTTCTGGGCAAGCCTGACGACAGACTCACCGCACGGCTCAAGGCGCTCATCGAACAACGACGCACTACAGCACCAGGAGACACAGAGAGGCGAAGATCCCTCAGCAAGCAAATGCTACGACAGACCAGGGCCATCAAGCGCGCCGAAGCGAACGTCAAACTTGAAGAAATTGTTTGTCAATTCAAAGGGCTGAAGAAGATTGCGTCACTGAAAACTAGTAAGCAAAAGGATCTGATCGCTTCGATGACGCCAACCACAAGCACGGAAGAGACTTTCAGACAGAGCATAGCAGACATTTTCGCAGCTTTCTACGACAAGTTGTACAAGGACCCGCATCAAGCACGCAACTCCGACAACACCCCGGAAGACACACAGACCGACGCAACCATCCCACCTTTCACAGATAACGAACGCCAAGCAATCCGCCAGCTCAAAAACGGCAAGTGCGCACACACTGCGGGCATCACAGCAGAACTGCTCAAAGCAGGCGGCGCTACCATACGAGACCACCTCTTGAGACTCTACAACGACCTCATCAAGACCGAACAGACCCCCCCGGACCAATGGAGGAGCACCACCATCACTGTGATCCACAACTCTGGAGACCCGGAAGCTTCCAAGCAATTACAGACCAATTGCAATCATACCATTGCTATCGAAGCTTCTGTCTCGCCTCATTTGCAACCAACTGAGCTCTCTGTTTGACTCGCAGCAGTGCCCCGACCAAGCAGGATATAGGAAAAACTATTGCACCGAGGACCACCTCTTGACCACTGCAATACTCCATGAACGTCCTTACGAGTGGCAGCTACCGCTGGACGGCAGCCATAGATTTCAAGAAGGCGTTCGACTGCGTTGACCATGGATGCCTATGGGAGGCCTTACGGCAACAGCATATACAGTCAGCCTACATCAACTTCCTGAAGCACTTGTACCGCGACCAGACAGCAACCGTTCGCACCGACGCCACGAGCAGACCCTGCAGCATCGAACGCGGAGTAGAACACGGTGACCCACTCAGCTCCTTCCTCTTCAACGCTGTCCTCGAGCATGTCTTCAGGCAAGTGAAGCCAACGTGGCTTCGAAAGAACTTCTGGCATCCACTTGGGATCTGCACCGCAAGCACGGATCGCGAACTTGCGTTTCGCCGACGACGTGCTGCTCTGCGCGCCCAACTTGCGACAACTCGCTTGCCTCCTTCGAGATGTCCGCGCCCAGGCAGAAAAATGTAGCTTGTCATTGCGCCCGGACTAAACGAGGACCCGGACGAATCTCAGCCGGAAGAAAGGCAGAACAATCAGCCATGTCGACATCAGCGGAGAGAGCATCCAGGTCTTGAGTTCTGACCAAACCACAAAGTACTTGGTGAGAAAGCTCACCTTCCATGACTTTCACGACGCAGAGCTACATGACCGGATCGCTGCAGGATGGGGCAAGTTCAACCAATTGCGGCATGAGCTTGCGAACGAGCGGTTTCCATTGCACAGTCGATTGCGTCTCTTCAACGGCACAATCGCGCCGTCAGTGATGCATGGGTGTTCGTCGTGGACCCTCGCGAGAACATGCCCATCACTCTTACACGAGTTCAACGGAAAATGCTACGGCTCATCATGGGGGTGCCGCGGCGACGCAGCACTCGAAGCCAGCGCGCTAGTGACGACACTGACCACAACCGCAACGCCCCCGACATCGGCAATTCAAGCGACGAGGGCATCGCGCGCGAAAACAACAACGAAGAGCTAGAACCATGGGCCGACTTCGTACTGAGAGCGACGCACACAGCAGCATGTCACGCTTCAAGAGCACATGTGCCAGAGTGGACAACTGCGTACTTCAGGGGGAAGTGGAGGTGGGCATCGCGCTTAGCAGGACACGATTTCGACAGGTGGATTCTTCTAGTGGCCAAATGGGAACCGCAATACCACGATCCACGCCCGGCACGACGAAGACACGGTGGACAGCGGAAGAAATGGGCCGACGATATAGTCAATTACCTCCATTCCGAGAGTCTCGTGGGCGACAGCAAAGACAAAGACGACAGCGCGCAGTGGTTATCCGTAGCATCAGACTCGTCATTGTGGGAAAAGCTAGAGAATAAGTTATTAGATTGCGCGCGCAGCTATCGCAGCATACGCTGACGATACAAACAAAGCAATCCTCCCACCTCCAACTCTCAACCTCCACTTGTCGCCCCCCAGATTCACCTGGCCAACCTCCGGCTTCCAACTTCCCACTCCGACGTCCATCTCTCCGACTCCGGCCCCCAGTCTTCCGACTCCGGCGCCCGTCTCCCCGACCCCAGCTCCCAACTTTCCGACTCCAGCGTCCATTTCTCCGACTCCGGCCCCGAGTTTTTCCCGATTTCAGCGCCCATCTCCCCGACTCCGGCGCCCATCTTTCCGACGCTGGCTCCCGCGTTTCCAACTCCGGCGCCCTTCTCTCCGACTCGGGCCCCCAA
Source organism: Prorocentrum cordatum (assembly GCA_963575745.1). NCBI lineage: Eukaryota > Dinophyceae > Prorocentrales > Prorocentraceae > Prorocentrum > Prorocentrum cordatum. The sequence continues at coordinate 183,869 of CAUYUJ010018505.1, read as the reverse complement.
CTTTCCGATTCCAGCGTCCATCTCTCCGACTCCGGCCCCGACTTGTTTTCTGAAGGGGCCCCGGCCCCCCCGCGTTGCCCTCGCAGGGCCGGCCCCGCTGGGCCGACGTCGCGCTCTCGCTCGCTCCTCCTCCCCCCCCCCTCCCCCCCTCCTCGCCCCCCCTCCTCCTCCCCCCCCCCCTCCTCCTCTTCCACCTCCCCCCCCTCCTCCGTCGAGGCGATCGGCGCCCAGCAGGACTGCGAGCAGGCGCTCCAGGTCCCGGCTGCGACGGCGGGGGCCAAGACGGCCACCCAGACGCACACCTCAGACGGGAAGCGCATCCCCCCGGCGGTGGAGGTGTTCAATTTCACGGAGTTCGACGACGACTACGACGAGGCGCAGCGCCTGCAGCTCACCACGATCCAGAAGTAGGTCGAGGCCCACATCAAGCAGGTCGAGCAGCTGCAGGTCCAGATGGCGGAGGCGCTCCGCATCGTCAAGCAGATCCGCGCTGCACCCGCCAAGAAGATACGGACGGGCACCGGCGACGCCGCCAAGGGCCCATGGGGCTGAGCAGGCCGAGGCGGCTGGCCAGCCCAAGCCGAACTCCGCGGGCGACGACGACGGTGACGCCATGGTCGACGTCGGAGACGACGACCTCGAGGAGGCGGACACCAAGCCCACCGGGCCGCCACCTAGCGCCAAGGAGGTGGTAGCCAAGATCGCGGCGTCCCGCGCAGAGATTGCCAGGTTGGCCAGGGCCAGCGCCAAGCCTGCTGCGGGCGCCGGCGCTGCTGGCAGCGCTGCTGTGGCCGCTGGCGGCGGCGGGTCCAGTGGCAGCGGCCCCCCTGCTGGTGCTGGTGCAGCCGCAGCCGCGGCGACCGCCCCCCCGCCCCGCGGGTGGCCTCCCCGCGGGGGGCCGCCGCGGCCCTGCCGACGCAGGCGCCTCGAGGAACGGCAGCGACGCCACGTTCTTCTTCGCCGACGTGTCGGAGTGGGGCCCCACGGCGCAGAGCTTCATGAAATCTCAAGCTGAGCAGCGCGACGTCCTCGGATTCGCAGAGACACACCGTCGCGGAGAGAAGCTTGACCGCTTCCACAGCGACCTCGCGAGGGACGGATGGAAGACGATTGCCGCCCCGTCGGTGACCACGGGCCGCTCAGTGGATGGCATCACGGGTGGCGAGGCCATCGTCGCGAAGAAGACCCTCGCCACGACCAGCTTCGAGGGTTGGCGACAGCGCGAGATCGCCCGCGCCCGCAGCGACCCGTTCACGGGCTTCTGCCCGACGGTCTGGCACACGAAGACAGGCAACATCATTGGATGTGCGTCACATTATCGCTCCCCTATCGTAGCCGCCCCCGACGTCATTTTGGCTCAAGCTGCTTTGGCTCAGCGAGCCAAACCAGGGTGTATGCTTCGCTCCAGCCCGTTCGCCGCGATTGCCGCCTCGCTGGGCGCCTTCGTCGGCTCGTGGCTGGGCTCCCCCGAGCCGGCGCAGCCGGCTGCCGACGCGCGCGTCGGCCACTGCACGTGGGAGGAGGCCGCCTGCCCTCCTTGTCCCGCGTGCGCCCCGCCGGCGTGCCCGGCCTGCCCGGCGCCAGTGGTGCCGGCGTGCCCGGCGCTGGTCGCGCCGGCCTGCCCGTCGCTCAGCTGCGGAGGCGGCTGGACGGGCGCGGGGTGGGCCCTCGGCGGCCTTGTCATCGGCGCGCTCGGCCTGTACGGGGCCCGCGCCTGCCGGCTGTGGGGTCACGGCCGCGTCGCTGGGGCTGCCGCTGGCGGCGCCAGTTTTGGAGAGGGCCCGGCCGCCGCCCTCCAGCCTCTCGAGCCTGGCCGTCCTCTTCGTGCTGCTGGGAGCCCTCCTCTGGCGCTCACTGCAGCGGGCGCGACCTCGCCGTCGGGGTCGACGACGCCATCGGAGATTGAGACCTGGCGGCCGCGGAGCCGCAAGCTGTGATGGCGCAGGTGGCGCTGGACATCGAGCCGCCCCAAGTGGCGATCAACTACGACGACGACCCGAACTTTCGGTGGCACCACCGCGTTTTGCTGGCAAAGCTCCCAGATGGCGCGAAGTGGGCGGGGGCGACGCCTACCCACTCGGTGCAGGTGATCGACCTCGCGGGGCACCAGGTCGCCCCCCTCACCCGCGGCTGCCCGGTGCCCGACCGGGTTCGGAACAATGTGTTCCTCTTCGACCCCCTCACGGAGGAGGAGCTGGCGGAGCTGCAGCGCCAGGCCACAGCGCTGGCGGGGCTCCTGGGCGGCGTGGTGCCCGCCCCTGGGGCAGCGCAGGCGCAGTGGGTGGTGGCGGACCCCGGCGCCGACTCGTTCGGGGAGGCCGTCGCGGTGCCGATCACCCTCAACCCGACGCGCTTCGTCCAGAGGGGCTCGGCCGCCCTGGCCCTGATCGACGACGGCAGGTGGACGGCCGTCGAGCGCGTCCAGATGTCGGATCTGAGCGCGTGGATCGAGGAGAAGCGCTCGGGGGCCGGCCGCGACCCCAGGGTGCTGGCGATCGAGCGCGACGCTCGTGGGCATCGGGCGCTCAGCTTCCGCGACGCCCTCGCCGAGATGAAGGAGCGCCGGCCGCCTGCCGCTGGTGCTGCTGGCTCTGCGGGCTCGGGGGCGGCGGGCGACGACTGGCCCTTCCGCGGGCCGTCGGCGGTGGTCGAGCTGCTGACGAACATCCGCGCGAGCGGGGAGGACCTCTCGGCGTACCACGAGCACTGGGTTCGCATGAGCGGGATCGCCAGGGAGAGCGCGGTCTCGCACCATCATGCGTCGCTGGTGTCCATCCTGCACCACTTGGCGTGCTTCGACCAGGTCGACGCGTACCAGCTCGCGGGCGCGGAGGCGCTCGCCAGGAGGGTGCTGTTTCTGGAGCGGGGGGTCCACCGCAACCCCAAGTCGCCCGACTTCAGGGGGCTGGAGGTGATGCTGGCGAGCCGGCTGGACGTCGGCGCGCCGGTCACGACAGGGGACTTCGCGAAGTTCATCGCGGAGGAGCAGAAGGCAGAGGCGTTCACTTGGAAGCAGCAGAGGCTCTTCGCCGAGGAGACCGGCAAGAAGGGCCTGCCTGGAGGAGGCAAGTAGCAGGGGGCAGGGGACGTCCCCCTCCCCAGGCGCCGCCGGTGCACGCGGGCCCTCGGCGGGCTCGGCGCTGCGCGGGATGGCGCTGCGTCCTCCTCGGGGCGCTTTTCCTTTGGTGCTGCCGCGTGGCGCCCGAGGGCTACGGTCGGCCTCTGTCGCCGACGAGTTCGGCGCGCTGGACGGGACGGGGCGGGAGCTCGCCATTGACGCGGCCGCCTCGCTCAACGCTCTGGCCGGCGCCCGGGCCAAGGGTCTTCCGCCGCCGCGGAGGCCTGACCACCACCCGCCAGGGGGCCAGCTGCCGCCATGCCAGCAGGCCGTCTGGCGCCGCCTGGCGACCACTGCCGCTGCGGCTGGTCCTAGGCCTGACGAGTTTGATCTGTGCCCGGACGGGGCGCTCAAGGAGATTCTCAAGACAAAGGACATGTACGACCCGGACGTCTCGATCAGCGTCGCGCCGTGCGACAGCACGAAGCTCACGGTCACTCGAGGAGCCCTCCGGCCGCGGGACACCGCGGACCTGGTGGACGACGAGGCTCGCGAGTTCCTGCTCCACCCCGAGCGGATCGCCCTCGGCTCTGACGAGCTCCCGGAGGAAGCGACCCTGCCGCACTGGGACCAGCGCCTCCTCCGCAGCCGCCACCAGCTGGACGGGCTCCTCGAGAAGCTGGAGGCGGCGGGGCTCATCACCTACCGGAGGAAGGTCATCTCTCGAGCAGGAATCTTCTTCGTGCAGAAGAAGACGGGCATGCTGCGTATGGTGCTGGACTGCCGGCCAGCCAACGCGCTCCACAGGCGAGCGCCCCACTCGCGGCTCGCCACCAACAGCGCGATGGCGTCGCTGGTACTCGACCCGGCGTACGGGGGCGAGCCCGCCGCGGAGGGGTCATCGCTGTGGGGCGCCTCCGTGGACCTGCAGGACGGCTTCTACCAGTTCCTGGCGCCGACGGTGTCGCACTACTTCGGCCTGGGGCGCGTCAGGCTTGCCGGCGACGTCGGCGTCGACGCCGTCTTCGACCCCGAGGTCGGGCACGACGTGCCGGTCTCCCCAGAGACCCCACTGGAGGCTTGCTTCGGCGGGTTGCCGACGGGGTGGAGCTGGGCGCTCTACTTCTGCCACAGCGCCGTCTCGCTGGCGTGTAGACGCGCCCAGGAGGCGCTGGGCCTGCCGTCGGTGCTGGTCGGCGACAGGCAGCCGCCGCCTCCGCTGGGCCCGGGTGTCGCGGTCTGCGCGCCGTACGTGGACAACGCCAACGTCCTGGGCTCCGACAAGAGCACCGTGGCCGCCCTGCACCAGAAGGTGGTGGACGAGCTCGAGAAGGCCGGCTTCGTGCTCCACGAGCGGGTGGACCCGACGCAGGACTTTGAAGCCATCGGACTCCTGTTCGACGGGGCCCGGCGGTGGATCCGCCAGAAGCCGACGCGTTCCTGGCGCCTCTGGCTGGCTCTCGGCGAGGTGCTGCGCAGGAGGTCGCTCAGCCGGGACCACGTGCGGCAGCTCCTCGGCCATCTCGCGCACCACTTCAGCCTGCGGCGGTGCGCCCTCGCCTGCTTCGGCGAGGCGTGCAGGTTCGTGGGCACTGGTGGTCGCGACGTGGTCCGGCTGCCGCCCGCGGTGCTGGACGAGCTGGCGGTTGCCCGCGGGCTGGTGCACTTCTCGCACGTGGACGTCGCGGCGCCCATGCTGCCCCGCTGTTACTGCAGCGATGCGTCGACGGAGGGGTACGCGCTTCACTGCGCCGAGGCGTCGCCCGCCGAGCTCTGGCCAACTGCGGTCTGGCGTGGGCGTTGGCGCTTCGTGGAGCCGACGGACTCGACGGCCCGAGCCGACCTGGAGACGCTGCGCGGCTGCCTGGTGGCGGGCCCCCCGGCCCCCGGCTCGTTCTCCGAGTGGGTCGACGAGGAGCTGGACTCAGCGCTCCAGCGCGAGCTCGACGAGCGGCCGGGGGTCGTTCGCGCGGGCGACCGACACCACGGCAAGCAGCCGCGCGTGCAGCGGGAGGTCACCGGCCTCGTCCCCATGGTCGCCGACTCGTTCGTGGAGCCGAGGCGGTGGAGGCGCCTGGTGGTGGGTCGCTGGAGGCGGCAGGCCGCCATCCATTGCAAGGAGGCGCGAGCCGCCCTCCTCGGGCTCCACCGCGAGCTGGAGCAGCCGAGCTCGCACGGCCACCACGTCCTCAGCTTCGGGGACAACCTCGCGGAGACCCTCGCCTTTGATCGAGGGCGGGCGCGGGGCGCGGAGCTGCTGGGGCTGGTACGACGCGCGGCGGCCGCGCAGCTCGCCGGCGGGCTGTACTGGCACCGGCGCTACGTGGAGACCGACAGGAACCCGTCCGACGAGGACTCGAGGCTCGCCTACCAAGGGTGGCTGCGCCCTGGCCAGCGCGTTTCGGGCGCAGGCCTTCGCGGGCTTCCCCTCGCGGCCGCCGTCGGACCAGAGTGGGAGCGGTCGGCTCCTGAGCCCCGGGGCCCGCGCGAGGCTGCCGCGGGCGCCGAGCCCAGGGTCCTGGGACCGTCGGCTGCCTCCCCCGGCGTCGACCCCGAGGCGGACCACGGCCGACAGCAGGACCCCATGGGCCGCCCGGCGCGGTCAGGAACCCTGCGGGGGCCCCCTGACGGCCGGGCGCGTGCTGGAGGCCGCCGAGTCCCTGACGTCGCTCGGGCCCGGCCCGCCGTCGTGGAGCTCTTTGCCGGGTGCGGGCGGGCGACAGCCGCCGCCGCCGAGCTCGGCCTCCGCGTCGCAGTCCCTGTCGATGTACGCCATGGTCGGCATCGCGATCTTCTCAATCGTAAAGTTGCTACAGAAGTTGTGCGGTGGATTCGGGCGGGGGCCATCTGGGCCGTTCTGCTCGGCACGCCGTGCACGGGGTGGACACCGGCCCGGACGACTGGGTTGGCTTCTCCGCCTTCGACGAGGTGCGTCGATTTCACTGTTCGCATCCTGGAGCTCTGCTACCGCATGGGCGTCCACGTGGTGCTGGAGAACCCCGCCCGGTCGCGGCTGTTCCAGCACCGAGGGATCGCCCGAGCCCTCAGGAAGCTCGGCGCCGCGCACCTGGTCTTCGACATGTGCGCGTTCGGCGCCCCTTGGAGGAAGCCGACGGCCATCGCCACCACCCTGCCCTCCGCCGGGGGGCTCGCGCGGCGCTGCCCGTGCCCCGGGGCGCCGCACATCCGGCTCCAGGGGAAAGTCCGACTGGCGGGTCAGCCCTCGGAGTGGCGCACCGCCTACGCTGCGGCTTATCCTCCTGAGCTGTGCCGTGCTCTTGCAGACGTGCTCGGGCATGCCGCCCCGCCGAGAGCCTGGCGTCAGGCGCGGGAGGCTCCCCTCGCCGCCTGCTGGGAGCGACGCCTGGCAGCCGCGGCGGGCGTCGAGAGCTGGCCCAGCGGGCGACGCGTGGACCTCGCGCCAGTCGGGTCGAGGTGCCGGCTCGGCTGGGAGGGCGCGATCGAGCACTGGGACGGGGACCACTGGACCGTCGAGCTCGAGGCCTTTGCCGCCCATCGCCGAGCCCGACGAGCAGCGGCGAGAGCGGCGGCGCCGCGCTGCCGCGCGCGAGCGCCACCACGGGTCCGAGCCGGGCGTCTGCCGGCGGGCGGCTGTGCGGCCTGCTACGGCATCGGCTTACCGCCGGGCCTTCTCTGACGTGCGGGCCTGGGCGGGCCTCCACGGGCAGCTGCCCGCCACCGCTGACGGGTGGGACCGCGTCCTCGACGGCTACCTCGACATGCTGTTCCTCCGCGGCGACAGCGTGAGCGCCGCCCGGTACGCTGTGTTCGGCACGGCCTACTGCATCGGGTTGCCAGCCCGATCGCCGGCGACGCTCCCTCTCGCTCGTGCTGCCCTCCACGGATTTGGCCGTGCGAACCCCGACAAGGTCAGGGACTCGTTGCCGCTGGAGATCATCTGGCTCTGCACAGACTTCTGGTTCCACAACTGCGGGCACCTGGGCAAAGTGGCCGCCGCTGCCGCCTGGATCGCGGTCGACTGCTACCTCCGGCCGACGGAAGCCCTGCAGCTGGCCGCTGACCGCGTCTCGCTGCCGCGTCGTGCAGGAGACCCAGTCGTCGTGACGGTTGCGCCAGCCTCGCAGGATGTGCCCGCGAAAAACTTTCAGTATGATGCTTCAACAGTAGTGGGCGCTCATGATAGGGAGTGGGTCTCCAAGCTTGTCCTCACCCTCGCCCGATCCTCCACCTCCGGTCCTCTCCTCGACCTCTCACTCGCTCAATGGGAACAGCTGTGTCGCCAGTTTCGCCGTTCGCAATTTTCTGAGAAGCTTCCCCTCGCGCCTCATGCCTTTCGGCATGCCGGTCCTAGTCACGATGCTTGGTGGTTTAAAGATGATGCTGACAGGCTCCAGGCTCGAGGGAGGTGGCTCAGCCGATCTTCTGTGCTCCGTTATTCGAAGCCAGCTGGGATGCTCCGCAATCGGTCCTCGCTCTCTCGCCAGCAGCTGCAGCTTTCTGAGAAGATATCACAGCGGCTCCCAGCGCAGATTCTTGAATATTTTGGCCCTCCCGTGTCTCGCTCTGCTCGACTCCCACCCTCGGCTAGCCGCACCAAACGGAAGTTGGGTAGTGTGGGCACGTGCAGGTAGGCCTCGACGAACTGGGCCTCCCTGCATCTTTCGGGGGCTGAGGCCCCCCTCAGGAGACTGCGCTGCCGTGGAGAAAAGATGTTCCTTTGGTCAGTTTTGAATTCCTTGGGCTTGCGCCCATCGCCGCCCCCCGGTCTTTCGTCGGGGTTACAGCCGCTCCGCGGGGGGAAGGCGGTTTGGGGCCGGCGCGATTGGATGTGCGTCACATTATCGCTCCCCTATCGTAGCCGCCCCCGACGTCATTTTGGCTCCTCCTCCTCCTCTCCTCCGTCCTCTTCTGTATTCTATCTCTGCTGGAGCCGCTGCCAGGGCACGTGCAGGTAGGCCTCGACGAACTGGGCCTCCCTGCATCTTTCGGGGGCTGAGGCCCCCCTCAGGAGTCTGCGCTGCCGTGGAGAAAAGATGTTCCTTTGGTCAGTTTTGAATTCCTTGGGCTTGCGCCCATCGCCGCCCCCCGGTCTTTCGTCGGGGTTACAGCCGCTCCGCGGGGGGAAGGCGGTTTGGGGCCGGCGCGATCGTTATCGCGGCGCACATGCAGCCGAAGTTCGGATTCCAGGGCCCCAACGGCAGGATGCTCATCAGGCCGGCGAGCTTCCTGCAGCAGTTGACGGACCCCTGGATCATTCTCGCAGATTGGAACACCCCGCCATCGACGTGGGAGCGGACAGGATGGCTGCGCAAGCTCGGCGCCGAGCTCATCCTCCCGGCGAACAGCGACACCACCTGCAACCTCGGCAAAGGCTCCCTAATCGACTAACGGTATGTGCAAGAAGGGAGTCGCTGACACGGTCAAGCTCGAGACGATTGCCGAGGTACCTTGGAAGACCCACGTCGGGCTTGTTCTCTCACTACGGGCTGGTAGACAGCATTGGTGGAGCAGAGTATTGGTCGTTCCCAAGCAGTTGCCCACGGCCCCGCGGCCGACGAAGCAGGCCGACCCGAAAAGCAAGAGACAGAAGGCCATCGCCGAGCGACGTGCCCAACGGCAAGCTGCACTCGACCACGCATTACAGGAAGCCTACGCAGAGCTTCACGATCAGCACATCGACACCCTGCCGACGCAGCACGTTAGCTTCGCTATCCCGCTCGACCCCTGGGAGAAGGTCGTTCAGACGGGTATCGGGGAGGGGAGGTCTCGCCACGTTGCCCCACCTGCCACCCTCCCTCCCCGCGAGTTCGCGTTGTCCAAGGCTGCGCCTGTTCCATCGGCTCCGAAGTCTGACACGCGTGGGGCCGAGCTTCGACGTGGGCCAGCTTCGACTTTCCCGAGCTTTCCACAGTCGATGGGTTTGCAGATTGGTTCTAAGGAGGGCGAGATGGTCGATCTCGCTTCCGACATCAAGTCGCGCTACCCTCTTCAAAGGGACATGCGCGGACAGAGCCGGATCGCTGAGATTTTCGCCACTAGGGCCCATAACGTAGAGAAGGCCACACTCGTCCATCACGACATCCCTGAGGACAAGCACGACGAGTACATGGGCCGCGACATCGGGCATGCCATTGGTTGGAAGCGTGCGCGTGCCACGCCATGCCGACCACATATGCGCGACCCGCTTTTGGAGTGGTGGCACTTGTCCACCACGCTTTTGGTGCGATATCAGCAGCTACGGCGAACGGAAGCAACCCTGGAGCCCAGCCGTCTGGAATCCAAGATTGCGGAGATCTTCGCTGTCGCCGTCGACAACGACCTCCAGGCGCCATTCCAAGACGACGACGAGCTGTTCGCGTGGACCGCCGCCGTCGGCAATTTCAGCACGCAGCAGCTTCAGGACATCCAGGACCTGATCGACACAGGAGAGAGGTGCAAGGCCCGAGCGATCGGCATCAGCCTCACAAGGTCACGGAAAGCCTACACGTCATGGGCTACGAAGATGTGGAAGCAGGCCCCAGGGTTGCTCCACAAGCGCGTCAAGCCTCCCGTCCAGCTGAAGCCCGAGCACACTGACTCCAACGGCCACACGTACGCCACGCCACCCATCATCATGGACAGGAGAGCCGACGATTGGGAACGCATTTGGCGCGACCCCTCGGCTGGCGAAGCCGAGGTGTTACGCGGGCTAGACGTTGTCATCAACAGGGCCAGGCAAGACAATGCCGAACCCTTCCAGCTTGATAACTTGGACGCGGCCCTTGCCCGTCAGAACCCCAGGAAGAGCCGAGGGGTGGACAACTTGGGGCCGATCGGGGCCCAGCGCCTACCACGACCAGGCAGAGAAGAGCTGGTCCACATCCTGAACGATTGCGGGAAGCAGGTGCCGTGGCCCTTCCAGTTCTTCGCAGTTGTTGGCGCAGTAGCGCCCAAGCCCAAGGGGGGCGACCGTATCCTGGGGCAGCTCCCATTTGTGATCAAGGTATGGTCGAAGTTTCGTTACCCCCTATGTGAATCCTGGTGCGACGAGCTCGCCGAGTTCTGGAACACAGCTGTACGCGAGAGTAGCGCATTGCAAGCGTCCTTGACCAGGGCTGTCATGGACGAGTGCTGCTCTTTCCTCGGGATCACCGTCGGCGCGATCCTGCTCGACTTGGAGAAGCTCTACGACAGCATCTCCATGCCCTTGCTCTGCGTGGCATGCATGAAGCAGGGATTCCCAGCTATCGCACTAGCCATGGAACTGCAGATGTACTTGGCCCCACGTTATCCTCGAGAAGGGCAGTGGCTCAGCAGTGCCATCACCGTGGGGAAGAGCGTGGTGGCGGGGTCCCCGCGCGGAGGGGAACTTGCCAAAGCCATGCTCGGGCCGCTGATGCAGGCTGCCCACCAGCGACGCCAGCTCTCCATCATGATGCGCACGTTTGTGGACGACACGATCATCAGGACGGAGGGCACGGAGAGCAGCGTGAAGAGCACGCTCGTCTCCTCAGGGGCCTTCATCGGCAAGGCCATGATCGACGTAGGCCTAACTATCGGCCCGAAGACGGTAGTAGTCACCACCTCGAGCAAGCTCACGAATCGCATCGTCAGCGGCTTGAGGAAACAGGGCGCCCCCGCCACGGCCGCGTCGACGGCCGCGGACCTCGGCGCTGACGCGCCCGCTGGTCGAGCGCGCAACAGCCGCGAGGCCAGGCAGCGGATGGCGCAGGCCGCTCGTCGTGCTGCAGCCATCCAGAGGGCGCGCCGCACCGGCCGCCTGCAGCGCATCTCGCGCGGGCGCTGGGGCACTGGAGCTCTCCCGCAGGGCACCTGCGGACGCCGGCACTACGGGGCCCCCGCCTACGACGTGGTGAGGCTCCGACGCCAAGCTGGGCGAGCAGCAGCGGGGGCTGGCCCAGGCAGGTGCCTCACCGCCGCCCTCGCTATGGCGTGCGGCGAGGACGACCCCGCCAAGAGCATCCGCAGGCAACATATCGGCTCTTGGCTTACGCTTTGGAGGCGCTGCCCAGAGCTGCACCCGCGCATCTTCCAGACGTGGGGCGGCTTAGCTGCGCGGCTGCGGGCAGCAGGGCAGCGCGAGGGGCGGCTGGTCAAGGGGCCAGTCGGCGCCACCATCGCCGCGCTCCTGGACCTCAACTGGGAGCCCGTCTCGGCCACCCAGTGGGACACCGACGCGGGCAAGAGCTGGTTGACCCCCTCGGCCGAGGGCCCCAGCTTCACGGACATGAGCGGCGACTGCTCGCTGATCATCACGGACATCCAGGATTCGATCGACCGCACCCTGCGGCAGAACGCTTCCAAGCACGAGGCGGGGGACGACCTGCACAGTGGCGGCGACTTCTTTCATGTTCGAAGGGAACAGGACCGCCTCGCCAAGCTAGGCGAGTTCGACCAGGTCGCCCTCAACAACGTGGTCTGCGCTGGAGGGCAATGGCCGCGAGAACGACTACGGGCTGCAGGCTACGACGTCGGCTTGGCTTGCCCAAGGTGCGGGTTCCGCGCGGAATCCCTGTTTCACAAAATTTGGACCCTGTCGGCGCAACGCCGACCGCAGGGACTACGCCGACAGCGACCACCTGCTCGGCAAAGCCATGGCGAACCACGAAGCGTCGCCTGCATTGTGGCTACGCGGCGCCCCGCCGACCGCCGCCACTGTGCCCCTGTACGATGGGGAAGAAGAAATAGTTTCTGAGTTCGGAGCCCCTGAGGAGGTTCCGAGAGATGAGCAGGGCTTTAGAGAATCTTTCGGAGACGGCTCGGGGGGGGGACACAGCGATGACAGGCGTCGGCGACGCGTTGGTTTCGGTTTCCTCGCCTTGGGGTCCGGGTCCAGTGCTCTTGACCCCATCTTCGGCGTCTCGTCTTCCTTGGTCGGCCGAGCCCAGGCTCTGCCCCGAGCCGAGCTCTCCGCCGTTGCGACCCTCCTCGAGAGGGTTTCTGGCAAAGTCCGATTTATCACTGACCACTATTCCTGGCCCAAGTCTGGTCCAAAGGCGTTCGTCGTCATCTGTCGTCGGTTCCGCTCAACACTGACCTATGGGCCAGGATCGAAGCGGCCTCGGTAGGTAGAGAAATTCAGGTTTGCTGGGTCTCCTCACACGTAGGAGAGGACGAAATTCACGAATCGAACCTCCAGCGAGTGGTAGGTAATGAATGCGCTGACGTGTTAGCGGGGATGGGTGCCCAAGCGGGCGCCAACGCGGAGTGCCTCATAGGGCCCTTCCTCCACACTGATCTCGTAGACGCGGAAGCCGCCCTCACCCGACGTCGGGCGCGGAAAGCTCTGGCCGCGTGTATCCAAACCGACCCCTGGACCGCGTGCCGCTTTGAAGCCCTTGTGGGGCCGAGGCTTCCTGTCCTGGTTCGGGCCCTCCAGGCGAGCGCCCACGACTGGCGCAGAGTCGGGAGCAAGTTTTTCTGTAGGGTTTGTTCTCAGTTCGAGACTCGAGAGCCCATTCGTGAGGGGACCCTCACCTATTGTCGATCCAGTCCTGTAGGGACTGGTTTCTCCCCCCTGCGCGGCCCACTGACGGTCGCTGGGAAGATGCTTCGCCCGTCCCACAAGCTCCAGTTCTGGGGACGGTATGGTTTAACGTTTTGCTCGGTGTGTGTGTGTGTGTGGCAAATCGGCCACTTCTGACCCACGTTGGCTCGTTGATCGGTGCACGTCCTCCCCGAAAAGGTGCCCAGAACCTCGCGAGAATTCAGAGGGGCCTGTATCCCAACGTTGGCGGACCACCAAAGCACGTGGTGGATGCCGAGCTGTCCAGACTCGCCGTGTAACCCGTCTGGCTTTCCCCAAGTGAGTACCATTGTCATTCATGCCACGAATCCCACGAATCCTCTCTCTCCTTCCGCCCCCGTGCCCCGTTCCGCTCGGCGGCGGCCCTAGTGCAGCTCGGCCGCATTTCGGATGCGAGGCGCCGCGGACCACGAGAGGGAAGGGTCAGTGTCGTTGAACCGATCCCCATGCCCATCCCCTTCCCCTTTCAGACCCCCACCAAGCTACCACCCCAATTGGGGATGCACCCCTCGAAACCCGAAAGGAACGATCTTTATCCCCATCCAGGGGGGTAAGCCGGCCGGCGGGGCCCAGGCCACGCCGCTGGGGATGTCAGGCGATCGCAAACATGGATCAAGGGGGCGTGGATTAGCGACGGGTCCCGTTTCCATGGACAATCGCGGAGTGTCGCCGCCGAGCGAGGCGGCACCAGCCGCATTCGGGGGAGGGCACGTCCCCCGATCCATGGATTTGGCGACCGCGCGCCAAATCCATGGATTGCTAGTCCATGTTTGCGCGCCCCCGAGGATGGGGATCAGGTAAACGATGCTCAAAGGGCCTTCTGTGGTTCGTGAGGGGAGCTCGCGGTGGCCGGAAAAGGTGCGTCGTTCCTCTTTCAGCGTTCCGATGTTCGCCAAGAAAATACCGAAAGAGGAGGAGGAGGGAGAAGGAGGAGGAGGAGGAGGAGGAGGAGGAGGAGGGAGAAGGAGGAGAAGGCGGAGGAAGAGGAGGAGGAGGAGGAGGAGGAGGAGGAGGAGGAGGGGGAGGAGCGTTCCGTTGATCGCCGGAAATAATATCGAGCGCCTAGATAATACAGAACCTTGAGGGTTTTCACGCGTCGAGCCCTGGGAGGCGATACTCGTGCGACACTGTTTGGATACCTTCCTGTGTGCTCGAAGTTATTTTTGTGATGTGGTCCTTTAGGTACGATGAGAGCAACATTTATTTAGCGTTCCTTGTATGATGGCGCGACGACTGTAGACGGCAGGTGGGAGACAAGACCAGATGGATAGTAGGCAGGACGAACGCGGCTCGGGAGGACCGACCAAAAATCACGTCGTGCGGTCTTTGGTCGCTTCGGGCCTCCAGGGGCCCTCGCTGGGCCTCAGGACCGTCGGGAGTCGACTCGGAAGAAGAAGCCAGTCCTGGGAAAAGGGGTCTGCATAAACCTCTGGGGGTCACGCTCTGAACAAGTCACGACGACGGAGATCTGGGAAGGGGGACATCAGGCGGGTTCAGGACCAGGATAAACCGTTTCAGAGCCTTTCGTAGCGCCCTCAGCGTTCCTCAGCGCTTTGGAACGGCCGCGGCGCCCGATACATCTTTCAGGACAGCTGGATCTCAGAGACCCCCGATTTATCCAGGTTCGACGTTGTCCTCGTCTAGGTTCGTCGGACGGAACGAATGGGATGGGGTGAAGATCGACAGCAGTTCTTGCCATCGTCGTTGCCGCGCGGGCTTTGTTGGTGCGAGCAGAGATGCGCCCGCCCCAGAAGCGGCGGCTTCCGGTCTGGACAGTATTTGCTGGTGGGCATCGTCCCCATTTTTCCGTCCCCGCTCCGGGTGCGCTAAGATTCGGAGGCGAGCCCGGGGGGGAAGTGAGAAGGGGCGGGCCTTCTCAGAAGACTCGAACGTCCCCTGGCCTTCTGGGAAGCTTTCTAAGCCTTTCCCGAAGAAGCATGTAACCTGTCAGCAGGCCAGAGAAACTCCGTCACCTTCTAAGAAGGCCTTCTCCTTCTCACTTCCCCTCCTCGCTCGCCGCCGAAAGTTCAGGGGCAACGTTAGGGGGGGACAAAGCGCATAGTGTGACGCATCGACCCTCAATCGTTCATTCCTCGCCGATGGGTGCCCGATAGTCCACCCCGCCCAGGACCCTGCGGGTCCGCGATCGGAGGCCTATCGCCGATTGCAGCTCGACGTTTCCCCCCCTGAGCTGGTCCCTCTCTAACGTTGCCTCTCACATGTCGATCCGCGCCGCGCCCCGCGGGGCGCGAGGCTCAGGAGGGAAGAAACAACGCAGGCACAACGAATTGTCGATTCCCCCGAACATGTGGGGAAATACAGGATTCGGCGGGGGCGAGGACAAGAACCCACAACATATTGGGACACATGGGGAACCATGTTGGTTGTGTCTATTCATTTGCGTGTCCCAGGGCCTCGTCAGAGGCGCGAGGCTGGGTGCCCTGGGGCCTCAGAGGGCGCCTCCGGAGGCCGCCGCATGACCTCGGAGGCCCCGCGGCAGGGGGCCGCCCAGGGGCCTCCAGAGGTCCTCTGGCCTTCTGCGCCTCAGGATTAAGTCGGGCATGTCCCTCGACAGGAGGAATATTCAAAGATAGTCAAAAAACAGTCAGGGAACTAAGTTCTGACCATTTTTGAACATTTTGGGTGTACTTTTGGAGTATTTTCCATTTTTCGCCCAAGATCCCCCTGTAGGGGGACAGGCCCGACCTAACCTCAGGAGCAGGAAGCCAGCAGAAGCTTGGGTCCTCGATCCCCCAAGGATGTTAGCTGCTTGTGACCATACGCTTTCGGAGGTCCGCGCGGATTCCTGGGTCGGCGCTGGGTCCTGGCGTCGCACTCGCCCGGTGGCGGCCGCAGTCGCCCGCGATGCCGATGCGAGTTTTACCTCCAGGGGCTCCGCGACCCTCGGGTGGGCCAGCCGCGGCGGCGAGATCGCCTTCTTGTCTGGCCCAGGGCGTCCGCACGGGCACCGACCGTTCTGCTTGTCCCGATGTTTGGTTCCCCGCGTGCCGTCTCGTCCCTGCCAGGGTCGCCCTCGATTTCGATTCGATTCGGCTCGGCTCGATTCACCCGCATCTGGCTGGAGCTGGGCGCGGCGATCGGACTTCGATTTGATTCGGGACGAGTCGTTGACGATCCGATGCGTTTCCGATCCGATCCGACCTCGATCTGAAAAGCCAGAGCAGGGCTCCCCACCCCAAACAGACATCCGATCCGACCCGGTCTCGCGATTCGATCCAGTTCAGGCCTGGCCTGCCTGCTGCACACGCGGCGCGCGGTGGCGCCGCCGCCACCGCCCCGTGGGAGGCGATGGAGCAGCAGACGATCTCCATCGCGAAGGCGGGCATAACCACGATGCTGAACACGCAGTGCAGGCGCCTCGCCCGTGGGGTGGGTGGGGGGGGCTGCCTACTCTCTTCATCCTCCCCCTCCACCCCCGTGCTTCTCCTCCGCCTCCCCTCCCGTCCTCCCTCCTTCTACTCCCTCCAGGGCTTAGCTTTCCCCTCCCCCCCCACCTTCAACTGCTCTGTCCCCCCACTCCCCGGGGTGTCGGCGTTTTCTTCTCCAAACCATCCTGTGGTATTCGGCCCTCGTTTTGAATCCCGCGTCACTCCTCACCTGCTCGCCCTCCTCTCTAGCCGACGACATTATCATCCCCATCTTCATCAGCGTTACCACCACCATTATCGTCAACATCCGCATCAACATCAGCATCACCAACATCAACACCAGTAGCATCGGCATCACCCGCCTCCTCCTCCTCCTCCTCCTCGTTGTTCGTATTCTTATTCCCTACATCCAATGTGGGGTTCTTGTTTTCTCTGGACACCCCGCAGGAACAGGATGGAAAGACCACTCTCTTTCCACTCATACACGCACGCACTCACATCATCATCACAGCATCACCATCACTGTCACACTCACTCATACTCGCTCGACCACTCTCATTCACTCACGCACACTCACTCACTCAGTTTTCCCGACTTGCTCACTCACTCGCTCACTCACAACTACTACTCATCACTCATAATCATCCTCCACATTCTCAGTGGTGTTCTTGTTTTCTCTGGACACCCCGCGCAGTCCTGTCACCTCGCCCCCTCTCCTCTTCTGCCTTCGCACGTTCACTCGCTCAATCACTCACGCACCATCATCGTCATCATCATAAAACATTCAGCTCCTTCACCCTTCGCGTACTCACTCACTCATTCGCACTATCATCATGAGGCGGGAGCCTCGTCTGTGAGTGAATTGCGAGGAAGTCTCAGTCGGGAGCCCCCTCTCTATGGGGCCCGCACTTCATGTTCGAATCCGAGGCGGGTCACCGGCCTCTTGTAACTGTCGTCTCGTTTGGGCTCCTGAGGCCTAAATGTGGAGGAAGTGTCAGGCGGGAGCCTCGTCTGTGAGTGAATTGCGAGGAAGTGTCAGGCGGGAGCCCCGTCCCTGTGGGGCCATGTCTTCATGTTCGAATTCGAGGCGGGTCATCGGCCTCCTGTAACCGTCGTCTCTTTGGGGCTCCTGAGGCCTGAATATGGAGGAAGTATCAGGCGGGAGCCTCGTCTGTGAGTGCATTGCGAGGAAGTCTCAGGCGGGAGCCCCCTCCCTATCGGGCCCGCACCTCACGTGCTTTCTCGGGGTCGTCCTCTGGCGCGCGCTATCTTTGGGTCGTCCTCCGGCGCGTAGCCGCTGGGACGCACGTCGTGCGTTTCCTCTGGGTCGTGTTCCGCACGAGGAAGAGGAGGAGGAGGAGGAGGAGGAGGAGGAGGAGGAGGAGGAGGGGGGGAGGAGGAGAGTTGGAGGAGGAGGAGGAGGAGAGGAGGAGGAGGAGGAGGAGGGGGAGGAAGATGGAGACGAGGAGGAGGAGGATGAGGAGGCAGGACGAGAAACAGAAGGAGCTCTTTCCAAGCTCTTTCGAGCCGCCACGTCGTGGCTCGCCCGCGCGGGCGCGCCGTCGGCGCGCGCGCGCTGGTCAGCGCTGCCCCCAGCGCCGCTCGGCCGTCCTCGGCCGCTCCTCTCGGCGGCTCCGCAGCTTTGTCCTTCTGCTGCGGGGCGGGGAGGACCACTCCTTCTGCCATCAGCTCCTTGTCGCGTGGCCCTGTGATCCCGCCCTGCAGGCCGTTCTCCTCCGCCTCCGTCCAGCAGCCGCCGAAGTTCGCCCAGCGCCAGGAGCGGGCCGACGGCCGCCGCTCTGGTCGGCCTGGCCTCGGGCGGCGGGCGAGCAGCTCTCCTCCTCTCAGCCTCCAGCAGCGCTCGCGAGGCCTCGCGTTGCGCTGCCTCTTCCTCGGCTGCGTCATCTGCGGCAGCTGGGTGTGCTGGAGTTGGTGCTGGCGTCGGTACTGGAGCGGCGGCGGCGGTCGCGTCCAGAAGCCTCCTCACCACTGGTTCTTCATCTCTGCGTCGTTCGCTTTCCGACCTTTCAGGTCTCCTCTCTGTCTCCGCCCTGCGCCTGGCCAGCTCGGCCCTCTCCCCAATATCCCGCCTCGCGGGGCCCCTGGCCGCACCTGGGGCACTTAGAGGTGGGGGAGGGCCTTGCTCGCCTGCCTCTGTCTCTGCCTCTGCGCCAGCGCTGTCGCCTCGGCGCCTCACTCGCTGGCGGCGGGGTGGCTCTTCCTGTTTATTTCGCCAGGAAACACCACTTGTGCCCCCCGCCGCATCGGACTCCGTGATCTGGCTGCCGCTGGCTGCCTCCTGCTGCTTTGCCGCCGTGGCGCTTCGCGCTCTCGCTGCAGCCTCCTCCTTCTCCGCCCTGCGCCTGGCCAGCTCGGCCTTCCACCCATTATCCCGCCACGCGGGGCCCCTGGCCACTCCTGGGGCGATCAGAGGTGGGGGAAGGTCTGGCTCGCCTGGCTCAGCCTCTGCCTCTGCACTCGCAGCGTCGCCTCGGCACTTCACCCGCAAGCGACGGGGTGGCTCTTCCTGATTATTTCGCAAGGAAACACCACTTGTGCCCCCCGCCGCGTCGACCTCCGTGCTCTGGCTGCTGCTGGCCTCCTCCAGCTCCTCCGCTTGGGGCTCCTCCTCCGTGTACTCCTCGGCGGGCATGTCGCAAGTGCCTCCCTGCCGCTTGCTTCAGCCAGCACTGGAGCCTGTAGTGCCCGCTGTCGCACGCCGTGTGTCCGCAGCAGGGCTCCTGCAGCTTCTTGGCGATCAGCTCGGTGGTGGCTCCTCCGCAATTCTCGCAGAACCATCGGTTGTGCCTCCTGAGCCGCCTCAGCTTGTGCGTGTGGTGCGACTCGACCCCGTACTTCGTGACCGTGAGTGCCGTCGGGGGCGGAGGTCCGCTGCAGGTCTGCGTCAGCCATCCGTGGATGTTCTTCGCCGTGGTAGTGTTGCTGACCGACTCCCAGCAGCAGAGGCATGTCCAGCCCGTGCCCCGACGGTCCCGCTTCAGGACATGTTGCGAAGCGGGCCTTCGCTGGGGGTTGTCGCCGAGCAGGTCCTTCTTCCTCAGCGTCTCCTGCCTCCTCCGCTTGGCCTGGGCTCGTCGTGCCTCACGCATCTCCTTTCCCTCTGGCGGCCTTCTGGTGAGTGCGTCCTTCGTGGTGGCTGCGATCCTCTGCCTGACCAAGTGCGCCGTCGCCCTCACCCACTCGTAGCAGCTCATCTCGGTGTCGCTGATCGCGTGGGTCTTGGCGCCTGCCGCTGCGTACTCGTCCGCCGCCTTGTTGCCTGCCCAGACTCGCCGTGTGATGCCTTTCTCTCTGGCCTCCAGCTCCGTCATGTGGCTGTTGAGGTGGTGCACGCTGATGTCGCTGCGGTCGCCACCTCTCTTGCGTATCGCCTCTCCGAGCTGGTGCCACAGGTCGCCGTTGATGCAGCCGAGCCCCTTGGTCTCCTCGCGTCTTGCAGCCCAGCCTGTGCACGTGACCTCGCTGCCCGTCCAGAAGCTGACCTTGCCCTCTGTCGAGTTGACGAAGCTGATCAGGCTGAAGAGCTCCGCTCTATTGTTGGTCTGTCTTGGTCCTGGCAGCGGGCCGAAACGGGCGCCCGCTATCCCGCCGGTGTCTTCACCTTCGTGCAGTAGCACCCAGCCCCAGCCGCATCTGCAGTACCTCTCATCAGCGCTGTACTCGCCTCCTGAGCCGTCACCGCAGCCTGTGAGCTCGCCTCCTTCACTTGCGCGCAGCCTGTCTGGGGTGATGCAGGCGCCCGTGGTGTGCTCGATGTGCTCGGTGTCGCACTTCGGGGGCGTGGACCACTTCTTCGGTGTGATGCCCCTCAGCCAGAACGCGGGGTTCTTCTTGGCTCCGACGTGCGCCCTTCTCGCCAGGCCCTCGGTCTTGCGGATGGTCTCGCAGTCTTCCCTGGCGGCGCAGTCGCCCCAGATCTTGTACTCGTCGTCCTCGGGCCTCCCGCATTCGCACATGACCTCCTCGCCGCCGAAGGTCTCGTGTTTCCGTCTTCGTGTCCAGGTACCTGCGCACGCCGCTGTGAGGAGCGCGCCGTAGGTGCCGTGGTGTTCTTTCTTCGCGAGCTGCCCGAGGTGCTTCTTGAGGTCCGTCACGTCCGCGCCGTGTTGTAGCCCTCCTCCGTTGTGGTGCTGTGCGGCTCTCTCCAACAGCTGGGGTCCTGGATGTCTTGCAGGAACGCGTCCATTATCTCCGAGTAGTCGCCGCCCTGGTCCTCGGTGCTAAACTTCCAGTAGTCGCCGTTCCTGTCGATCCAGATGTCTGGCCCTCTGGAGTCCCGTAGATCTTCGGCCACGCACGCTTGACCTGCTCCCTGATGTCGGGGCTCCTGGCCCAGACCTCGAACCAAGTCTTCAGCTGCGCCGTCACCGACGTGATCGCGGGGTCTGCCCCCTCCAGCGCCAGGAACGTGGTGATGTACCTGCCTGGCCACGGGCGCCTAAGCGCCTGCGCATACCTGCGCCGCGCTGTCTGCCTCGCCCACGGGACCATGCCGTGCACCGTCGTGCCGTACATGTAGGATGCGACTGCGCCTTGGTGAAGTACGCCTCTCCTCCTTCTCAGCTGCAGCCTCCTCAGCTTCAGGCCCACTGCGCCACAGCGTGTGAACGCGCTCTGCGTCCGCTTCCTGTGTGTGTGGCCCTCCTCAGCGTGCCCTTCGCGCCTCTGTCGATGCCTAGGTCCCTGCCCTCCGTGACGGCCTGGACCGAGATGTGCTTTGCTCGCAGCGCTTTCTGGACCCTCTTGGTGGTGCGGAAGCTGGAGCTGAAGATGACCGTCTTGTCCGCCAGCGAGAGCCCTTGGCCTTGGAGTCCGTCTCGGAGCCCCTCTGTGACTGCTGTTAGCTCTTTCTCGACTGCCTCTGCGCTGCCCATGATGCGGATGCTGATGTCGTCGAACCAGGCCCTCGGCATCGGCTTGGGCAGCGCCTGCGAGGCCTCTAGCAACCTCCCGAGGATGGAGTAGACCACCGTATTGGCCAGGTTGTTAGAGTGCCTCGATCCTGCCAGCAACGATCTGTCTGCCCAGGTCGGAGTCGAGTATGCTCCTTTCCAGCGTATCACTCTCGTCGCCGAGTGCTGCAGCAGCATCATCACCAGCAGGCGGGGGCGGAAGTCCATCCGCAGGCCTGCCCCGATGACGTAATCGAGCTGGAGGCTGTCGTAGAACTTCTCGATGTCCGCGAGCAGGTTGCCGTGGAAGAGCTTCAGCGCGTCGCAGCACTCGTCGCATATCACTCTCCGCATCGCCTCGCGCAGGCAGCTGTTGCCTGCGACTGCAGCGTTCCATTCCCGCTCCTGCTGCTTGGCCCATCTCCTCACCGCAGGCCTGTGCAGCAGCTCCCAGCAGCGCACCATCTGCGGGAGCAAGGCTAGGGCCCTGTCGCCTTTTGCGGGCTTGGGAGCCATCATCACGATCTCGCACAGCAGCTGCCACGGCCATGCGAGCGCGTGCTCGCGGCCCTCTGGCGGTAGCCTGCGGATGTCTGGGCACACAAGCATGTCGATGCCCTTGCCCTTGTCTGGCTCGCCTTTGAGCGCCTCGTCTAAGTCCTCGAGCGTCCACTCAGCGGCCTGCTCGGCCTTGGCGCGCTCACGTAGCCGCTGGAGGACCTCGGTGTGCTGCTCGTGCTTCGTCCTGTCGCACTTCCAGATGTTGTGGAACGACTTGGCTTTCTCGTCCACTATCTTGGTGGGGCAGTCGAACACTCCGTCATCGGTGACGACCTCCTCCTCTCTCCTCGGCGGCGGCTTTGTTATTCGGTGAAGGACTCCAGGGTCTTTCTCCGCAAGCGCAAGCCACTGTCCGAAGGCCCTCGAGTTCTCCCTGAGGTCCCTCTTGATTGCATTCCTCTTTTCGTCCTCTGCCTGCATTGCCATGCCCTGGATCACGTCGGTGTCGACTTTGCTCAAGTCCGCCAATCGTGTCCTCCAGATCTCTCTGTGTAGCTTGGCCGTGTCCGATGCCTTCTCACTCGTGTTCGGGAGGCCGTCGTAAGCGAGGTGCCTGCCCGTGGCCTCCAGGTGGAGCTGCTGCCGCACGTCCTTGTTGCGCCGCCGCAGCCTCGCCAGCATCGACAGGGTGTTCTCGGCTCTGCTCCACCAGTCGGCTCTGCGGTTGGCGTACCTCTCTCTTCTCTCATGCTTCTCTTTACCCAAGCACATGGTGAATTTTCTCGGGTCTCCTCTGCCGCAGTACTTCGCTCGATCGAGGAGGAGGAGGAGGAGGAGGAGGAGGAGGAGGAGGAGGAGCAGGAGGAATGCCATAGGAGGCCCCAGGAGGTCCCGGGAGGCCCAGAAGGCTCCAGGAGGCTCCAAGGGGCCCCAGGAGGCCCGCGGAGGAGACAGGAGGCCTAGGGAGGAGGCAGGAGGAGGAGGAGGAGGACCAGCGCGCAGTTGGGGGGATGAGTTCGGGCCACCTGTCCACTAGGGCGGAGTGGCGGCCGCCTCCCTGGCTTGGGCTGCTTCTCTGAGCAGTTGTGCCAGGGGGACAGGAGGGAGGCTGAGCACGATCGGGCTGGCCGCGGCACTCTTCGGGTGACGGCCAGACTGTGCTCTCTGCAGCTGCAGCTTTGCCCCATTGTGGGGCGGCCTCAAATTGCACTCGCCTGAAAGCCCACGCGAGTTGCCCTCCTTAAAAGATCCACACTTGTGGCACACCAAGAAACTCGTAGGCTGCTCGAGGTGCTCATAGTAAAACAAATTATGCCCCCTAGGGTTGGAGGCTAGACTGGACATCTGAGGGCAGTGTCCAGGACAATCCATTGCTCTGCATCGCTCCTCCAGTGCTTTGAATGAACGGACGCGGATGCGGCAGATCGTGCATCGGCGCTGGCCATTCACATGGGCCCAGACATGGGCCCTCGGGGACGGGTTCCCAGGACGAACCCTCCGCGGGGGCCCAGGCGGCGGAGGGGGAGGGAGCGAGGGAGGGTCCCAGGAGGCCAAGGCCGAGGCAGCCCCCGAAGGAGGGGAGAGGCTGGTGATGGGCTTGGCCAGCGCCTTGTTCCGACGAGGGGCAATCGCAGGCCACTCTCCAAGGGCATGAGACACGTATCGTAAGTATTTCTTAAGCAGAGCAGTGTCGTTCTGATACTGCTCTGCTTCAGCGAGACTGGGTTGACTGCCAAGGTTCGCAGCGGCCTTGGCAATCCTGTCGGCGGCCTCGTTGCCGCTGGCTATCCGAAACTCTTCACTGTCGGGGGGCAGCTCGTCCAAGTTTTGGTGGGCCTTAACTTTCTTAAGCTTATCGCCTAGAGAGATCAGGCCTCCACCCGCAAGGACTTTGCAACCAGACCATTGATTACGGCGAGGGTATCCGACCTCTCCGTGCAGCTGCAAAACCCCTTTATAGTCCGAATATATATTGTCAACCTGTCTAGAGAGCCTGCCAGCCGCGACCGCGGCAAGGTGTTCGGCAGCCCCAGAGGTTTGGGCCCCCAGGGCCCCCACCCTGCCACTGAAGGTGGCAAACTCAGCGCCATCAACCATGCACACTACGGCGAACCCCGCGGCGTTGAAATTATAGTGACCGTGGTGCGTACAGCTGCCGTCTATAAACAGATCCCCTGAAAACGCTTCCTCAGGACTTAAATCGGGGTCTCGACACCAAAACCTGGCGGCCTCCAACCCAGTGCCAGCGGGAGGGGAGCCCACGAAACCGGGCGAGAACTGAAAACCAAGATGCAGGGGGGGAGGTACCAGGGATTGGGTCTTTCAACCTAGCAAGCTCCCCACTAGTGAAATCTTCTCGGGCTCTGGCGGTCTTGGGGCACTCCAAGAGGCGGTGACGGAGATCGTCTTTGTGGTGTCCACATGGGCATCCTTGGGGAACGTCATACCCTGCTGCGAGAGCGCGCTCCATCGTCCAGATGCTCTGGGTAGCAAAAGCCAGCAACGTGCCTCTCTGTTGCTTGGACAGGTCGGTGGCACGGAGAACAGCACGCAGTGCAGCAACGTCTAGCTGCTCGCCAGGATGTCCCATCTTGGCTGCAGCTCGTTCCGCTAACCGATAGTGCCAGGCAATCTCTAGCTGCTTGGCAATGTAGGCGGGGGAGGTTCCTGGCAGAGGATACACAAGGCCTGCAGGAGTCACAAACTGGAAGGGGCCTTGAAACGACCACCCCACCCTGGCCAACGACAGGGCCGCAGCACTGAGGGGGCCTCTACAGGAGCCCCAAGACTTAGCAACCCTCGGCAGAACAGCCTCACCCCAAAGTCTGAGCTGCTGGAGACTGACGACGGCCACCTCGGGCCGAGTGTGGGCCTCCCAGACGAGACGGTGCCACATAAGCGCGGGCCCTAGGCCCGCTTTCCACAGGGGGTCCTGGAGGATGAGGAGGGCGAGGGTTCGACTCCTTGAGGCACACCTAGGACCTGCTGCAGATAAATACTGAGTCTGGGCTTGCGCGAGCATCGTGTTGTTGATGCCCGTGACCTCGACTCCAAACGAGGTGGCCGCAAAGAGGCCAGTATTATACAACTTCTTACCATTTCCTCCAGCATGCTTTATCATCCTGATACGAGCCATCCTTTTCTGGATCCTGACGATGCGCTCCAAAAGCTTCCTTCCCCTCCTCCATCTCCTCTGGGGTCTTCCAGCTCCGCTTTCAATACCGAGGTTGGGTCCTGAGTTGTCCGTGGAGGGCCCCGCGAGCGTCCCAAGGGTCTTCCGAAGCTTGTTTTGGAGGTCTTGGCTGGAGGCGAGCACCTGGCTCTTCTTAGTGGCGATCTGGCATTTAAACTCGTGCTGGATGCAACTGGCAAGAGATCGAGCTGCCACATTCATCTGGCTGATCACTAGGTCATAGCTCTTGCCATGACACTGCAGCAGCAAATCATCAATAAACATAGCAAGACGGATGTAACTGTGTGTGCTGGTCCACTGGTCGAGGGGAGCTAAAACATACATCTGAACCAGATACGTAGCCCAACCGCACCCAGCTATAAGACCCCTCCAAGCTTTACCCACGCTAACACACACATCTTGCATGGCAACAAATCGTGAGCTACCATACTGAGCTAGTATAATACGTAGCAAGCAACATGGAAATCCAGCAGCAGCAGCTCTCTGGGCAAGGCACTCACGATCCACATGTTCATAATAGTTAGATAGATCCCATAGCACTTGGGCAGAGTGTTGGGGTTCTTCACTGCTCGCATGAAATTCACATTCAAGCGCCTGGGCGTAGACCAACTCAACAATGGAGTGCCCAGCTTGATGAGCAATGTAAGGCCGCCTATGGTGGCATTCCCACTCGCGGGCAGCAGACCTCCTAAGACGAGCCCAGACACGGTAGAGAGCAGGGAGCATGCCAATAGAGCGAAAGGCTGGCTGTGCATGTATATCGTCTTGCTGTTTGACTTTGAGCATGAGCGTAGATATAGCTCCCCGAAGCTGCGAAGGCATGTGCCCTACCTGCTCTATAAGCTCGATGAACTGGCAGACGAGCCCAGCTTGCTCGTCGTCTAACATGGCGAAATGGCGCGGGTGCACTCCATCCCACGTTGAGGCCGTACTGCGAGGGAAACTGCGAGAAACCTTGCGGAGGCGCACGGGCGTGATGGGTCCCAGGGCAACTCTGTCGTCCGTCTGGGGGACCCACTGGGGGGGCTCTTCGGAGTGCACCTCCCAGATCTTAGCAAGTCTATCGGCCTCAACCTGGAGGAGATGCTGCGGACGTCCTGAGAAACGCTGGCAGTGAACAACAGAGACAGGCCTCCAAGCTTCCAACTTCTTCGTCCACCTGTGAGCCCATCCCACTCCTCCCTTCATAGAAGACTGCACCCAATCCCTCCATTCCTGGCCGTCCTTCCTGTGCTCGGCGGCAAGTTCAGAATCTATGATCTTGCCGACTTGCTCGAGCAGCTCGTCTAAAATTGTTATGCCCAACTCTGTGTTGAGCTTCTGCGCTTGGAAATCCACATGCAAGAGTCCTGTGGCGATACGAACTTCCTGCAGCCCTTGGGCAAGGGCGGAAGAGGAACTGAAAAGTTCTGGGCTGTCATCTAGACTGTCCAGAGTATCCTGAAATTCCTGGAGGTCGTTGTCCTGGATGCTGCGACGAAAATCCTGCAGCCGGTTTTGGAGCCAACGGAGGGGCCTAGAGTAGGCCGTCCAGCACTTACGCCCCTGGGTGCACTTGGCACTCGCCGAGACCATGCGGATCTGGGGTGGGTGGGCCCTAGGGGTTCGACTGGGCTTGAGGGGGGTGTCTGTTTTCACACTAAGTGTGTGTTCGAGGTCCTGGACGAGGGTGAAATACACGTGGTCCAGGATGGTGGAGCGCTGCTGGTCGGAGAGCGGCTGCGAAGCATCTCCGAGCAATTGAACAGCATAATCTATCGTAGCAGCGGTCTGATGCCAACTTACCGACGGGAGCTGAGGACCGATGGGCACCCTAGTGGGGAGCTTCTGTGGCCTGAGGAGCGTCGGGATCTGGAAATTGTCCTGCACTTGCAGTGACATGAGCACAGGACGGTGGGGAGAGAGAGGGTAGGAGGACAAGGTACGGGGGGGGTGTAGCCAGGGACCTAAGGCCTGGCTGTGAATAAAGAAATCTAGGGTCGACTTCGTCTTCTTGGTATAGTAGGTGGCCGCTTTCGGCGCCGCCACCGCCATCGTGGCACGGGTGAGGAAATCCGTGCCCTTCTGGAGCCTCTCAGGCTGCAAGTTGAAATCGCCTGCAACCAGGAGGGGCTTGCCTACAAAATCTTGCGTCTGGCCAAGAGTGGCCAGCAGGTTCAAATTTGTCTCGTTAAGGCCCGCAGAGGCCTGAAAGTAAGCGCTCACCAAACCGAAAGTTGGGACCCCTGGCGCCTCGATGACCACTCCAGCTAGTCTGGAGAGGTCCGTCCCTGGAGGAAAGGAGAGCGGTTGGACCCCCAGGTCCAAACCGCCCCGAACTAAAACCGCCACCCCCGAGACAAGCTCACCCGAGGGGTTGCGGACAGCTGGCGAAATGTGAGCTAGCCAGCCACGTGCGAAGCACCATTGTATCTGACGCGTGATGCCGTCCCCAGCATCGAGCCTGCACTCCTGGGCACAGATAAAAGTGAGATCATTAGCAGTGGGAGACTCTACAAAGGCTTTCACTGCTCCCCAGCACGATCCGTTGATCGTCGCAAACGAGTAGAGGTTGTCAGGAAGACGGCTTGATGTCCGTGGTCCCCGTGGCTCCAGCGGCGGCCTCCGCGGCCGTCGCCGCAGCCCTCGCCCTCTTGGCCTCGGGGCCCTGCGTGCCCTGGATCTCGGCCACGCCGCTGGCGACGGCCTGGAGGGCGGACGCCGCGCGAACCAGGGACTGGGACTGGTCCATCGGGGTCGCACCGTCGAGCTCCTCGTCTTTGGGGCACGGCACTTGCACGGCAGTAGACGGTACAGGCGGTGCCGCACCGCTGGGTGCCACAGCCTCTGCCAACTCCAACTCGTCCTCGAGCTTCTGGCCGACGGGCGGGAAGTCGTGGTCCGTCCACTGGCGGGGCGTGGGCACCTGCGTCTTCTCGTGCTGCGTCGTGAGGTCGTCGAAGTATTGGGCGAGCTCCGCCACCTTTGAGCAAAGGTCTGGCGGCGCCCTGCTGCCTGGCGGCATCCGTGCCGCGAGGACCCCTTGCAGCGTCTCCAAGAGGTCGTCATCCTTTGTGGCCGCCTGCATGGCGGCCTGCTTAGCCATGTTGTGCTGACTCTCCAGCGACTGTATCTCCTGCTGCGTGGCCTTGGCCTCCAGCACGAGCTTGCCGTGGCGTTCGCAGGCATCCAGGATGACCTCCATGAGCTGCTTGAGGTCCACGGTCTGAGTGATGTACTTCTGCCGCTGGGTCTCCAGCTGGTCTGCGAGAGATTGAGCTTGTTGTTCCAATGACTTGGACGCCAAGATGTCTGCCTTGGCCTGCTTGAGTTTGCCCAACGCCGCGATGTGCTCCTCGCCGTTGGGCTTCCACTTCTTCCAGAACGTGACCTGGGCCTGGGCCAGGGCAACTGGATCTTCTGCTTGTGGCTGGTTGTCGTCGCCATCTGGGTGGGCGACGGTCCCTGGTCGGCGGAGGCCTGGTGGATGGCTGGGCCCGCGGGAGCGCCCACGCCAGCGGCCTGGCTTCTCTGGGAGTGATGCTGTAGGCGGAGCTGATTCACGGCTGGCCCCGCCCGCGGCACCGAGGTTGCTGGCGGCACTGCCACGGGCGCCTCCAGCATTGTCGTTTTGCTGCTGCTTGAAGCGGGCACCACATTGAGTACAATGCTTAACCCCAGGAGTACTCCAAGCCCAGCCCTTGCAGCCACGGCGGCTGCAGATGATGTACTTCTGCTGCCTGGCCATCGCTTCTTGTGATCCCTGCGCCTCCCCGGCGTGCACAAGGGCGCGAATACCAGATGGGCTGTCGTGTTGCCGAAAAGGCCGCGGGGGGCCTGCTCGAGCCCCAGCACCCAGGGCCTGCCCTGGATGGCAATGCTGGTGTCCTGTGGCCCCCAGAGGCCAGGACTTGAGCCAAAATGGCTAGGACGAGGACGAGGACGAGGTGGGGGAGGAGGAGGAGGAGGAGGAGGAGGAGGAGGAGGAGGAGGAGGAGGAATGTGATTGAGGGAGGAGCGGAGGGGAATGAGGAGGAGGAGAGGAGGAGGAGGAGGAGGAGGAGGAGGAGGAGGAGGAGGAGGAGGAGGAGGAGGAGAAGGGAGAGGGAAATGGAGGAGGAACAGGAGGAGGAGGAGGAGGAGGAGGTGGTGGATGAGGCAAGAGGATGAGGAGGCAGGGGGTCAGGCAGGAGGAGGAGCAGGCAGTAGGTGAAGGAGGAGGCAGCAGTAGGTGGGAGAAGGGAGGGGGCTGGAGGAGATCCCCAGGCAAGTTCAACATATTCTCATGTGGGGCCCTACCGTCGGAGTTATATATATATATATATATATGTATATTATATATATATATATATATATATATATGTGTGTATATTGTATAATATATATATATATATATATATATATATATATATGTGTATCCCTGGGGGCGAGGCCGGGGGCCCCAGGGCAGGTGCCTCCACCCCCCATGGCGGGACCGGGGCTCATTTTCCCTTTCTTTTTTACAGGGTTTCCGCGTTCTGGGCCTCGGAGGCCGCCGCCTCCGACCCCCCATGGGAGGACGGGGCGGCCGGGGAGCTCCCAAATAGTCCAGGAGGGCCTCCAGAGGCTCCCAAGACGGCCCAAGCGGGCCCCGAGTCGCCGAAAGACCGCTCCAGGACGCCCAAGATAAGCCCAAGACGGCCCGCGAGGCCCCCCAAGGCACTCCACGACGCTACAAGACGCATCTCCAGAGCGCTTCAAGAGGCCGAAATCGTCAATTTTACGAACGTTTTCGAACGATGTTGTCCTTCCAGCCTTTCCAGCTGTCCGACGATCCAAGACGGCTCCATAGGCCCCCAAGAGCGCTCCAAGACTGCCCAAGGGGGCCCCAAGACGGCCCCAGAGTCGCCCAAGACAGCCCAACAGAGCCCCAAGACGGCCCCAAGATGCACCCAAGAGGGGGACCACGATTCCAAAATTCGACCCTCCTGCTTGAAGAGTGCCCCAGGAGGCCCCAAGGAGCCCCCAAGAGAAACTGCCTTCACGACGTCCCCGACATGCCAACCACGATATCCAAACCAACACCCATGAGGCCTCTGACCCATCACCTGCACAGCATGTTCTGGCGGGAGCTTTCCAGAACACGCTGCAGGAGGAGGAGGAGGAGGAAGATCAGGAGGAGAGAGAGCTGAAGTGGGAGGAGGAGGAGGAGGGGGACGAGGAGGAGGAAGAGGCCTTCCAGACAGCTCCACGATAGCCGAAGAGGCTTCCAAGGGGGCCCTGGGCGGCCCACGAGGGCCCCAAGGCGGTGCCTGAGGCGCCCAAGACGGCCCGAGAGGGCCCTAAGACGGCCCCAAGAGAGGCCCAAGAAGGGAAACACGAACCGAGAATCCGAGCTTTCTACCCCGAGAGGCTCTCGGGAAGTCCCAAGAGGCCCCCAATCGGATCCAAGAGGCCCCGAAGAAGCTCCCAAGAGGGCCGACGAGGTTCCAAGAGATCTCCCAAGGTGGCCCCAAGAGGCACAACTCATTGTTTTTCGATTGGGCTTTGACGGGTTTTAATTGTTTCTGCCTTTTGGCATCCCGATGCTCCAAGACGGCCCAAGAGGCTTCCAGTACCGCTCCCATATAGAGGAAGAGGCCTCCAAGAGGGCCCCAAGACGGCCCGCGAGGGCCCCAAGACGGTGCTTGAGGCGCCCAAGACGGCCCGAGAGGGCCCCAAGAGCCCCAAGAGAGGCCCAAGAAGGGGAACGCGACCCAAAAGCAGAGCGGTACCCCCACAAGGCCCACAGGAGGCTGCAAGAGGCCCCCAAGTGGTCCGATGAGGACCCCAAAAGCTTCCCGAGGGCCTAAAAGGCCCCTAGGAGACGTCTAAGAGGCTTGAAAATAGCCCAAGAGTGTCCTCGATGCGTCAAAACTGCTTCCAGTAGGCCTCCGGGAGGCTTCCGGATTGCCTCAATCTGGCCGCAGGTGGCCTCAAGTCGGGCCTCCATGCAGCCAAGACAGCCAATGACGGCTTCAGATTGCAGAACCGATGCCCCCAAGGGACTCTCAGACGCCCCCCCAAGAAGCACCCAAGAGGTGCCTCCAACAGACAGTTGACGAAGCATGCGGAACACCCCCGAAGCTCCTCAGATGCCGTCGCGCACCTGTGCTTAATAGCGTTGTCCAAGATCGTCCAGCGCCCTCCCCAGGGGCCCGAAATCAGCTGCCCGCCCCTCCATGGGAGTACCGGGGCTCATGTTCGCCGTGTTTTTGCGGGGTTTCGGCGTCCCGGGCCTCGGAGGCCGCCGCGATGGTCCCGGACATTTTCCAGATCCTCGGCGCGGGCTCCAAGACCATTCCGCAGAGGGCTCCAACAGGCTCCAGGGCAGCCCAAGAGAGCTCCAAGACGGCTCCAGGAACGACTGCAGGGTCTCATGTTCTTGTGTTTTCTGCAAGACGTCTTCAGGAAGACTGCATGTCTTATGAGGATGGCTTCCGCCTCTTGCCCCGAGCATCCCAAACTGCCTGAACGGTTCCCACTCGCCATCCCAAAACCCAGCGCTTGCCCAAGCTCGTTCTGGACGGTCGTCGCCGGAACGCGCTGGAATGATCACGCGCTGCGGTTTCCCATGCCAACGTCCTCGGACGTGGGCGCCCTGCCACGAGCGCGTTCCGGGAAGATGCTCCCGGAACGCGCTGAAAAGACATGGCCACATCACGGGGAAGCTCCCGGCACCGCTGCCCCAGCCTTTCCGGGCAGCGTCCACAGCGCTCCAGGAGGGCCCAAGAAGCCCCCCAGGAGCCCCCAGAATGCGAAAGGATGGCCCATGACGCTCCCGAGCAGCCCAAGTCAGCCTTCCGACGGCTCTCGAGGCTCCCAGGTACCTCCAAGAGACCCCAAGAAGTCTGATTGGTATCACGGTACGGCCCGAAGAGGCCAAAATCGTAGATGTTCAATGGTCTTTTCAATGTTTTTGGCTTCTCGCGTTTTCGAGCTTCCAACGGTCCAAGAGCGCCGACGAGCCTCCATGGGGGTACCGGGGCTCATTTTCCATGTGTTTTTCAAGGGTTTCCTTGTCTTGGGCCTCGCAGGCCGCCGCCTCCGACCCCCCATGGGAGGACGGGGCGGCCGGGGAGGCCCCAAATAGTCCAGGAGGGCCTCCAGAGGCTCCCAAGACGGCCCAAGCGGGCCCCGAGTCGCCGAAAGACCGCTCCAGGACGCCCAAGATAGGCCCAAGACGGCCCGAGAGGCCCCCCAAGGCACTCCACGACGCTTCAAGACGCCTCTCCAGAGCGCTTCAAGAGGCCGAAATCGTCAATTTTACGAACGTTTTCGAACGATGTTGTCCTTCCAGCCTTTCCGGCTGTCCGACGATCCAAGACGGCTCCATAGGCCCCCAAGAGCGCCCCAAGACGGCCCAAGGGGGCCCTAGAGTCGCCCAAGACAGCCCAACAGAGCCCCAAGACGGCCCCAAGATGCGCCCAAGAGGGGGACCACGATTCCAAAATTCGACCCTCCCGCTTGAAGAGTGCCCCAGGAGGCCCCAAGGAGGCCCCCAAGAGGCCCCAGGAGACCCCCAAAGGCACCCAGGAGGCCCAAACGATGCCTAAAGAGGCCACAAAACAGCCCCGAGGAGGCCCCACAGCGGTCCCAAAACGGCTACCGAGAAGCTGCGAAATTGCCTTCACGACGTTCCCGACAGGCCAACCACGAGATCCAAACCAACACCCATGAGGCCTCTGACCCACCACCCAGGGCACGGTGGCGGGAGCAGTGACAGCACTTGTGCACAGCATGTTCTGGCGGGAGCCTTCCGGAACACGCTGCAGGAGGAGGAGGAAGATCAGGAGGAGAGAGAGCTGGAGTGAGGAGGAGGAGGAGGGGGACGAGGAGGAGGAAGAGGCCTCCAAGACAGCTCCAAGATAGCCGAAGAGGCTTCCAAGAGGGCCCTGGGCGGCCCACGAGGGCCCCAAGGCGGTGCCTGAGGCGCCCAAGACGGCCCGAGAGGGCCCCAAGACGGCCCCAAGAGAGGCCCAAGAAGGGAAACACGAACCGAGAATCCGAGCTTTCTACCCCGAGAGGCTCTCGGGAAGTCCCAAGAGGCCCCCAATCGGATCCAAGAGGCCCCCAAGAAGCTCCCAAGAGGGCCGACGAGGTTCCAAGAGATCTCCCAAGGTGGCCCCAAGAGGCACAACTCATTGTTTTACGATTGGGCTTTGACGGGTTTTAATTTTTCTGCCTTTTGGCATCCCGATGCTCCAAGACGGCCCAAGAGGCTTCCAATACCGCTCCCACATAGAGGAAGAGGCCTCCAAGAGGGCCCCAAGACGGCCCGCGAGGGCCCCAAGACGGTGCTTGAGGCGCCCAAGACGGCCCGAGAGGGCCCCAAGAGCCCCAAGAGAGGCCCAATAAGGGGAACGCGACCCAACAGCAGAGCGGTCCCCCACAAGGCCCATAGGAGGCTGCAAGAGGTCCCCAAGTGGTCCGACGAGGACCCCAAACGCTTCCCGAGGGCCTAAAAGAGGCCCCTAGGAGACGTCCAAGAGGCTTTAAAATAGCCCAAGGGTGCCCTCGATGCGTCAAAACTGCTTCCAGTAGGCCCTCGGGAGGCTTCCGGATTGCCTCAATCTGGCCGCAGGCGGCCTCAAGTCGGGCCTCCACGCAGCCAAGACGGCCAATGACGGCTTCAGATTGCAGAACCGATGCCCCCAAGGGACCCTCAGACGCCCCCCCAAGAAGCACCCAAGAGGTGCCTCCAACAACCAGTTGACGAAGCATGCGGAACACCCCAGAAGCTCCTCAGATGCCGTCGCACGCCTGTGCTTGATAGCGTTGTCCAAGATCGTCCAGCGCCCCCCCGGCCTTGGCTAGAACCTCCTGAGCGCGCGCGAAGCGCGCGCGATGGTTCTAGTACATATATATATATATATATATATACATATAACGGCGCACCGGGTCCGGGGGCCCGGGGCCGGGACCTCGACCACAAATGTGGGCCCCGGGGGGCCTGGAGGCTCGTCGGACCGCCGGACGCCGTCCAAGATCGTTCGCAGGCGGCTTCGGAACGCGCTCCGATGGCTCCAGATGCCTTCCAAGACGCCTGTCATGACACCAAGAAGGTCCCAGAAGCCTCCAAGACGCTCCGAGAGGCAGCCCAAGAGAGGCCCAAGAAGCAAAAATCGTGCCATTCCTATGGGAAAACGTATATTTTTCGCATGTTCGCCTCTTGGGCTTTCACCGCGTCCAAGACGGCCCAAGAGGCGCCCAAGACCGCCCCAAGACGGCCCAAGAAGCTTCCAAGAGGGCCCCAGGACAGCCCAAGAGGGCCCCAAGACGGCCCAAGAGGCGCCCAAGATGGCCCAAGAGGGCCCCAAGACGGGCCCAAGAGGGGGCCCAGAGGGGGACCACGAACCGCAAGCTCGAGCCTTCCGCCCCAAGAGGCCGCCAGGAGGCCCCAAGGAGGCCCCTCAAGAGGCCCCAGGAGACCCCCAAGAGGCCCAAAGGAGGCCCCGAGAAGCCCCAAATCGGCCCCCAAAATGCTTCGAACCTGCTTCCAGGAGGCCCCCGACAGGTTCAGAGGCTCCCGAGAAGCTACGTCAAACTCCCAGCGAGCGGCCGGACGAGGCCCCCCACAAAATCACAAGAGGGTTCCAGTATTTGTATCCTTCAGCGCTCTCTGGCCTTCTTCCCCCTGCCCCCTTCCCTGCGACTTTCGTTGACTCAAGCTCGCCTCCTAGCTAGAACCTAAGCGCGCGCGAAGCGCGCGCGTGGTTCTAGTGTATATATATGTGTGTGTTGGAACTGCGATTATCATCAGCAATATTAGCACTAACATCATACTCAAAATCGTCATGACCATCATCATCATCATCATCATCATCATCATCATCATCATCATCATCATCATCATCATCATCATTACTATCATTATCATTATCATTATCATTATCATTATCATTATCATTATCATTATCATTATCATTGTCATCATCATCACCATTCTGACCACCAACGCCATCATCAGCAACATCATCATCATTGTCACCACCATCAGCATCATCATCACCATCGTCGTCATCAGCAGCATCATTATCGCAATCACCAACACCATCATCACCATCATTATCAGCATGATCAGCAATGCCATCATCATCCATACCATCAACATCATCAGCATCATCACCACCACCATCATCATCGTCATCATCAGTATCATCATCACCATCATGGTAATCATCAGCATCGGATCTCCATCGTCATCTTCATCGTCAGCATCATCATCACCATCCTCATTATTATCGTCGTCAGCATCATCATCATCATCATCATCATTATCATCATCACCATTATCACCACCACCATCACCATCATCATCATCATCATCATCATCGTCGTCGTCGTCGTCGTCGTCGTCGTCGTCGTCGTGTATGAGAATTTTCAATGTACTCCGTCAATTTTCGGCACACCCCGCTCACGCTTCGTGGCCCCAAAAGGAGCTCCACCGGATGCCCCAGTAGGAGGGTCCGCATGGCGCCACCGCATCATTTTCGGCACACCGCTCACACTTTTCGTGGCTCCGCTCGGAGCTCCACCGAAGGCCCCAGTGGGAGGGCACTTATGCTGCCACCCATCACTTCGGCACACACACACACACACCTCACACGCTTCGTGGTCCTATAGGGATCTCCACCGAAGGCCCCACTGGGAGGGCCCGCATGGCGCCACCTCCCCACTTTGGCACACCCTTCACACGTTTTGTCGCCGCAACGGGAGCTCCACCGAAGGCTCCAGTCGGAGGGCTCGCATGCTGCCGGTCCCCCACTTTGGCACACCCCTCCGTGGCGCGCTGCACATGGGGAGGGGCCGCAGCCTTCGCAATTTGCTTGCCCCCTCCTTCGTTTCGTTCGCCTTGCGGGACTCGCAGGTGCATGTGGTCGGGTCCTTTGCACGGATGTGTGTTTTGTTTGCTTCGCTCTCCCTCCCAGAGACCCCCATCGTCCTCCTCGTCCAGCAGGGTGGTGGTTGACGTCCCGCCATGGTCTCGGTCTTCTGCAGACCAAAAGCGCTTCTGTGAGAGCAGCTCCCGCTCGGCGCAGGCACTCACGGCATGCGCCACCCTGGGTTGCGGCCCGTGAGTCTTGCACAGGCCGACGCCGATGCCACACCGCTAGGAGACCTTGGACAGCGTGCGGCAGAGGGCGAGGATGGAGGAGGGAGCATGCCAGCCATGCCGAGGCGCGAAAGCAGCGGCGCCTGCAGCAGCATCGGTTGCGCTGGGCCGCGGGCTCTCGGCGGGCAGACCGTTCCGCCGTGCGCTGCGCCAGAGCAGAGGTTGACCAGCGCGCAGGAAGTACGGTGTGTGTCCGTCATTTTGTAGACGGCTTCGAGCGATTCTCGAAGCACCAGGTCGCTTTCAGACGAAGGCTGCCAGTAGCTGCAACACGTGTTGCAGTAGCTGGCAGCCCTGACCGTTGAATCCGCCAGCGTGGTCCGCACCGATCCGTTTAGTCTTGAGCCTCATTACAGTCGGCCCCGATGAGTAGGTCGACCCTGCCAGCTCAAGGGTACCCTGGTGCCCTTGTGTCCTGTGCCTCGCGACACGTGCCTTCTTACACTCCTATGGCGATGTGGCCTTCGGAAGGGTCTTGTGTCCTCTCGCGTGTCCTGTCCAATCAAGGCCGACTGTAGTTAAGCATTCAGAGAGGCTTGGGAGCTGAGAGAGAGAGGGGGAGCGACAGAGGGAGAGGTACAGGGAGGGAGAGAGAGAGAGAGAGAGAGAGAGAACGAGCGGGTCGAATGGGATGGAGGCCCGCTCCGCAGCCGCCTCCTAGCCACTCCGGCAGCTCTTGGCGCGAGGCAGCCCACGAAATTGCGTTTGAGCCAATCCGCGTTCCCCGGTGCTCTCTGCCGGCCCTGGCCTGGCACATCAGAGTCGTCCAGGGGGGCAGGCAGCGGCCTTGCTGTTGGACTCGTCACGGGTGCGCCGTCTTCGACTCGCGGTGTTGGCGCGGGACGCGGGCAGCCAGCAGAGGCCGACAGTGCGGGTCCCGTTGTCGGGCAAGAAAGAACGACGGACGATTCTCCAGTCGAGTGACGTGGTGCACCTTGGGGGGCTCCCAGGGCGCCCCAGGAGTCGAAGAAAAACGGCATAAGCATAAGCATCTGTTTTTGAGGTCCGCGCGGTTATCTTGGGTCGGCGCTGGAACCCCTCTCCGAAAGTTTATGATTCCCCACCTGATAGGTGGGGTCGTTAGATTTGAAGAACAGGCCTCCCGACCCAACCACTCTGCATACCGCGGCCGCCAGATCCCCAGGTCTACTGAGAGGCCCCGAGAGTCCCGCCTCGCCCCTGCGACGAACACGACAGGACCTGACAGAATTGAGCATCACTCCAGATATCGTGACGTAGCAGAACATAACACAGCAGACCATTACATGACATAGCCTGGCATACCATAACAGAGCATATCATCACACACGATGCGTCACATAACATATCATTAATATAACGACAAACCATATCATGACAGCGTGCTGCATGCATACTTCACCATCGCATGACATGGCGTAACATAATATTCCAACATACCACGTTGTAACATGTCATGGCCTATCATATCACAATGCAGTACAGCATGATGATGCACGCATTGAAAGAGCGGAACATACACCATATCATAAGATCACACATCATAGCATAACACAACATGGCGCTTCATGATTGAACATGCCATACAAAAACAGAGCGGAGCAGGTGCCAGGCCAGTTGCCGGCACCACTCTCCTGGCGACTGTGCCTTCCTTGGCCCCCGCACGTCGCCCCGTCGGGCAGTTGCCCCCTCCTTTCGCGCCTTCACCTCGGCAACGGGGCTGCAGTCCTGCAGGCATCCTACTCTTGGGATTTTCCGGACGAATCCTCTACAACGCGTCTGAATCGTCCGTCTGTGAATCCTCACCCGAGGTTGGGTGAGGATGCAGGCCGGCTTTACGCAAGGTACGGTAGCAGAATATTGCATACCATGCCATAACGGAGCACTGTATAGTACAGCATCACAGATCACAACATAACATACCAGACGTGCTTAACAATTTATACTACGATGGCAACGAGTGTATTGAACACATCAACGACGTTGACAGGTTGCAGATGAGCACCATGACATAACATACCATCGTATCAGACAATGAACAGGGCACACTGTAACATTACATAGCATGACATAACATATTGGTGAGACTATTGCTAATACTACGGCAGTGAGCTTGACATCGTCATAGACGATAGCTTCATCGAGGAGGTATGTCATGACAGAGCCGAACATCATTTGCAAACATGAATTGAGCATCACGCAAACAGTACACTTGAACAGACGTAACAGTCCGAAGCTTGCGAACATTTTTTTTATCCCGCACCCGACATGTGGGGGTCGCTTGATTTCGAGAACAGACCTCCCGTCCTGCCCAACTTGCAAACCGCGGCCGCCAGATCCCCAGGTTCACCGAGAGTCCCACGAGACCGCCGCCCCTCCAAACCCGACCCACCCACCCTACATACCAAGGCCGCCAGATCCCCAGGACCACCGAGAAATCCCGCCTCGCCCCTTCGACCACCACCGCAGGACCTGACAGAACTGATCGTCACACCACACATCACAATAACACAACAAACCAGACCATACCATAGCATACTATTACAAACTAGACCAGAGTAGAGCATAACACACGACAGCATCACATATTCCTTCCATATACCATGACAGAGCGCGGTATAACATATTGCAACATCGTAGGATTTGACAGAGTGTAATACCATGGCATAACAGAGCATAACATGACACGGCAGAACACAGTATATCATCACACGCCATAGCAATGCATGCAGTGGCAGGGCGGAGCATACAGAACAGAGCATACCATGACACATCAGAACCTACCATATCATAACTTAATGCACCATAACAACATTCCACAATATAGCACAACATAGCACTTGCCAGGCAGCTCGTCGGCACCACTCTCTGGGCCGCTGTGCGGTTGCCCCTCCTTTCGCGCCTCCCAGTGGGCAACTGGGCTTCAGCCTTGCAGGCATCCTGTACATGGGATCCGTAACAATGAATCCTCGACAATGCGTCTGAATCCGTCTTCTGTGAATCCTCACCCGGGGCTGGATGCGGATGCAGACTGGCTCTATGCAACGCATACCATCACACAACGGAGCGTAGTAGAGTGCAGCATCACAGTTCGTAACAGAACATACTTCAAGTGTTTCATTATTGCTATCACGACGGCAACGAATGCAGTCTGCCATCAGGGTGCTTTGACATAACAGAACGAAGTACCATATAATGAGTATGATACATTGCAGACAGCAAGCCATACTACAACTGTTGTATGACTGCTACCACTACGACAGCGAACGTGCTATAGCTGTATATATAACCAAGAGTTTAATAGGGTTGGCATGCCCTGGACATAACATGACATCACATACTGACCATGCTATCGCGTTGCCAGCTTTCCAGACCATATCATACCATAAGAGCACAACATCTCATACCAACTCATCTTTATGGCAGAGCTGATCTTAACACAGTATATTGCGAAGGCCTTACGGCCGGTGCCGCCGACCCTGTTCGCAATGCGCAGCAAGAGGCACGGGCTGTGGGATGGTTTTGGGGAACGGGGAGAAGGGCGATCAGGTGGGGGAGGGAGGTGTCGTATCTGACCCGGGACTTCCCCGGGACTCCCCCGGGACCCCCCCCGGGACCCCTCTCCCCTCCCCGTCGGGGAAGGGAAAGGGAAGGGGCTTCCCTTCGACTCAATTACGACGTTGCTCAAGGTCGGTACGGGGGGGGGGCGTCGTATCTGACCCGGGACTCCCCCGGGACCCCCCCCGGGACCCCCTCTCCCCCCCCCGTCGGGGAAGGTAAAGGGAAGGGCTTCCCTTCGACTCCATTACGACGTTGCTCAAGGTCGGTACGGGGGGGGGGCGTCGTATCTGCCCGGGACCCCCCCCGGGACCCCCCCTCCCCCCCCCGTCGGGGAAGGGAAAGGGAAGGGGCTTCCCTTCGACTCAATTACGACGTTGCTCAAGGTCGGTACGGGGGGGGGGCGTCGTATCTGACCCGGGACTCCCCCGGGACCCCCCCCGGGACCCCCCCTCCCCCCCCCGTCGGGGAAGGGAAAGGGAAGGGGCTTCCCTTCGACTCAATTACGACGTTGCTCAAGGTCGGTACGGGGGGGGGGCGTCGTATCTGACCCGGGACTCCCCCGGGACCCCCCCCGGGACCCCCCCTCCCCCCCCCGTCGGGGAAGGGAAAGGGAAGGGGCTTCCCTTCGACTCAATTACGACGTTGCTCAAGGTCGGTACGGGGGGGCCGTCGTATCTGACCCGGGACTCCCCCGGGACCCCCCCCGGGACCCCCCCTCCCCCCCCCGTCGGGGAAGGGAAAGGGAAGGGGCTTCCCTTCGAATCAATTACGACGTTGCTGAAGGTCGGTTTGGCTAGCGCGCTTGAGGAGGAGGCCCTGGGAAAGGGCGAGGGGAGCGGGGAGGAGCCCAGGGGAAGAGGGGTACCAGGGAAAGGGAACGACAGAGACGACGATTACAAAGAATGACGGAGATGACGGCTCGAACGGAAAAGCCCCTCACACACGCCGACAGGGTCGGCGGATTTAACACATGGGAATGGCTCACCACCAACGCGACGTACTCGCCGAGGTTAGGGTGGCCAAAGGAACACACAGGCGCAGCAACGACCGATTGGACTACGTATCTGACGTGACAGGCGCCACGACGTAACGCCGGCCCACTCAGAGCAGACCACATCGGAGCCCAATACAGCAGAACAATTAAGAGTATGAACATACCATGGTTGCATATTGTGACATACAGCAAAGACCGATTGATCGGGCCCTGTCGAACGCAGCAGCCACGCCGACGTAATGCTGGCCACAGGACAAACACAGGCGCAGTAACGACCGGTTCGATGACACATCCAACGTGATTGGCGTCGCGACGTCACGCCGTTCCGTCGAGACCAGAACACAGGAATCAGATGGAACAGAAACGAACATAACACTGCATATGATAATACAGCATCTACCAAGTATTGCCGTCCTATCATGCGCGACATGCGCGCCGAGCCCACGCCGGCCCTTCCAGAATGTACCGTAACATAGCATAACACAACACAACATAATGCCATCAATTGTGCTGGGGCAGAATCCAAGCGACCATACTATAGCACAGTATTTGCAAGCAGACATCAACGCACAGCGCTTGCTCAAGTCATAAAATAATCGAACGTACAATCTATAGTCAAACGCGACGTGCGCGCCGAGATCATGTTGGTCACATGAACAAGCAGGCGCAGCAATGACCTCTGGGACCGCGTGCTTAACGTGACATGGATCACGACGTTATGCCGTCCATTCAAAAGCAACACCGGCCACAGTAGAACAGATTGTATCGAGATAATATGACATTTAATTGAATACGGCTAAATTCAGCAACGTTAGATTAATGGCGCCCTGTCAAACGCACCGTCCGCGTCGACGTAAGGCTGGCCACAGAACAAGCACAGGCGCAGCAATTACCGATTAGATGTCACGCCGCCCCGTCGAGATCAGAACAGAACAACCAGATTTGCATTGAACAGAACAACTCCGAATCGAACGCGACAGCGTACACTGCAGCAGCGACCGGATAATGGCGCCTCAGTGAAAGCGGCACGCGGGCCGAGCCCGCGCTGGCCCGCGCTGGCCCGAGCCCGAGCCGCGCGGGCCGAGCTCGCGCTGGGCCGATCTGGGAACAAACGCCAACAGTTTCGGTGGGGATCCTTTGAGGCAAAGTAATCATTACGTGCTCGCTTCTTCCAAGCAGGCCCCGCGGAGGCCCCCAGAAGAGCCCACGGAGGCCCCGCGCGGCCCTCGGGCTCAAGATGCCCCGCGAGGCCAGGAGACCCCACAGTGCTCACGGGTGATCCCAGGAGCCCCCAGCAGGCCCCATGTGATGGGCGTGTTTTCCACCACCACCATACGTTCGGCGAGGGGGTCCTCCTCCTCCTCCTCCTCTTCGTCGTCCTCCTCCTCCTCGCCCTCCTCCTCCTTCCCTCGTCCAACTTATGTTGGTGGTGGTGATGGAAAACAGGCTCATCACCATGAGCTCCCGCTTGGACGTCCACCCGCAGCGCGCGACCTGGCCCCTGTGAGCGGCCCTCGACTCTCGCCGCTGCGCGCCAGACCTCGCAGCTCAGGGGGTCGGAGATCAGGAGCAGCGTTGGGGGGCGACACGCTCGGGGGTGCGGGGGGCCCGATCGCCCACTCGTCGCCGATTGGGGCCCCGCGCACCCACTGCGCCCACGCACGCGCGGATTCGCTGTCGGGGGCCCATCGCCGATTGTCGGCGATGTATCGCCGTTTCCACGTTGATGCTCCGCCCCCCTGAGCCAGCCCCTCCCGAACGTTCCGCCTCGAGCGATGGACGTCTTCGGGGGGTCGTCGAGGTGGTTTGGGGTTCAAGGAAGCGTTGGGGGAGCAGAGGGAGGAAGAGGGAGGAGGAGGAGACGGAAGAGGAGGAGGAGGAGGAGGAGGAGAAGGAGGAGAAGGAATAAAGGGAGGAGGAGGAGGAGGAGGAGGAGGAGGGGGAGGAGGAGGAGGGGAGGAGGAGGAAGAGGAGGAGGAGGAGGAGGTGGAGGAGGACAATGAACAGGATAAGTAGGAGGAAGAGGATGAAGAGGATGAGAGAGGAGGAAGAGGAGGAGGAGGAGGAGGAGGAGACGGAGGAGGAGGAGGAGAAGGAGCAGGAGTAGGAGACGGAGGAGGAGGAGGAGGAGGAGAAGGAGGAGGAGGATGAGAAGGAGGAGGAGGAGGAGGAGGAGGAGAAGAGGGCGCCCCGCCTCGGTTCGGCTGCGCGAGGGCGCGGAGGTGGCCCCGTGTCGCGACACGCGACACGCGGCGCGCGGCGCGTGGTGCGGGTGCACATCGTGCCCTCCCCGTTCGACGACGACGCCGGCGCCGACGACGACGACGCCGCCGCCGACGACGACGACGGCGCCGACGACGACGACGCCACGCGCCGCCGCCGACACGCCGGCGCCGACGCCGACGCCGTCGTTTTCGCCGACGCCGACGCCGAAGCCGACGACGCCGCCGCCGCCGAGGCCGACGACGACGTCGCCGACGCCACCGCCGACGACGACGACGCCGCCACCGCCGCCGCCGCCGACCACGACGACGACGATGACGACGACGAAGACGCCGACGACGCCGACGCCGACGCCGACGCCAGCGCCGACGCCGACGCCGACGCCGACGCCAGCGCCGAAGCCGACGCCGCCGCCGACGACGACGACGACGGCCGGCGGCGCCACACCGCACGCCACCTCTCCACCGCCAACCGTGCGCACCGAACCTGAGCTCTATTTAGGATGAGCGTCGCCAGGATCGGCGCTGGCGCACAGTCGGCACGCCTCCGAGCGGCGTCGGCCCGAGGTTGGGCGACCCGATTGGGTGGCCTTGGGCATTCCAACAGCGGCGTCGGCGTCGTCGGCGTCGGCAGCGGCAGCGGCGTCGGCGTCGGCGTCCGCGTCGTCGTCGTCGTCGTCGTCAGCGTCGGCGTCGGCGTCGGCGTAGGCTTCGGCGTCGGCGTCGGCGGCGTCGGCGGCGTCGGCGTCGGCGTCGGCGTCGGCGTTCTCGCCGTCCTCGCCGTCGACGTCGTTTCTTCGTCGTCGACGCCAACGTCGACGTCGCCGCCATCGCAGCGGTCGCCGCCGCCGCCATCGTCGTCGTCGTCGTCCTCGTCCTCGTCCTCGTCCTCGTTCTCGCCCTCGTCCTCGGGCCACGGCCTGCTGCATTGCCCCAGTCAAGCCGCCCCGCCCCTGCGCCAGCGTGCTCGCCGCCGCCAACCCGCGCTTCGGCACGTACGACGACCTCCAGAGCACTGCGGACCAGATGGACTTCGAGACGTGCTTGGCCCAGCGGGCCTCTCCTCTTCCAGGGCAGGGACGTGGGCGTCGTCCCCAGACACCCCCTCGTCGTCGAGAACCGAAGACGGGCGGTTTGGGACTGGCTTTCGGCTTCCGGGGGCCCTCTCCGAGCTCCCATCCTCTCGTGTCCTCGTCCTCCTTCTTTTTTCCCCCGCCCGCCGCCGACGACGACGCCGACGCCAACGACGACGGCGCCGACGCCGAAGCCGACGCCGACGCCGACGCCGACGCCGCCGCCGACGCCCACGCCGCCGCCGACGCCGCCCACGCCGCCGCCGACGCCGCCGCCGACGCCGCCGCCGCCGCCGACGACGACGAAGACGCCGACGACGCCGACGCCGACGCCGACGCCGACGCCTCCCCCTGCGCCAACGCCATCACCTGCCCGAGGCTGGAGCGAATAATACCTCTCTCCACTCGCGCGGCCCCTCTGTGACCCGCGCCCGCCGCGAACCTCGCCGCCCGTACCACTAAGTCGGGAGTGTCCCTCTACAGGGGGGATATTCAAAAATAGTTAAGGAAATCGTCTGGGGACTATTTTTGATTATTTTTTGACTATCTGGAGCTCTTGTTTTTTAAATTGTTTTTGTTGTTTTCATTTTTCGCTTAAATCCGCCTGTAGGGGGACCCGCACGACCTAACCGTACCCTTCCCTCTCCGCCATGTTCCGCGCACTCTTCCTCCCTCGCCCTCCCAATCCTCCTTCACACGTTGTTCTGCCCATCCACTCAGATTTCGTTTGAAGCGGTTAGAGCCCGTCCTAAAACGACCGGCAGAATGAGACAGTATATCCGAAGTCGGAGCGAGACAAGCCGAGTGGCGCGACGGAGCTCTCTTCTCCGGCGCTCGAGAGCTCGTCGAGGGCCCTGCCGAGATCCGAGCGTTCACCGCATCAAGGGCTGCCGGCTGCGAACTGGCAGCGGCGGGCCCGCAGAGGGCAGCTACACACCACCAGTACCTGCCCAGGGTCACTCTTGGCCCCAGGGCTGGACCTAAATGGTGTTTTGGCGATGTCGTGGGCCGTTTTCGTTTCGATGTCGTTCTGCGTTAAAGGCGGACTGAAGACAAAAATACCCTGGCGACGTACCCAACCCCTGCGCAAACGCGGGGCGCAAATCGTTTAGGACACTTTATGAAGGGGGCGATGACGGTACGAGGGTTACATGTGTCTGCAGACGGAATTCGGGACACTCGCAGGACACTGGCTACAGGA
Source organism: Prorocentrum cordatum (assembly GCA_963575745.1). Classification (NCBI taxonomy): domain Eukaryota; class Dinophyceae; order Prorocentrales; family Prorocentraceae; genus Prorocentrum; species Prorocentrum cordatum. Next base: position 139,164 of record CAUYUJ010018505.1, on the reverse strand, counting down.
CAAGGACTAGATAAAGCTGATTAGCTACAATCCCTGAGCAACCCTAGCCACTTCGAAGGCGAGGATCTCAGATCGCATCCCCCCAGGGATGGCGAGGTCTAATTTGGCTCCGCGCGTGGCGACACTGTGCTGGGCCCCCCCCAGCAGGCCTCGAAAGTGGCGACAGTTTTACAGATCGCAACCCCCCAGGGATGGCGAGGTCTAAGTTGAATCTGCGTGTGGCGTCATTGTGCTGGGCCCCCCAGCAGGCCTCGAAAGTGGCGACAGTTTCACAGATCGCAACCCCCCCAGGGATGGCGAGGTCTAACTTGAATCTGCGTGTGGCGTCACTGTGCTGCCCCCCCCCCCAGCAGGCCTCGAAAATGGCGACAGCTTCACAGATCGCAGCCCCCCCAGGGATGGCGAGGTCTAATTTGAATCCGCGGTGAGTACCCACTGTGCTGGGCCGCCCAGCAGGCCTCGAAAGCGGCGACAGCTTCACAGATCGCAGCCCCCCCCCCAGGGATGGCGAGGTCTAATTTGAATCCGCGGTGCGTACCCACTGTGCTTCGAAGTGGCGACAGTTTCACAGATGTCTACCCACTGTGCTGGGCCCCCCAGCAGGCCTCGAAAGTGGCGACAGTTTCACAGATCGCAGCCCCCCAGGGATGGCGAGGTCTAATTTGAATCCGCGGTGAATGCCCACTGTGCCGGGCCCCCCCAGCAGGCCTCGAAAGTGGCGACAGTTTCACAGATCGCAGCCCCCCAGGGATGGCGAGGTCTAATTTGAATCCGCGGTGAGTACCACTGTGCTGGGCCCCCCAGCAGGCCTCGAAAGTGGCGTCAGTTTCACAGATCGCAGCCCCCCCAGGGATGGCGAGGTCTAATTTGAATCCGCGGTGGGTACCCACTGTGCTGGCCCCCCCAGCAGGCCCCGAAAGTGGCGACAGTTTCACAGATCGCAGCCCCCCAGGGATGGCGAGGTCAAAGGCAGGGGGGAAGAGAGGGACGGGAAGGAAGGACGGTTCGCGCGAGCAGTGCTCTATTCAAAACGAGAACCCAACGCAGGAGGGTTGGGAAACACTAAAAACCATGTTTGTCCAAACCCTCCTGCGTTGGGTACTCGTTTTGAATAGAGCACTGCGGTCTCCACCTTCCTTCCTTCCCGCCTCCTCCTCCTCTCTTCCCTCTTCCTCTCCTCTCTTGCTTCCCTTCTCCGCCTCTCTTCGCTCCTCATCTTCTCTCTTGCATCCCTTCTCCTCTCTTCGCTCCTCCTCTCCTGCTTCCTTTCTCCTCCTCTCTTCGCTCCTTCTCTTCTCTCTTGCCTTTTACGTCGTCCCTTTGGGGCTGCGATCTGTGAAACTGTCGCCACTTTCGAGGGCTGCTGGTGGGTCCAGCGGAGTGAGGCACCACGCAGATTCAGATTAGACCTCGCCATCCCTGGGGGGCTGCGATCTGCACCACTTTCGAGGGCTGCTGGTGGTTCCAGCGGAGTGAGGCACCACGCATATTCAGATTAGACTTCGCCATCCCTGGGGGGCTGCGATCTGCGAAACTGTCGTCACTTTCGAGGGCTGCTGGTGGGTCCAGCGGAGTGAGGCACCACGCAGATTCAGATTAGACCTCGACTTTCGAGGGCTGCTGGCGGGTCCAGCGGAGTGACGCACCACGCAGATTCAGATTAGACCTCGCCGTCCCTGGGGGGCTGCGATCTGCGAAACTGTAGTCACTTTCGAGGGCTGCTGGTGGGTCCAGCGGAGTGAGGCACCACGCAGATTCAGATTAGACCTCGCCGTCCCTGGGGGGCTGCGATCTGCGAAACTGCTGCGTTGCACTCGCCACATTCGAGGGCTGCTGGTGGGTCCAGCGGGAGTGAGGCACCACGCAGATTCAGATTAGACCTCGCCATCCCTGGGGGGCTGCGATCTGCGAAACTGTCGCCACATTCGAGGGCTGCTGGTGGGTCCAGTTGAGTGAGGCACCACGCAGTTTCAGATTAGACCTCGCCATCCCTGGGGGTCTGCGATCTGCGAAGCGGTCACCACTTTCGAGGGCTGCTGGTGGGTCCAGCGGAGTGAGGCACCACGCATATTCAGATTAGACATGGCGGAGAAAATTGCAGAAGTTCAGTTCCCGCACTGCAACGTGCAGGAAGGTGGCAGAGAAGCTTGCGAGAGAGCTAGGTCTCGCTCGCTTCTTGCACTCGATATAAGCATGTTTGATCCTGTGATCAGGCAGCAGGCATGCGTGGTTCGAGCTCCTGCAACAACGAAGCAGTCTCTTGCTTCCTCCAACCTCTTGTATCATCACCGCCCTAGTCCTCCTGTCACCCTATGCATTCACGCTGCTTCTGCTGCCGCGATGGCTCATCGCCCCTTCCTATCGGGTTCGTCAATCTCCTGTCCTTCGATCCAGCCCCCGCTATTGTTAACGAGCCTTGGGGCATATTCCTCGTCTTATCGGTTGCTGCCCTGAAAGACGTGCAACATTACGTATCACATGCAGCTTGCACTACACATCGCCGCGCATGCGCTGTCATTGATCCTGCTAATGTTTCCCTACTCCTCTTGCCACTTGATACCATTGGGTCGGGTACGTCGCAGGGTAATTTTCTGGGGGGGGGGGGGTGGGGGGGGGGGGGGGGGGGGGGGGGGGGCAGGAAAATTACCCTGCGACGTACCCAACCCAATGGCATCAAGTGGCAAGCGGAGTAGGGAAACATTAGCAGGAACCGTGACAGTGCACGCGCGGCGATTTGTAGTGCGACCTACATGGGATGCGTAATGTTGCACGACTCACAGAACAGCAATCGATAAGACGAGGAGTATGTCTCAAGGCTTGTTAAACAATAGCGGGGGCGGGGGCGAGGGGCAGGAGAAGGACGAACCCAGTAGGAAGGGGCGAGGAGCCATCGCAGCAGCAGCACCATGAATGCATAAGGTAACAGGAGGACTAGGGCGGCGATGATGAAAGAGGAGGGAGGAAGCAAGAGACTGTTTCGTTTTTGCAGGAGCTCGGTCAACGCATGCCTGCTGCCTGTCCACAGGATCATACCTGTTTATATCTAGTGCAGGAAGCGATCGAGACCTAGCTCGCGCGCCAGCTTCTCTGCCTCCTTCCTGCATGTTGCAGTGCGGGAACTGAACTTCCGCAGTTTCTCCGCAAGGTCTGCCGGTGGGCCGCGGGCAAGAAAGTCAAGGCCGGGGTCGCGCACCATCAGTAGGTTGTCTATCGTCGTCGCCCTGGACAGCATCACGTAGAGGTGCAGCCACAGAGCGTCCAGGTCGTTCGCATCCTTGCACCCTGCGTCAACAATGACTCCGCGGTGCATGGTGCGGCCCTGGCAGGCAGTGGACGTCAGGACCTCGGCGTGGGAGATGACGAAGCCAGCGCGCGTGACCTTGTACTTGCGGAAGTCGAACGGGCTCGAGCTCTGTGGCTCGATGAAGACGAGGCCCGCTGCGTTCGCAGCGTCGATGCTGTCATCGAGCTCCTTGAGCTTCTTTCCGCAGGGACCACCCTTGTACTTGTCCATGCGCACCCACACGCCGTACGGCAGGTACCGCAGGTACGCCCGACCTCCCTCGGCCTTCGCTCTCTCCACCACGCCCTCATCCTTCGGGTTGATGGCCGCGTGCACGACCTCGCCCTCGGCGTCCTTGACGAGCCCCTCGTCGAGGTCCAGGTGCTCCAGCAGGCGTATGCGCATGCCCACGTGCAGCGGCAGCATCCCGTGAATGCCGCCCGCGTCGCCCGGGTTGACGCGGTTGACCAGCTTCGCGGCCAGGTCCACTGGCAGCGAGGGCGAGGACATGTCGGCTGCCTGGACGAGGTAGAGCACCCGCCCGAGGGACGCGGCGCCCTTCCTCGCCCGCATCATCATCCACCGAGCCACGGTGTCCCAGAACCAGGCGATCATGTGTCCAGTCTGGAACCGCTCCTCGCCCAGTCGGGGTCGTTGGGCTTCATCTGAATGCGTCTCCAGGTCTCCGCGATCTTCTGAGGGACCTTGCCCTTCTTCGGCTTGCGCATGTAGTTCCTGAGATCGGCAAGATCGGGGTCCTTGAAGCGGTTGGTGGCCTGGAGCTCGAAGCACAGTTTCGTGTCGCAGCCCTCGAATGTGGCGTCAGTGTCGCAGATCGCAGCCCCCCAGGGATGGCGAGGTCTAATCTGAATCTGCGTGGTGCCTCACTCCGCTGGACCCACCCTCAGCCCTCGAATGTGGCGACAGTTTCGCAGATCGCAGCCCCCCAAGGATGGCGAGGTCTAGTCTGAATCTGCGTGGTGCCTCACTCCGCTGGACCCACCAGCAGCCCTCGGAAGTGGTGACAGTTTCGCAGACCGCAGCCCCCCAGGGATGGCGAGGTCCAATCTGAATCTGCGTGGCGCCTCACTCCGCTGGACCCATCAGCAGCCCTCGAAAGTGACGACAGTTTTGCAGATCGCAGCCCCCCAGGGGTGGCGAGGTCTAATCTGAATCTGCGTGGTGCCTCGCTCCGCTGGACCCACCAGCAACCTTCGAAAGTGACGACAATTTCGCAGATCGCAAACCCCCAGGGATGGCGAGGTCTAGTCTGAATCTGCGTGGTGCCTCACTTCGCTGGGCCCACCAGCAGCCCTCGAACGTCGATGTCTACTGAATCTGCGTGGTGCCTCACTCCGCTGGACCCACCAGCAGCCTTCGAAAGTGACGACAGTTTCGCAGATCGCAGCCCCCCAGGGATGGCGAGGTCTAATCTGAGTCCCCGTGGTGCCTCACTCCGCTGGACCCACCAGCAGCCCTCGAAAGTTGTGACAGTTTCGCAGATCGCAGCCCCCCAGTCATGGCGAGGTCTAATCTGAATCTGCGTGGTGCCTCACTCCGCTGGACCCACCAGCAGCCTTCGAAAGTCGAGGTCTAATCGGAATCTGCGTGGTGCCTCACTCCGCTGGACCCACCAGCAGCCCTCCAAAGTGACGACAGTTTCGCAGATCGCAGCCCCCCAGGGGTGGCGAGGTCTAATCTGAATCTGCGTGGTGCCTCACTCCGCTGGACCCACCAGCAGCCCTCGGAAGTGGTGACAGTTTCGCAGATCGCGGCCCCCCAGGGATGGCGAGGTCCAATCTGAATCTGCGTGGCGCCTCACTCCGCTGGACCCACCAGCAGCCCTCGAAAGTGGCGACAGTTTTACAGATCGCAGCCCCAAAGGGATGACGTAAAAGGCAAGAGAGAAGAGGAGGAGCGAAGAGAGGAGGAGAAGGGAAGCAAGAGAGGAGGAGCGAAGAGAGGAGAAGGGATGCAAGAGAGAAGAGGAGGAGCGAAGAGAGGCGGAGAAGGGAAGCAAGGGAGGAGAGGAAGAGGGAAGAGAGGAGGAGGAGGCGGGAAGGAAGGAAGGTGGAGACCGCAGTGCTCTATTCAAAACGAGTACCCAACGCAGGAGGGTTGGGAACAAGGGAAAACGACACTTACCCTGCGACGCACCCAACCCACGTGCATCAAATGGCAAGAGGAGTATGCCAACATCAGCAGGAACAACGACAGTGTAGACGCGGCGATTTGCTGTGCAAGCTACATGGGATGCGCATGCGTTGCACGATTCACAGGACGACGATCGAAAGAACGAGGCTTGATGCCCCAGGATCGAAGAAGAACGGGTACGGGAACGAGGGGTAGGAGAGGGATGGAATGGAGGGCGGGGGGGGGGGGCGAAAGGCCATCGCGGAAGCAGCAGCATGCATGGAGAAGGTGAGGCGGGGAATAGGACGACGATGAAAGTGGCGGGAGGAGACAGAAGACTGCCGCGTTTTTCAAGTGCGAGCTAAACCCGCAGCGCTGCCTGCGCCATGTCGTCGCAGAGTTCCACATGATAAAATTTGTTTAGAGTGCAAGGAACGAGCGAGGCGTAGCTCGCCCGCTAGCTTCTCCGCCTCCTTCCCGCACATTTCAGCGCGGGAGCTGAGCGCTCGCAGGCGCGCCGCCAGGTCTGCGGGCGGCCCGCGGGAAAGAAACTCAAGGCCGGGGTCGCGCATCATCAATCGGTTGTCCATCGTCCAAAGTTGCACTGGCGACGTACTGGTTGAACGCGGAGCGAGCAGCATCACGCGCGTGCCTGAACGCCACGCAGGTACAGTGCACGCGCGATTGGGATTTCAGGTCGATCACGCGCGTCTCCACCAGGCTTGGCAACACCACGCGACTGAGGATCTCACTGCGGTCTGCCATGCTGCTGTCCGCGAATGCAATGCGCTGCCTGCAAGTAAGGCGGCGGCGTCCACTTGTCTCAGAAGATGTTCCCGCGGGCCCGAAGGGCGACCGCCAGCTCGAGCCGCGGCGCCGGCAGGCCAGATAAGGATCATGCAACAGCAAAGACGATGACAGAGCAACGAGGTATCGGCGAGTGCATGACCGGCCTCCGTTTCCTGCACTTCTTTCCTGTAGTTCCCCTAGCTCATCGAGCTCAGCAGATGTTTCTGCGGGTCCGAAGGACGACCGCCAGCTCGAGTCGCAGCGCCACGTGGCACGAACCGCAGAGCAAGGGCACGCGAGCATTGCTCGTGGTCAGAATCTGAGTCCCCGTGGTGCCTCACTCCGCTGGCCACCCACCAGCAGCCCTCGAAAGTGGCGACAGTTTCACAGATCGCAGCCGCCCAGGGGTGGCGAGGTCTAATCTGAGTCCCCGTGGTGCCTCACTCCGCTGGACCCACCAGCAGCCTCGAAAGTGGCGACAGTTTCACACAGGGATGGCGAGGTCTAATCTGAGTCCCCGTGGTGCCTCACTCCGCTGGACCCACCAGCAACCCTCGAAAGTGGCGACAGTTTCACAGATCGCAGCCCCCCAGAGATGGCGAGGTCTAATCTGAGTCCCCGTGGTGCCTCACTCCGCTGGACCCACCAGCAGCCCTCGAAAGTGGCGACAGTTTCGCAGATCGCAGCCGCCCAGGGGTGGCGAGGTCTAATCTGAGTCCCCGTGGTGCTCACTCCGCTGGACCCACCAGCAGCCTTCGAAAGTGGTGACAGTTTCACAGATCGCAGCCCCCCCCCCGGAGATGGCGAGGTCTAATCTGAGTTCCCGTGGTGCCTCACTCCGCTGGACCCACCAGCAGCCCTCGAAAGTGGCGACACTTTCACAGATCGCAGCCCCCCCCCCAGGGATGGCGAGGTCTAATCTGAGTCCCCGTGGTGCCTCACTCCGCTGGACCCACCAGCAGCCCTCGAAAGTGGTGACAGTTCCGCAGATCGCAGCCCGCCAGGGATGACGTGAAAGGCAAGAGAAGAGAAGAGGAGGAGCGAAGAGAGGAGGAGAAGGCAAGCAAGAGAGGAGAGGAGGAGGGAAGAGAGGGGGGGGGCGGGAGGAGGACAGCGGAGACCGCAGTGCTCTATTCAAAACGAGTACCCAACGCAGGAAGGTTGGGATCAAAACGAGAACGACAAACACCGTTTAGGTTCAGCCTTGCGGCGGACCCCGCAGAGGGCAGCTGCAAACCACCAGCATCTGCCCAGGGCCACTCTTGGCCCCAGAGCGGTGTGCAGGCCGCTCTGGCTTCGGCAGCGCGGGCGTGCTCCCCGTGCACAAGGGACGGCCCGGGCCAGCCACGGTGATGAGCCTGACGTTCCCGCACCAGGCTCGGGATTGGGCTTCTTGCGGAAGGTCTCCTGCGGTCGAGCCCCTACTGTGCAGTCGGCCTTGATTAGTCGGTCGACCCTGCCAAGTCAAGGGTAATCTTGTGTCTTTTCTTTAGAGACCCGTGCCTTTTAAATTCCTATGGCAGTGTAGCCGTCGGAAGAGTCTCGTGTCCTCTCGCGTGTCCAACATTCGGAGGAGGGCCCGTGTGGTGAGTCAGTGGGGATGCGGGAAAACCGCACGGTTTCGGGACCCGTACCGTTCTCCCAGCCAGAGAGTCAAAATCCATCCGCCGCCGCCGCCGCCTCCTCCTCCTCCTCCTCCTCCTCCGCCCTCCCTTGTGGAGCAGGGGTGGAGGGCCATGGTGAGGGGGGAGGCGGCCGGAGCATCCAGATCGGGGCTGGATCGGGCTGGCGGTGGGCGCGCCGAGTACCATCCTCTCCCGCTTCGACATGATCTTCCTCGTCAGGACGCCGCCGGGAGGAGGAGGAGGAGGAGGAGGAGGAGGACGAGTAGGAGGAGGAGGAAGAGGAGGAGGAGGAGGAGGAGGAGGAGGAGGACGAGTAGGAGAGGGAGATGAGGAGGAGGAGGAGGAGGATGAGGAGGAGGAGGAGGAGGACAATCATGAGGAGGAGGAGGAGGAGGACGATGAGGAGGAGGAGGAGGAGGAGGAGGAGGAGAAGCAGGAGGAGGAGGAGGAGGAGGAACGGCTTGTGCCCACGATGGACAGGCGCCCCATGGGCTCCGAAGAAGGAGGATGATGGGTCAGGGGGGAGGAGGGGAGAAGAAGGGTTTGAGGGTGGAAGAGGAGAAGGGGCAGGAGGATGATGATGAGTGAGAAGATTATGAGACGGTGGTGGATGAGGAGGAGGGGTGGTTGGAATAAGCAGTCAGAGGTGGAACAGGTGGGGAAACGGTGTGGGCAGAAGGGTCAGGGCTCGCTGCGCGCGCGCGCGTTCGCGCGCCCGCCCTCGCCCCATGGTCGCTCCTAGGTAGGCCGGAAAATCAGCGCCCCCCCCCCCACGTACACCTGGCACGAGGTGCAAGGACACCCCTGGAGTTGGAGGGATACCCTGCGTTCTTCGTGTTTGGACTCTCCACCTTCGACTGCTCTTCGTTTTGGGTATCGCCACGGGGCCTTGGGGCTTTCGGCGAGGAGGCTCGTGCTTTTGACGCAGTCGTCCTGTGGCCATGCCTCGACTGCACAGAGGGCCCCAGGGCGGTGGCCGGGAGCTCTCGTGCGAGGCGCAGCTGCTCGAGAGCACTCCAAGGCGCGAGAGAGTACCCGGAAGCGGGCGACCCGCTCTCGCCGCTGCACCCCGTTCAACCAGGGTCCCCTGGCATCGCTCGGACGTGTGCCATTTTTTTCTCGGCGAGGACCCTGGAGGACCATCCTGGATCATCGAGCAAACAAAAACATGCACGAAACCGAAGAATGCACAGGGAATGGACGTCCGAGCGATGGCAAGGTCCAGGACAGGGAGGAGCCAGCCCGCGGGGGGAAGCGCCGGCCCCCTAGACTCGCCCGTCCGTCGCCAGTCGGGGCCCTGGGCCCTCCGGCCCCCCGCCGAGAGACGTGCGGCTCCAGCATCGAGGGCTTCTCGCCGATCTGTCGGCGATTCATCACCGCCGACTCCAAGCCGATGTTGCCCCCCCAAAACCCGGGCCGGACGAGAGGGAGGGATTCGTCCAGGCCTCCCAAGTGGGGTCCGAGCAGGTGGGGTCGGAGGATCGCGCCGCATCGGCGATGGATCGGCGATGCGGCTCGATGTGGAGCCGATTTTCTCGACGCCGACTTCGCCAGTGCATCGCCGATGTTGCCGGTGCATCGCCGGTGCATCGCTGGTGCATCGCCGATGCATCGGCGATGCGGCGCGAGCCTCCGACCACATCTACTCCGACCCCATCTCGGAGGCCTCTAGTTTGAAGAGGATGAGTTTGGAACATGTGCTGCATGCAGCTGGTTTCGGCCCTGCCGCCGCGCCTCTCCTCGCCGCGGGGAGGCTCCAGGAAAGCAGCTACTCGAGCGGATTCGATAACCCCCCTGTACGACCCCCCCTTTTGCGCCCGAACCGATGAGCCAGCCCCCCCGATCTTTCCCCCGCACTTTTCCCCCTCACTTTTCAGAGGAGCATGAAATATTGAGATTGATCGTTTTCAGGGTTTCCAGGTTTTCCTGTTCTCCCGCGCGGGCTCCAGAGACAAATGGTCGAGCGCATTCCGTTGCGCAGGTTTTTTGCGTGATGTGCGCGATCAATTTTTCGCGCATCGGAGCGCCCTCGGAGATTCCAAGCTGCATTCTGTTTTGCTCTTGGGGGGTCCGCGGGACGGTGCGCCACCGTCCCCCCTGCGCTCGGCAACGAAAAGGGGGATCAGCAAGTGCCAAATAGCCCCCCTACGGGCGACCACTCGATTGCGAATGGGTGACCGACCAGCGTCGCCAGGCAAAGTAGACAATTTCTCGACGCAAAGTGTACCCCGCGCGAAAACTATTAGAAATCGGGGAATCCCCGGAACGTATCAATAGCACGCTGTGCCACTATGTTCTGCTCGTCCCAATTTTGGGGCCAGGGGCAGGCGTTCTGGATTCGCTCTTTCAGCTATGCGTAGAGAGCGGGCCTTCGCAAGGGTGACTGGCTTCGGGGGGCGCGCGGGGGAGGGGCAGGCCACAAAGAGCACGCGGACGGCCGCTGACGCACCGCGCGCAGCCAGGCGGCCAGCCGCGCTCAGATACAGTCGATACGTTGAAAAAGGACCATTTCGGGCTCAGGAGGAGTTCTGTTTTTCGGGCCGTTCTTGTCACGGCCCGAGAAGCAGATCTCCTTCAGGTCTTGGCCGCTCCATCAGGTCCTGGCCATAGAAGCGCCTTCCTTCCTGACTCAGCGTTCCTCATGGCGGCGCGATGGCTGCATCGCTCCCCCCCCTTACTCAGGCCCGGGGGCGGGCTTACTTCAGTGGGAGCCCATGCAATGAAATAAACTGCTTGCTTGGAGGGTTTCGATGGTGTTGCTGTGGAAAGCGTGACGCTCCCATACCAACAACAATCAATGGACGTCCTGGGGTCTCAGGGCTGGGTTTTTTGTGGGATGTTTCTTGTGGTCGAGTTCCTACTCTAGACATCGTCCTTTCGGCCACGCGCGCAGTGAGTGGGCGGGCCTCCGCCAGAGTGGCCCCCTGGTGCCCGGCTCCGGGGCGGGCGGCGGCAGGTTTCCTAGACCTCGTTTTTTCGGCCGCGCGCAGTGGGCGGGCCTCCGCCGCAAAAGTCACCCGGTCCCCGGCTTCGGACGGGGCTGGGACGAGGACGAATCCGTTCCAGAGCATTCCCGAACGCGCTGAGAAGGCCGCGGCGCCCAAGACATGTTCCAGAATCGGTGGGTTTCAGATGTTTTGTTTCCTTTCGCTTCGCGGGGTGCACGTCCGGAGCACGTACAGTCATGTCGTCGCGGGGCCTCTTGGGAGCCTCTTCGGGGCCTCCTGGAGGCCTCCTGTGAGTTTTTTTTTGCATTTTGGGGACTTTTTGGGGGCCCTTCCCCCCTCCCTCTTTTGCATACACCCTCCCCATCTTCCCTTCCAGCGCCGGCTCTAATCATGGGTGCCGCAGTGACAAATTTCCACCTGGCTGGCGCTGCGCCGCACTTCGCCCAGGGGGGGGAATAACATTACACTCCAGTCGCTGTGTGACCTTTGGGGGGCTTTTTGAAGGCCTTTTGGAAGCTTCTGGGGGACTTTTTGGAGGCTTCTTGGGGGCCTCTTGGGTCCTCTTGGGGGCGTCTTGGGCCGTCTTGGTGTTTTTGCGCCGTTTCGCCCCGTCGGTTGCTGTCTTGGGGGCCTCTCGCGGCCGCAATGGAGCCCTCTTGGGGTCCTCTTGGGCCGTTTTCGCGGCCTCTTGGAGCGTTTTGGGGCCTTCTTTGGGCCGTTTTGGGGCCCTCTTGGGCCGTCTTGGGGCCCTCTTGGGGTTTTTTGGGTTGTTTTGGTGCGATTCTGGAAGCTGCTTAGGCCGTCATGGGTTTTTGAGTCGAAAATGGCGAGACCGCTACAATATTACAAAAACCGTAGGCAAATCAATGATTTCGGCCTCTGGAGGCGCAGTTGTGGGCGCTGTTGGGGCCCTCTTAGGCCGTCATTGGGCCTTTTGGGGCCCTCTTGGGGCCGTCTTGGGGTCCTCATGGGCCCCCGTTGGGAATATCTTGGGCCGTTTTGGGGCCATGGTGGACCATCTTGCGGCCTTCTTGGAGTCCCCAGAGGCCCAAGACGCCGAAATTGTTAATTTTTGTCATAGGTTGTTGTAGGTTTGGGGCCCCTGAAGGAGGGCCGACCATTTTGGTACGGCGCTGTGGCGCGGCCCCCAGGGGGGTTACGGGGGGAGACAGAATAATGTAACACAAAACAATATGTTGAAATTATGGAATGGTTGGATACATTGGATACGTTGCATTAGGGCGTTCGCCGAAAAACGCTGCCGTTCAGCACGTCACCTCCGGACGTGGATTTTCGGGCTTACGCCGCACCGCCGACCCCTTGGGCGTGTAGTGGGCGCACCCCGCCGCCGCGGTTTAGTTGCACGTTTGACGCCGTTTGGATGGCTGATGGGGTTGCGAGGGGGGCGCGTCGGAAGCGTCATGGAGGCAGTGTTTGAACGTGTTGGAGCCTGCTGGCGGCGTCTGGGGGCTTTTGGGGGGTCCATCGTGCGCTCTCTGGGAGCCTCCTGGAAGTTTTTTGGGGAACTCTTGGGGCATCTTGGGGGCGGAAAGTGGAAATGCCCGTTCGGGCTCTCTGGGCCTCCCTTTGGTGCCGTCCTCGGGGCCTCTTTGGCTGTCTTGGAGCTTTTGGGGCCGTTTTGGGTTCCTCGCGGCGCTCGCGTGTCGTCTTGGAGCCCTTTTGAGGGCCTCTCGGTCCGGTTTGGGTTGACCTTGAATGCCGTTTCGACCCGGGTGGGCCTCTGAGAGCACAAGTTTCTGCTTTGGGTTGCGCTCGCGCATGCTGGCGCGCGTGAGCTTTGAATGGGATGTGCGCCACGCGCACACTTGCACGCGCGATTGTTTGCGCGCTGGTGGAAACACTTGCGTCATTGTACTACACGCAGTTGACGCAGGATGTTCCTTTCTCCTCTCCGCTGCTCTCCCAACCCCGTAGCCAGTGGTGACGGGGAGTCGTCGAGGTGTGCTGGAACGCTTTTTTGGGGGCGCGCCCTCGGCCCGCTAAAGGCGGGTAGACTCCCATGCGTACCCCGTGCTGCGTGGTTGGTCCTGTCTTACTTTCCTAGCCGAGGTGGGCCCGCTTGGGGAGCGCAGGGGCTGGAAAAGGTGATCCGAGATTTCCTCACACGTCTGTCCCCAAGTCCCGCCACTGTCGGAGCGGGCGGGATTCGGGACGGTGTGTGCGTGTATGCGTGGGCGTGAATACCGCTCATGTCCTTTTTCAATCCATCATTCCTTTTATTCTCTCTCCTCAGGTATTGGACATCGGGAGCGCCCTCGTTCCGACGGGCGCGAAGACAAAATAGTTCCAGATGTTTCTCTTTATCGTCCTCCACCTACGGACCATGCGGCATGTTCGACTCGTCGGTCGTTAACCTCTGTTCACACCACGCCCCTGCCGCACGCAGTGAGAATTCGATGAACCTGCCACATTTCAGGCTCTCTCACGGTTCGTCAGGTTCCGTGGGGATTTTTTGAGGGCTCTGTATCCCTTTGGGTTCCTGAAGGTAGTCTGCGTTCGCTGCGCTGACTTGGGCAGGCTGACGCGTTGAGGGTCAAATCGCCATGCTACGCGTTCGCGACCTGGGAAGGCTGACGTGGCGGGCATCCTATGGCCATGCCACATGTGCGTGGATTGGGAACGGTGTAATGGTGGGTTTGTAATGGTCCTGCCATGCGTTCGTGATCTGGGAGGGTTGGCGTGGTGAGCACCCCACGGGCAGCTACACATGTTCCACTTGGGAAGGCTGGGATGTTGAAGGTCCCGTGGCCCTGCCACGCTCGCGTGCCTTCGGAGAGCTGAATATTTAGTCTCCTATGGCCCTGCCGCGCGGTCGTGACTGGGGGCGGCTGGAATGTTGATATGGCTCTGCCTCCCAAGGCGGCTGTCGAACCTGAGCGGGGGTGGGCGTTATCGGGTTACTTGATTCCCCATCGTGGTACAGTGCTGATTTTTCCACCCCGAATAAAAGCTTGTAGTGGCGCTGCCCAGAAGCAACAAATCAGGATTCGATGGTGAAGAACGTATGTGGTTTCACCTCCTGTATGAACCCTTTTAGATTCCATGGAGGGAGGATATGGTAACGAATCGCAATTTGGAAATTAAATAATTTAAGGTTGCATTATTGTTGCGCTTCCTTCCATGCAAGTTTTCAGTCCCCCCACACCCCACGCATGAGGGACAACGCAGTGGGTCGAAAAACGGACAAGTCAAGCATGCATGTCTGCATTCTTCCCGCGCCCCCCGGACCCCATGGAGGGCAATAGTAAACAATCATGTGAGGTTGTATTCTTGTTTCACCCCCCACCCTTCGCTGGGGAGGGGGAGGGTAGCGGGTCGAAGGCCGGACAAACCAATACTACACGTTGACAATCTTGTTTCGGCACTTAAGCCCCGTGGCGGAGGGATTGGATAATGGGTCGAGCAGCGCGCCTTTTACGCATGCCAATTTACATTCTTGCTTCAGCACCTCAGACCCTGTGGAGGAGGGATGGGATAGCGGGTCGAAGGACGGACACGTTAAGACATCAGGTTCGCCTGTTCGCGTCGACCCTCACACTCACTGGGGGATGGATGCGGTAATTCGTCGAATCTTGGGCGCGTCAAGAGTGCATGGTTACATTCTAGCCGCGGCCCCCACAAGCCGAAACATTAAGAATGCAAGGTTCGGGGATTGCTTTGTCCTTAATTCCCGCGGAGAAGGGATATGATAGTGATACGAAGGGTGGGCAAACCGAAATGCTTGCATTTATGTCTCGCCTTCCGAAACTCGTAGAGGAGGGGGAAACCTCGTGGGCCGCAGGACGGGCAAATCAATAGTGTTCAGTTCACACGTTGGCTTCGCAGCGCCGAGCTCCCGTTGAGGGGTGTGTCAACGGACGAACACATACAATCCCCACTCCACGCTCAATAGGAGAAGGGGTAAGGTAGCGGGCCCAGATGCTCTGCAGAGACCGCCAAGAGCGATTTGAAGATGGAGTTCCCCATGGACTCTCCTTCTGCACCTCCTCCTCCTCCTCCTCCTCCTCCTCCTCCTCCTCCTGACTCAACAAGGGCTCCCACGAGGGCGCGAAGTTATTCGCGCTTCGCGGTCCTCGTTTCGTCTCCCCCTCCTCCTCGTTCTCCTTTTCTCCCTTTTGGGGGGCGGCGCGAGAGCGCGAAGTTATTCGCGCCTCGCGCAGCGCGAAGCCCGAAGATGGGAACCATAGACTCAAGTAGGAGGGGTCGCCGCTGTTTGGCACGAGCCTCGACCATTTCAACGCGTCAGCGCGATCCGATGCATTTGTTCCTTGACGCCTCCTGCTGCGACGAGGGCGGTGAAATTGTAAAAATGCGGACGTGGATGCTGCTGTTGGTGACGGCGAGCTTAGAGACGCGCTTTGGGAACGATTGAGACGTCGTTGAGCGTCTGGGAGCGCAGGTCTGGGAGACTGAATAGCGCGGTGCGGATCAGCTTGTGCCCAGACATTCTCTCTGTTGCGGGGATCGTGAAAGTTGGGCCGTTGCGCAGGCCAACCGATGTCCACCATATTGTATTTTCCTGTTGCGGGGGATCGTGAGGGTGGATGGTTCTGAAGTTCCACATGTGTGCGCCGAGTTTCGTCTTTTGCAGGAGATGGGGGGTATTGGCATCGGCAGTGCTGCGCCGAAAGATATAATGTTGCATGGGGCCGTGAGTGTTGACACCAGTTTATCTGCGCAGGGTTGTGCGCATGATTTTTGTCCCGGCCAACCTGTGTTGTTGGGCCCCTGTTTTGTAGGGGCGGTCCCCGCGTCTCCTCCTCCTCCCCCTCCTCCTCCTCCTCCTCCTCCTCCTCCTCCTCCTCCTCCTCCTCCCTCCTCCCCTCCCCTCCCGTGTATCCCCCCGGCCCCAGTGGGGTGTACCACATGCGTCCGCCACACCCAACATGGCGTTTCGTAGCCCCATAGGGAGGTCCACCTAAGGCCCCAGTGGTGTGTACCACAGGCGTCTCCCCGACCCAGTACAACGTTTCGTGGCTCCATAAGGAGGTCCACCTAAGGCCCCAGTGGTGTGTACCACATGCGTCCCCCCCACCCACGACAGCGCTTCGTGGCTCCATAGGGAGGTCCACCGAAGGCCCTAGTGGTGTGTACCACATGCGCCCCCCCCCGCCCAGGACAGCGTTCCATGGCCCCATAGTGGCTCCGCCGAAGGTCCCCGTGGCGTAGTCCGCATGCGTTTCCCTCACCCATTACAGCGTTTCGTGGCCCCATATGGAGCCCCACCGAAGGGAGATAAGGTGTTACTGCGGCCCGTTGGTTGTTACTGCGGCCCGGTGGGTGTTAGCATGGCCAGGGGTCCTCCGGAGTGTATTAATTATCGAGTACGGTGAAGAGGGGGGGGCCAAAAAAGCTCCGCCTCCCCCCCCCCTTCACCGAAGAGCCTCTCGGAAGAGCCTCTGGTGCTCTCCGAAGAGCCTCTTGGAGCCGCCGAAGACCTTCTTGCAGCCGGCTAAGAGACTCTTGGGCTCTCCGAAGAGCCTCGTGGGGCTTCCGAAGAGTTTCTTGCGGCATCCGAAGCGCTTCTTGGGCTCTCCGAAGAGCGTCTTGGGCTCTCCGAAATATGACGACGACGACGACGACGACGACGACGACGACGACGACGACGACTACTACTACTACTACTACTACTACTACTTCGACTACGACTACGACTACGACCACGACCACGACTACGACTACGACTACGACTACTCTACTACTACTGCTACTTCTACTACTACCACTACTGCTACTACTACTTCTACTACTACTACTACTACTACTACTACTACTACTACTACTACTACTACGACGACTACTACTACTGCTACTACTACCACTACCACTACTACTACTACTACTACTACTACTACTACTACTACTACTACTACTATTATTACTACGACTGCGACTACGACTACGACTATGGCTACCACGACTACTACTGCTACTACTACTACTACTACAAGTACTACTACTACGACTACTACTACTACTACTACTACTACTACTACTACTACTACTACTACTACTACTACTACTACTACTACTACTACTACGACTACTACTACTACTACTACTACTACTACTACTACTACTACTACTACTACTAGTAGTACTACTACTACTACTGCTACTGCTGCTACTACTACTACTACTACTACCTACTACTACTACTACTACTACTACTACTACTACTACTACTTACTACTACTACTACTACTACTACTACTACTACTACTACTACTACTACTACTACTACTACTACTACTACTACTACTACTACTACTACTACTACTACTACTACTACTACTACTACTACTACTACTACTACTACTACTACTACTACTACTACTACTACTACTACTACTACTCTCGTCGTCCCTAGCGCCCTAGGGCTAGCACTCCCTAGCGCCAGTACTTTCTAGGGCTAGCACTCCCCAGCGACAGTACTTCCTGGCACTCCCTCGGACTAGCACTCCCTAGGAGTAGTATTCCCTAGGGCTGGTACTCCGTAGTGCGAGTACTCCCTAGGACGAGTACTCCCTTGGACGAGTACGCCCTAGGGGTAGTAATTCCTAGGTCTGGTACTACCTGGGGCTAGCACTCCCTGCGACTAGTACTCCGTAGGTCTAGTACTCCCTATGGACGATCTTACCTAACACCAACACTACAGCACCATAGTACTACCACACTACAGCACTACTACCACAATACCAGTACCACAACACAACACCGCTACCACAACACCACTACACCGCTACCACAATACCACAACCACAGCACCGTTACCACAACACCACTACCACAGCACCACTGCCACTACCACAACACTACTACCCACTAACACAACACTACCAACACCACACCACTAACACAGCACACCACTACCAACACCACACCACTAACACAGCATACAGCACAACCAGCCACTACCAACACACCACTCACACAACATTATCAACACCACACCACTAACACAGCACAGCGACCACCACACCAGTAACACAGCACTACTACCACGTTGGTTCCATGTGGGAGTTACTGTGGCCACTTTTGCCTGCGCGGGAGTGCGTTCCCTTAAGGGTTGCGTATCTCTCCAGATCTAACATGAGATACCTTTACATATTACTTTTCATTGAGCGGCCTGCGCGGGCCACAGTAACTCCCATCCCACCGCGCGACGAGCCACACTAACACCCAACGGGCCACACTAACACCCAACGGGCCACAGTAACAACCGGTCGCCCACCGACGGTCCCCGTGGCGCAGTCCGCATGCGCCTCCCCCACCCAGTACAACGCTTCGTGGCCCCATAAAGGGGCTCTGCCGAAGGCCCCCGTTGCGCAGTCCGCATGCGTCTCCTTTACCCAGTACAGCGTTTCGTGGCCCCATATGGAGCCCCTCGCCGTGGCGCAGTCTGCATGCGTCTCCCCCACCCAGTACAGCGTTTCGTGGCTCCATATGGAGCCCCACCGAAAGCCCCCGCGGCGCATTCCGCATGCGTCTCCCCCACCCAGTACAACGCTTCGAGGCCCAATATGGAGCCCCACCGAAGGTCCCCGTGGCGCAGTCCGCATGCGTCTCCCCCACCCAGTACAGCGTTTCGTGGCCCCGAAGGTCCCGTGGCGCCGACCGCATGCATCCCCCCCCAGTGGCGCAGTCCGCATGCGTTTCCGTCACCAAGTACAGCGTGTCGTGGCACCAAATGGAGCCCCACCGAAGGCCCCCGTGGCGCAGTCCGCATGCGTCTCCCCCACCCAGTACAGCGCTTCGTGGCCCCATAGGGGCCCCGCCGAAGGTCCCAGTGGCACAGTCCGCATGCGTCCCCGCCATTCATTTCGGCACACCCCTCCCACGCTTCGTGGCCCCATAGGGGCCCCGCCGAATGTCCCAGTGGCACAGTCCGCATGCGTCCCCGCCACTCATGTCGGCACACCCCTCACACGTTTCGTGGCCCCATAGGAGCTCCGCCGAAGGTCCCACTGGCACAGTCCGCATGCGTCCACACGTTCCGTGCCCCCATAGGAGCTCCGCCGAAGGTCCCAGTGGCACAGTCCGCATGCGTCCCCGCCATTCATGTCGGCCCGCCCCTCACACGTTTCGTGGCCCCATAGGAGTTCCGCCGAAGGTCCCCGTGGCACAGTCCGCATGCGTCCCCGCCACTCATTTCGGCACGCCCCTCACACGTTTCGTGGCCCCATAGGAGCTCCGCCGAAGGTCCCACTGGCACAGTCCGCATGCGTCCCCGCCATTCATCTCGGCCCACCGTTCACACGCTTCGTGGCCCCATAGGAGTTCCGCCGAAGGTCCCAGTGGCACAGTCCGCATGCGTCCCCGCCATTCATGTCGGCCCACCCCTCACGCGTTTCGTGGCCCCACAGGAGCTCCGCCGAAGGTCTCCGTGGTACAGTCCGCATGCGTCCCCGCCATTCATTTCGGCACACCCCTCACACGTCTCGTGGCCCCATAGGGGCCCCGCCGAAAGTCCCAATGGCACAGTCCGCGTTCGTCCCCGCTACTTATGTCGGCCCACCCCTCACACGTTTCGTGGCCCAATAAGAGCTCCGCCGGAGGTCTTAGTGGCAAAATCCGCATGCGTGCCCCCGATTCATGTCGGCCCACCTCTGACACGCTTCGTGGCCCCATAATGGCTCCGCCGAAGGTCCAACTGGCACAGTCCGCATGCGTCCCCGCCATTCATTTCGGCCCACACCTCACACGCTTCGTGGCCCCATAGGAGCTCCGCCGAAGGTCCCAGTGGCACAGTCCGCATGCGTCCCCGCCACTCATGTCGGCACACCCCTCACACGTTTCGTGGCCCCATAAGAGCTCCGCCGAAGGTCCCAGTGGCACAGTCCGCATGCGTCCCCGCCATTCATTCCCGCCCCCCCTTCACACTTTTCGTGGCCCCATAAAGGGCTCCGCCGAAGGTCCCCGTGGCACAGTCCGCATGCGTCCCCGCCACTCATTTCGGCACACTTCTCACACGCTTCGTGGCCCCATAGGAGCTCCGCCGAAGGTCCCCGTGGCACAGTCCGCATGCGTCCCCGCCACTCATTTCGGCCCCCCCTTCACACTTTTCGTGGCCCATTAAGAAACTCCACCGAAGGTCCCCGTGGCGCCGTCCGCATGCGTCTCCCTCACCCAGTACAGCGTTTCGTATCCACATATGGAGCCCACCGGAGGTTTCCGTGGCGCAGTCCGCATGCTTCTCCCTCACCCAGTACAGCGCTTCGTGGCCCCACATGGAGCTCCACCGAAGGTCCCCGTAGCGCAGTCCGCATGCGGTTCCCCCACCGAAAAAGTGTATCACATTTGCGGTGCTCACACCTGCATATGGTTGGGTCTTTCGTCAGGCTAATTTTGTTGGGGGGTTGGGATCGCATGCGTGGGGTACTTGTGAGAATCAGAAAGTGTGTGTCCACGCCGTAATACTGTAGGTATTCATTTGGATCTAGATGAGGCGATCTAACGATCAGCCGATGTGCGCCAGGTCCCGTTTGTTTGCAGTGGATCGCGCCCGGGGATCGGTTCGGGCCCGGTCTGGGACCAGTCGGATGCGCGCAGAAGGGTTGTATAATTATATGATTAGACACTTAGCGTTGGGATCTCAGGACCAGGGCTCGTGCTCACACAGTTCGGGTGTTGGGTTTCTGATGTTTGGCTATGGTCCGAGTGCCAGGTTTTGGGTGTTACGGATATCGTGTTAGGGCCAGTGTATGAGTGCTCGGATGTGCGAGGCTCGGGTTAGGGCTTATGGTTCAGGTGTTTGCGTTGGGGTGCCAGAGTTGGACTTCGGGTGTTGACGTTGAGGTGTTTTGGTTGGGGTGTGAATCACAGGTTGTTGCTCATGTCTACTCTGTTATGGTAAAGGTTAGGGTGCTAGGTTTGATCTATTGGGGTTACAGTTGTTCGTGTGTGGTTTGGTTACGATTTCTTCCATCCCGAGCTGTTGTGTGTTTGATGCCCTTGGGGCCCGTGGCGGGCCCAGGGGCCCGACAACGGCGCACGTCCCATTTCTTGCAGGCTCACTGCTGCTCCGGCCCGATCGCAGGATCGGCCATCGCCAGGCCCGCAGCACGCTCGCACGATCGTTTGCCCCCCTCGCCCTCTTTAGGGGGCCACATGCGAACCGTACCCCTACCCCCCACGATTTCTGAGGGGGAGGGTGGGGTTCACTTCGCTCGGGCCTCCCCCCCCTGGGCCCCTGTGCCCGTGGCCAGGGACGTGCGCGACCCGGACCGCGATTTCGAGCTGGCCCGGCACATGACCAGCTTGCACATGGAGCACCGCCGCTGCCGCGCGACCGCTGCGCGCGCGCCAGAGTTCGAGTTCGCCCCACGTTTCTGCGCGCGCTTTGACCTCTGTCCGTGGTCCCTTCCTATCCCTTTGTCTCCAATTCTCCCTCGTTCCCTTCACGCCCCTTCCTCTTCCCCCGTCCCCCCTCTCCACTCACGCTCTTCTCGCTCCATCCCGTTCCCTATATGTATATCCCCTTCATCCTCCTCCTCTCATTCCCTCCCTATCTCTCTCGGTTTTGTATATTCCTCCCCGTTTCCGCTTCGTCTCTCATGTCCTCCCTATCTCTCTCGGTCTCTTCTTCTCCGCTTCCTCCCGGTCTTCGTATCTTCCTCCTCTCATTCCCTCCTCTCCCTCTCTCTCTTTTGTCTTCTCTCTCTCTGTCTTTCTCTCTTTCTCTCTCTATCTGGTTGTGTGTGCCTTCCATTTGCTCTTGCTCTTCTGTTTCCACAGTGCTCGCACTGAGGGTTCTTGCTGCTCTTCGCTGAGGCAGCTGGTCGGTATGCCGGGTTCTCGCCACGCTGCGGCCCGTGCTGCCTCGTGGGCTGCTTCCGCTGGGAGAACATGCCGAGATTCTGCCACGTCCCCGCCCGTGCCTCCTCGTGTGCGCCGCGTGGGCGCTCCGAGCTCTGATCGGCGTCACCCCAACATACTTACGGGCACAGGGCAATTGGCCTCACTCCCCAGGAGGTCGCCCAACTCCAGAGCACCGTGAACGCAGCGCTTCCAGGTCGTTCGAGGCATCGTTCGACGACGCTCAGGCTGGCGTGCTTCGGCGAGGACCCTGGCCCCGCCCTCACGTCAGCTCCGATCGCAGCCTGGGCCGAGCACGTGTGGGACCACCCAGGCCTGTCTTCCACCATGTCGGAGGCTTGGAAGCGGCAGCAGATCCGGCTGCTGCACGACGAGTCGCAGTCAGCTCAGATGGGGCCCGCCTCCTGATGCGTGCTGGCTGCTCGTCGCTTGGGATGGACGTGGCCGTCCTGGCGCACTTTCGTGAGCAGGGAGGGCCACATCATCGACATGGCCGTGGTGTGTCCCCGGGATGTCCAGGCCATGGCGGAGCGCGACGCGGAGCTGCAGCAGTGGGAGGCGTGGGTCGCCGAGGACTGGTCGGGCGGCGCTTGCTCCTGCCCCCTTTGCCGAAGCCCTCCAGAAGTGGTTCCGGCGTTGGCGGCGCCGTTGGTGCGCAGGTGCGTCTGCTGCTGCCCGGAGCGTCTCCGCTGGGGCGTGGACGCAGAGCAGGGCTTGGCAAGCAGGAGCCGCGACGTTGCCTTGGTGCCAGCTTTGCTTAGCTGACGGGCGCGAGGTTGCCGGCACGCCGAAGCACCGTTGGGCCTGCTGCCCTGGTCTGCGGCGCCACCGGGAGGCGCTCCCGCCGCGCTGGCAGCACATGATGGCCACCAGCAGCGACCGATGGCTGTGGGACCGGGCGCTGCTCCCTCATCCAGGTCTTCGCCGACCCTTCGAGGCCCAGGCCCTCGAGGAGCATTGGGAAGGGGAGGACTGCTGCCTCACGGGGGACGGCGGCACCGATGGCAGCTTGAAGGGGCGCTGGAAGTGGCTCGGCCGAGGGGGCTGGGCAGCCGTGATGATGGACCCCGAGGGCGCCGTCGTTCAAGTGGCAGGGTGGGGACCGCTGCCTCAGAGCTTGCCCGTGCACTGGAACATTGACCGGGCCGAGTTGCAGGCCATCGAACGCGCCCTGGCGCATGCCCTCCCACCGCTGGTCCTGCATGTCGACAGGCAGTCTGTCCTTGATGGAGTGGCCGCTGGTGAGCGGTGGTGCACCGCCTCGCGTCGCCCGAACGCAGACCTGTGGCGACAAGTATGGGCGAGGCTGCGGGACATCGGTCTGGGCCCCAGCGGCGTGCAGCTCCGCAAGGTGAAGGCCCATCGTTCCGCGGCCGTTGTGGCGACGCTGGATTGCGAACGGCAGCGCATCGCCCAGGTGAACAAGGCGGCGGACGAGCGCGCGGGCCGCGGAGCTGAATGCGGCACCAACGTCATGCTGCAGTATGTCGACGATGCCTGCAACGCAGCAGCGGAGAATATCCACTACGTGTTGAACTACCAGGCGGAGCTCACCACGCAGGTCTTGGACGAGCACTCCCGGTGGCCTGATGTCCAGGAACTGCCGAAGTCTCGCCAGGGCGCCCGGCCCTCAATCCAGCTCGTGCCCGGCCCGGCTCAGGCCCACGACATTCAGCGTCGGCCGGGTGGCCGGTGGGAGTGCGTGAGATGCCACCGCCGGGCGCCGCTGCAAGTGCTGCGGGACGAATGCTGCAGAGGGCACGTTGCCGCGAACCTCCCCATTGTGTTCACGACGGCCGGCGCTGTCTCCAACGGCCATCGACTGTGGAGGACGTCGACGTGGATCTGGTGCCAGCGATGCGGCCAGCACGCACAGCGCCGCCTGGCGGGCCTCCGTGGCGAGTGCCTTGGCCGCCCCGGGCAGCCGTGGCGCCTGCTGAACCTGCGCGCGGGGAGGGAGCCGAATGCCCACGTCGCCGATCCTCCGGTGGGGGTTCCAGCTCCCTTCACCGAGGCAGAATGGGAAGAGTGGCAGGCGCGGCGCGGGTGAGCGGGCCGCCGCGCGGGGGCTGAGGGTGCCGACGTAGTGTAACTATGCCGGCGTGCGGGCGGCTCTGTCACACCGTGACCTGCCGTCGCTAATCTGCGCCGACCCTTAGTATGTCCCTGCGCGTCCCATCTGAGCTCGCCTGACGCAGCTTTCACCAAATCACATACACCGCATAGCTTCCACCACAGACTTGCACCGCATACACTACACAATATAGTTTACATCGCATAGCTTTCACCCCATATAACACCTATGTGTCTGTGTACACATATACATCTACCCAGGGAAGGAAATCGGGGCCCGGAAACCACGGCCTCGAACCCCCAATCTGGGTCCCCCCCCCCCTGGGGCCTCCTCGGCCGCTCCCCGGCCGCTCAAGACAGCCCTTGGGACGTTCCAAGAGCGCCCACGATGGCTTCCAGACGGCCCAACGAGGTTGCCAAGAGCACCCGAAAGCGCCACAAAGGGTCCCCAGGACTGCTCAAGATGATTTCCCAGTGCCCTAGATGGTTTCAAGACGGCCCAGGAGGCCCCGAAAACGCCCCAAGAGGCCCCAACGAGGACCCCCACGAAGCAAAAATCGGCACATTCCCTTTGGAAAACTTACATTTTTAGCATATTCGCTTGTTTGGTCTCGAGAACGTCCAAGACGTCCCAAGAAGCCCCACCTAGATCCTCCCAAGTCGGCCCCGGAGGCCCCAAGAGGGCCCCAAAACGGCCCAAGAGAGCACCAAGACGGCCCAAGAGATCCCCATGACGGCCCAAGAGCGGCCTCAAAGGGCCCAAAAGGCTCCCAAGAGAGCCCTGCGCGAGCCACAGGAGACCCCCAAGAGGGCCCAACAGGGCCCCAGGAGAGCCCCAAGACGGCCCCGGCCTCCCAAGTCTGCCCAATAGCGCTCCGGGACGGCCTTCGAGGGCCCCATAAGAGCCCCAAAAGATCCCAAGAGCGCCGCCAAGAAGGCCCAATCATGCCATTCTGTGTGGTTTTGTGATGTTTACGCGTTCTCGCCTCTCCAGTCTCTCAGAACCCAAAAAAGGCTTGAACAATTTGCTCTACCAAGAGGATCCCAATATGTTGTAATTCTTCCCTGGCCTGCGCTAGAACCTAAGCGCGCGCGAAGCGCGCGCGTGGTTCTAGTACATATATATATATAGAGAGAGAGAGAGAGAAACCAAAAAAAGAAAAATAACAATAAACACATAAATGCAGAAACTGGCACACATATCATACACTTCTGTACATTGTGCAGAGAATTGAGAGAGACAGAGAGAGATAGAGAGAGAGGGATAGAGAGAGGGCGCGAGAGGGCGAGAGAGAGGGAGAGAGAGGAAGGAGAACAAGTACAAGGGAGGGCGGGGAGAGATAGAAGGGAGAGGGCAGGGAGAGAAGACCGAACGCCGAGGGAAGATCATGAGCATTCAGGAGGAGGAGGAGGAGGAGGAGGAGGAGGAGGGAAACGGATGTAGTACTTAGGATGAGGTGGAGGACGAGGAGAACAAAAAACATGGGGGAGGGAACGTGAGGTAGGGAGGAGGGAAAGAGAGCTTGCTTGCCGAGGGGCCTCGCGGACGCGCACTCTTTGTCACTCTGCCGTGCTTTTGGGCCGTTGACGCACGTGGAGGGCCAGAGGGAGAGAGGAGGGAAGGAGGCGGGAGGGAGGGAACCTCGAGACTGACGGGGGGGAGAGAGAGAGAGAGAGAGAGAGAGAGAGAGAGAGAGAAAAAGAAAGAGAGAGTGAGAGAGAGTGTGATAGAGAGAGAGAGAGTGAGAGGGAGAGAGAGAAAGAGAGAAGGAGGGAGGGAGGGAGAAGGGAGGGAGAGAGAGAGAGAGAGAAACACGCACCGAGTGCGGACACGCGTGTCCGAACGCCAGGCTGCAAGCGACGCGCGCGCTCTACCCCTCGCGGGGCCCTGGACCATAGCCCTCAAAACGACAGCGCCCAGGCGCTCCGGGCGCGTGGCCGACGGAGGAGCGCACGACTCGAGAGCGAGCCGCGACGGGCAGTCCACAGTGCAGCGCAGCTGTGCGGTGAGCCACGGGCGGGCGGAAGGCAACTTCCCGCGGAAGTGCCCGTGGCGGGAGCGCGAGGTGATGACCGGGGAAGTTCGCTCTATGGGCAGGCTGGCCTCGCCGAGAGCGGCAGCCGCACCCCGTGGCGAGCGTGCCAGGCGTGGGCCTGCAGTGACGGACGGGTTGTCCACCACCACCACCACCACCGCCAGAAGTTGGAGGGGGGAGGGGGTCCTCCTCCCCCTCGTCTTCCTCATCCTCCAGCTCCTTCCCCCTTCCGACTTGTGGTGGTGGCGGTGGAAAAAAGGCCAGGCCCATCATGCAGCCGAGTCCCAAATTTGGGGCTGCAGCGGCGCAGCGGGCGCGCCTGCTTGGCGGTGCTGGCGGCCGCCGAGACGGACGACAGCGCAGTGGAGGAGGCGGCGGCGGCGCGCTGCCGTTGTCGGACAGCACCCCAGGCAGCCTGGGACGAGGAACGCCTGCGCTTAGCGGAGGTCCGGCGGTCGAGCCCGGCCTGCAGTTGGTTCTCGAGTGCTGCAAGCCGCGCTTGCGAGGGCGCGCAGCCGGATGCCGTCGCACACGCGGCTGTGAGATGGGGATCTAGTGGCCTTCGGCCCATCCCGCCATTGTGCTAGGGCTGTGGGTCAGTGGCATCTTGGATGCTTGTCAGGGTCTCTCGGGAAGCCTCTGCGGAGTCTCTGTAGGCAGGTTTGAAGCCTTTGGGGGCCTTATGAGGGCCGTTTGGGGGCCTCTTTGGGCTTCTTCTGGGCCTCTAAGGCGCCTCTTGGGGCCTCTTAGGGATCTTGGGAATCGAGTTCCCCATCTTAGGCTCATCTTGGGCCCTGTTGGGGCCCTCTTAGACCGTCTTGGGCGCCTCTTGTGTTGTCTTGGGGTGATCTTGAGCTGTCTTGGGGCCCTCTTGGGGGCCTCTTGGGGCGCCTTGGGGCGATCTTGGGGGCTTCCTGGGCGGTCTTGGACTCTGTGGAAGCCCAAAAGGCAAAGATGTCAAAAGTATATGTATTCCTCTGGGCGTCGGGGGATGTTTGCCTCTTGGGGTGCTCTCACGGCTCTCTTGAGGCGTCGTGTGAGTCCTTTGGGCCGTCTTGTGGCCACAATGGGCCAGCTTGAAGTTGTCTTGGACCGCTTCGGGGCCCTCTTTGGCCATCTGAGGCGGTTCTTGAGACGCTCTCAAGGGTTCGGGAGGTCATCTTAGGCCGTCCGAGGAGCTCTAGGGAGCCCCCAGGAGCTCTCAGTAGCTCCCAGGAGCTCCCAAGAGCTCCCGGGAAATCCTGGGAGCGGCCGGGAAACTAGGGTCCCAGTCATTCAGAACTTTACAGCCCCTCTGTCTCTTCGGGCTGCAATGCTGCATGAGCCTTGGGGCATTCCACCACGTGCTGAAGGCAACGTGGCAGACTCAGAGCCCTCCACGGGTCACGCGGGACCGCGGGGGCCTTGGGTCGGTGGCCACACGTGAACCCTATCCCCACCACCCCACGATTTCTGGGTGGGGGTGGGGGTTCACTTCGTCCAGGAGCTCCAGAGCGGAGTGAACCCCCACCTTCCTTTGGAAATCGTGGGGGGTGGGGTAGGGTTAAGTCGGGCCCGTCCCCCTACAGGAGGAATATTCAAAAATACTCATTCAATAGTCTGGGGGTATTTTTGTTGAGTTTTGTTTGGGCACCTTGGAGCATTTTTCCCCAGACAACCTGTGTTGTTGGGTCCTCGTTTTGAAGAGACGGTCCCCGCGTCTCCTCCTTCTCCTCCTCCTCCTCCTCCTCCTCCTCCCTCCTTTCAGCTGCCCCTTTCCATTGAGCGACTCCAGGCAGCTGATCTCCCCCCACACTCAGCCGACCCCTCCATCCAGTCTCATGCAGGCAAGATGGCAGGGCCAGGAGAAGGGGGCGGCGGCGGTTGGCGACTTCTTCGGGTCATCAGCTACAATCCCCTCACCGCCGCGCCGCCAGGCCGCCTGATTGACATCAGCGACGAGTGCAGACAGGCCGACATAGTCTGCCTTCAAGGCACGGGCCTGAGGTATCGAGGTGCACCGTCGAGAAGTACGACGTTGCACCATCTTTCTTTCCATGCTGGATATTCGAAGGGTGCCAATTCGTCTTGTGGTGTATCCATTGGCGTGAGCATCAAACGTTACCAGCCGCAGTATGTAATTGGAGTGCAGGCAGCGGGAGGACGGCTTCAGGGGCGAGGGCTCATCATCAGATATAGGAGGGGGAGACAGGACTTCGCAGCGTTCTCTCTCTACTACCCCACGCGGGGAAAGGGACGAGGAGCCGCCGCCACTCAACGTCAGTCATCGCATGAATTCACATAATGGTTTCATGGACAGTTGTGCAAGCTGCCATCGCAATGCATCCCCGTCATCGGCGCGGACTTGAATTCCACGTGCGCGGCGGATCCGACAGAACAACCAGTCGCTGGAGCAGCAGAACCAGACAAATATGATATGAATTATGGTATCATCAAACCAGTTCTTAAAGCGCACGATCTACTCTTAATGCACACTTTCTTTCAAGCTGGAGTTACGTATCTTAGCATCGCAGAGGATTGTAGGGAGAGAATCTACTACATAATTCTACCAAGAGCCACGTTGGACAATGTGCAAGAATGCGTGGTAGCACGGCGGAAAGGGCAGAGACTGCAACACATCAGGTGTGCATCGGCCAAGGACCACTTCCCGTTGCAGGTCTCCTTCTTCCACACCTTCGTGCACCAACAGCACTCGCAGAAGGGGCGCAAGCCCAACGCGGAGGCCTGCAACGCCATGCTATTATTTGGTTACAGAAGAGAAGCTTTCATCGAGAAGGTTGAGAACAGTTTGTCTCAGCATCGTAATCAGTTCGAGCAATGGGAGTACGGGGGCAACGTAGACCAGATCAATGCGGGCATGATGGGATGCATCAGTGATGCAGCCAACGAGATGTTGACCTCGGCGCCTGGCTACATTGAGAAGACGGAGCAGAACTTTTCCCTGCCGCGCGAGGTAGCAGCGCTCTTGGCGCAGCGCAGACATGCAAAAGAGGACGAGGCCCGCTACGACAGCATCTCCTTGGACATAGTGCGCATCAGCAAGCAGCTCAAGCAGAAAAAGAAACTCATGCAGGATCAGCTACTTGAGAATAGGGTTGAGGCGTTATGGGAGGCATGGAAGGAGCGCAAGTTTTATGACGCACATCGGATATCACGTCTCATTGCAGGCAAATTGTCGAGGTCCACGTGGCCGAATGTACGCAAGAATACCAACCACAAGAGCATCGGCATTGGAATGGATCAGTCAGTTTCAAAAAAAAAAAAAAAAAAAAAAAAAACATGCACTCGGGGAGGAGCTAGCCCACGTGTTCTTCGCAGATGCCAGTCGCCCGATGTTGCCACTGGATTTTGGAGACGACCTTTCTCATCGGAAATAGACCCGTACCAGATACAGTCGCATTTAGAGTGGGTCAACCCGAATGACGACGAAGACGAGCCCACGGACTACATGACAGCACACATGGACGCGCTGCAAGATGCTGAAAAATTACGACGAGCAATCACACAGTTACCGTCCTGGAGAGCAACACCAGCGTGGAGCGTGACGGGTGATCTCCTTCGCGTGTTGGTTATGCCCAACTGGCACTACAAGCGGCAGCATAGACGTGGCATTCGAGGAGCAGAAGAGCATGTAACGCCAGAACCGCCCGACCCTGGAGACGAAGTTCAGCCACCAGTCCTCCGAAGAGGTCACCTACTTCAAGAAGAATCGGCAGAGCTTCTCAGCACTATTCGATCTCCCACCACCAACATTTGCACTGGGTTGGGCTTTAATGATTCGGAGTTTGAGGATCCGCCCGAGGAGCTTGACAGGCACGAGGCGACGATCTCACCAGAGAGGCCAGCACAGACATTGACAGAGCGTATCGGCACCGACAGAGAACACGTGACTGAGCACGAGATTCAGGCCCCCATGTTCGAGAGATGCCTATATCCCCTTTGCCGCACGGCACGACAAGCTGGACGAGTACCTGCAGTTTGGCATCAGGCTTTATTGCTGCAGGCTACCCAAGCACAATGACAAGGAGAACACGGCAGGAGAGAGACCCATCATGATCTTCTGTGGGCTAGGCAGATCGTTCTTTCGATCACTCATGCAACCGAGGGCACGCTTTCCATACTGGGCACATGTAGCTATTTCACGCAGAAGAAGGGGAGATGCCATGTTGGTTCAGATGAACGGATCGGCCAGATTAAGAAGAGAAGGAATACGCCACGTCACGAGATACCATGACGCGAGCAATGCGTTATACTGCATTCACAAATCCCGAGCAGAAGAAGCAGCCGATGAGTTGGCAGATGAATCGCGGGTGGACCTTTTCTATCAGAGAATACACCACAGCACATTCACGATTGATGACGGCGTTCACAGCAGTCACATGACTAACCAGAGTGGTGTATTACCTGGCGACCACGCGGCAACCAAGCTCTTTGTCAAGGCCCACGGCAGTGGCGTGCAGAAGATGATCGACATTATGGACACCGACCCCTGGCAGCGAGCACTACATACGAGGCTGCCATGCCCACTTCGAGCTGAACACGATCGCACAGTTACTGATTTGGCTACCGCAGTCTTCGTGGACGATATTGCTCGAAAAATAGTGGGACTGACCATGTCTCACCTCGCCGAAGTTGCAAAATGGGAAAATCGTGTCGTCGATCATGTAATGCAGGAAGTAGGAGGAGCCCAGAACATTGAAAAACAGATGAATCTCGTCCAAGGTGAAGGTCGAATAGCAGGTGCAGTAAATAGAGCCTTTCACGACATAACACAACACATGGATGGACAGGTGGTAGCTGAAGCGAGGTACATGGGAGGTCGACAACATTTTAACAACGGTTTCTCGGCGGAGAAGAAGTTTAGAATGCAGGCCATCAGAACAGCGCGGCACAAGATGGGCAAGTTCTGGTCCACCCCCAAGATCTCCATGAGGTTCAAAGGAATAGTGTTCTCAGGTCTCGTCATCAACGCGGCCTTGTCGGGCCTAGAGGCGTTCGTCCTTAACATGCGCTCGCCCCTCACGGTTCAGTCGCTCGCCCCGTTGCAGCAACTAGTCTACGAGTTCGCGCGGGTGGTGCTCAGGGGGGAACACACGATGCGGCAGCAGGACAAGATCAGGGCCCCCTCCAATCTAGAGGTTCAGAGGCACTTGAAGTTTGGGATGTTATTCACGGAGCTCCGCATCAGAAAGCTCAAGTGGCTCCAGGAGATCGTCGCCCACCTGAAGGCCCACCAGCAAGTGATTGCGGCCCTCGTATGGCGAGCCCAGTGTGAGGAAAAGGATTACGATGTTGACCCAGAAGGCAGACTTTTGCCCACAGCCAACGCATGGCCTCAGCAGTTTTGGAGTGGTGTTCAGGCTCTCGAGGGGGCCCCTGAGGGACCTATGCTTTTAGAAATCCTGGAGGGAAGTTGTTTGCAGCTGTTTGCCGGGGAGGCCAGGGGCATTTTTTGTAGGATAGATGTTTCTGAGCTTAGACCTCGTGAGTTATCCAGTCAGATAGCGCCCCCAGAGCACCCCATCGAAGTCGAAGTTTCTCAGCCTCCCACCCCTGAGGGCATGGAAGGAACTCCCGGGGTGCTCTGTCCAGTTTGCGAGGCGAGTTTCATGGATAAGAAGAGTGGTTTCACATTGTGTTAGAGTGTGTGCGAAGGGCCGTGAGGACACTGAAGCAACATTGCGTCAGGCTTGCGCCACGGATCGGATCCCTCATTTAGCCAAATTACTGCATATTGTGCAACAGTAATTTTGCGGATCGCGCCACAGCTCAGTGGCATCTGGCAGCTTCCGTCGCCAACAGGAGGCGCATTCAGGATTTCAGCGTGAGGGCTCCAAAGCGACAGGGACACCAAGTTACAACATGTCCGTTGTGCACGTTTGAGGCTCAGGATTCGAAGGCGTTCGACTCTCATCTTGCGAACGAACGCATTCTACCGAGCATCGAGCAGCACTTCCTACATTTTGATGTCGAAGTGGCTGGGGGCAGTCGCACAGGTGGAGGCGGAGACGGGAGGGGGGCAGCAGCCCAACAAGAAGTCGAACGGTGCAGGCGGCAAGGGGGGGGGGGGCAAGGAGCGGAAGCTGATGCTGCAGCTGGAGGCACGGATGAGAGAGAGGAGGAGAGAGAGAGAGAGAGAGGGAGAGAAGCATCGGACGTTCACTTCAAAGGCCCGTCGGGTCACCCTGTCCATTTGGGAATGAAGACGGCCACAACCAAGTACGAGGGTCTTGTTCGCGAGGCGGGAGCAGGGCACGAGTTTGGATCGCCTCGTCTTCACGCCGCCGCTGCTCTCCTTTCAACTCTCGCGTC
This sequence comes from Prorocentrum cordatum, assembly GCA_963575745.1. Taxonomy (NCBI): domain Eukaryota; class Dinophyceae; order Prorocentrales; family Prorocentraceae; genus Prorocentrum; species Prorocentrum cordatum. The sequence continues at coordinate 107,126 of CAUYUJ010018505.1, read as the reverse complement.
AACCAACATGGAGGGCGCAAACGACGAGGTGCAGTGCGTGTTCTTGGCCATGCAGCGTCTGGGCAAGGCCCGAGAGGAATCCAGCCCCGCCGACTTCGAAGATTGGTGCATCACGTGCAGGGCCAGCGAGATGCAGTCCAAGCAAGGAGGAGCACCTCCGTCCCGATTGGCCTTCAATTTCAACGGGCACTGGCCCGTCGGGCTAACCCCTCGCACAGGAGCAGCAGATGGCAGAAAAGAAGTACCATCCGCAGGAGCTGAGCACGGCAGACGGACACACGTGGGTGACGGTCAACAGAGTAGTATCATTGGCGTTGCGAGCGACGGGCTTGACGAAGCTTCCAGGCAAGGCTCCGATCGGCGGACTGGCCTACTCGCTGCGCAGTGCCTAGAACCAGAACACCTTCGCGGTAGAGAACGAGGCAGGCCCCCGTGTGTGAGGCAGCGTGAGCAGCAGGCAGTGAGTAGTTTGATTCAGGGAGTTCCCCCCCCCTCCTCGTCCTCCTCCCCCTGGCGCCCTGCCTTCTCTTGCCTATCTCCTATCCCTCAGCGTGAGACCGTGGGAGGACAGGCTGGAGGCCCTACGTGCTAGAGTGAGGTTAAGAGAATTAACATGTAATTCAGCGTAGAGCTACCCCCGCGCCACGGGGCCACTGCCTGCGCTGCGCGCGCAAAGGCAGCGGTCTCTGGCCCTGCGTCCCCTTTTCAGTCCCGAAGGCCCCCTGGTAAACTATAAATCCAGGCTCTGCGGTGCCCGCGAGCGGATAGCTTTGGCTGGCTGATATGGACATCGATGCAGATAGCAGCAGCAGCAGCTCCCTCCTCTCTTCCTCTCACGCTTCGTGGCCCCATAGGGAGGTCCACCTAAGGTCCCAGTGGTGTGTGCCACATGCGTCTCCCCCACCCAGCACAGTGCTTCGCGGCTCCATAGGGAGGTCCACCTAAGGCCCCAGTGGTGCGTGCCACATGCGTCTCCCCCACCCAGTACAGCGTTTCGTAGCCCCATTGGGAGGTCCACCTAAGGCCCCAGTGGTGTGTACCACATGCGTCTCCCCCACCCAGTACAGCGTTTCGTAGCCCCATAGGGAGGTCCACCTCAGGCCCCAGTGGTGTGTACCACATGCGTCTCCCCGACCCAGCACAGCGCTTCGTGGCCCCATAAGGAGGTCCGCCTAAGGCCCCAGTGGTGTGTACCACATGCGTCTCCCCCACCCAGTGCAGCGTTTCGTGGCCCCACAGGGGCTCCGCCGAAGGCCCCCGTGGCGCAGTCCGCACGCGTCTCCCCGACCCAGTACAGCTTTACGTGGCCCCATATGGGGCCCCGCCGAAGGTCCGCGAGGCGCAGTCCGCATGCGTCTCCCTCACCCAGTGCAGCGTTGCGCGGCCCCATATGGAGCCCCACCGAAGGTCCCCGCGGCGCAGTCCGCATGCGTCTCCCCCACCCAGTACTGCGTTTCGTGGCCCCATATGGAGCCCCACCGAGGGTCCCCGCGGCGCAGTCCGCATGCGTCTCCCCCGCCCAGTACAGCGCTTCGTGGCCCCATAGGGGCTCCACCGAAGGTCCCCGTGGCGCAGTCCGCATGCGGTTCCCCCGCCCAGTACAGCGTGTTGTGGCCCCATAGGGATCCCCACCGAAAGTCCCCGTGGCGCAGTCCGCATGCGTCTCCCCCCACCCAATGCACCTCCGTCGGAGGCCTTCGGAGTTCCGCGCCTCGCTCGCCCGTCGTCGCTCTGCCCAGCGGCAAGAGCCTTGTCCGCTACCAGCCAGCCAGCCAACTAACTCTCTTTGCTCCGCGCAGCGGACGACCCGCGCGTCGCTGGGACCCCTCCGGGGCGACCTGCGCGCGTCGCGGTGACCCCGCGCTGCGCTGCGCCCGCAGCCTTGGACTTTTGAGTGCGCGGGCAAAGAGGGAGTAAAAGAAGGGGAGGAAGCGGGCGCGATCCTCGCGGGGTGGCGCGCCGACATTGGCGTCGCGGCGCGCGGGCGATGCCGTCGGGGAGTCCCGGGGAAGCTCCTTGCGGCGGCCACGCCCAGCGTCACGATTACTCAGAGGCAGTCGTTCTCAAAGTATTGACATTCATCTACAATTACACCATGCTTTGTCATACTCGCATTCATGCAAGTAGACTCGCTTGCAAGCACATTCATTTACCGTCAGACGCACTCGCGCTCATATTCACCCGCGCTCAGTCTCCCCACGTATTCAGATCAATCGTTTTCGCTCGCGTTGTGTACCACGCCACTCATTTCGGCACACCCCTAGCACGGTTCGTTGCCTCATAGGGATCATCACCGAAAAAACGAATCACAATTGCGGTATTCACACCTGCATATGGTGGGGTCCTTCGTCAGGCTAATCGAGTATTTGTCCGTCGAAAATTCCCCTGTAGGGGGACACGCCCGACTTAAAGGTAGGGTTCACATGTGGCCACCTACCACGGACGGCTGGGGGGGAAACCAGGAGAATGGCCGCCGCGGAGGGGGCGGGCTGGGCGAGGCCCCGTGCGGCCGTGTCAAGAGCCGACGAGGTGCTCGGGAGGCATTCGCCAGGGACAGTACTTAATCGGTCGTCGAGAGTCAGTTTAAGTCGGGCATGTCCTTTTACAGGGGGGAAATTCAAAAATAGTCGAACAATAGTTCGGGGACGATGTTTGGAGTGTTTTTGGGCATGTTTTCAATCTTTTGTGACTATTTTTCATTTGTCGTCCAAAATCCCCCTGTGAGGGGACAGGCCCGATTTAAGAGTAGGTGTTTTGGGAGTATCAGGTTCCGATCTATTTTAGGCGCCTTCCTACTTCAAAGGTCGAGTGGCTTCACCTCTTCCGTTCTCCTTAGGGGGCGGACGGAACCCAATCTGTTTTCAACGCCTTCCTGCTTCATGTCTCTACCTACTTTTTCCGACCGATGAGTACGGTTGGGCGGGCGCACCGACACGGCGAAATCGTTAGCCGCAGACGCGGGACTGACATCACCCGAGCTTGCGGCGGCTGTGGTGGCTAGGGGAGGCGAGGCAGGGGCGTGTGGGTGCCCAGGGGGCGGTCTCGAAGACAGTCGATGGGTCGTCGTACCTGTCTATGTTGCCGCCCTGAGAGGGTCGTCCTCGTCGGAGGGCGGTAGCCGGACGGGGCTAGGACGAGGATCAATCCGTTGCAGAGCGCTCCGGAACGCTCTCAGAGCGTTCTGGAAAGCTTTGAAATGGCCGCGGCGCCCGATACATTTTCCAGAGCCGCCAGATGTACAGCGGATACCCATGCCAAGAAACACCCTGCTTGCCTCCAGGGTGCCCTGAGTTTGTTGGGTTTCGACGGTTTTGCCATGGAAAGCGTGACGCTCCCACACTCAAAATGCATGGACGTCCTCGGCTCTCAGGGTTGGGTTCTTGTGGAAGGATTCCATTGGTCGAGCTCCTACTGTATTCTCGTCCGGATTTATCCTCGTCCTTGCTTCGGCTTGCGTCGACCACGGCCCCAGGCCGCAACGAGCGCGTCACTCGTGGGTGCTGGCGGGGGGCATTGAGAGCCTGGGCCTGCGCCGAGAGTGGATCCGGCGCGGCCGCCCCGCGAGCCCGCGGCGCGGGGAGTTGCGGCACCAGGGCCGGCGTCGGCGTCGTCGTGCTGATCCATGTTTCCTCCGAGGTCGAACGGATTTACGTTTCAAAGAAAAAACATAATCAGATCAGCCAGCGTTGACTCCAAATAGATAGGAGCACGGGAGGAGGACGAGAGGAGGATGGGAGGAGGACGAAAAGAGGACGGGAGTAGGACTGGAGGAGGACGGGAAGGAGCAAACTCAAGCAAGCGCAAGCAAGCAAGCAAGCGGAAGCAAACAAACGCAAGCGAACAATTCCAAGCAAGCAAGAGCCAGCGATCAAGTGCAAGCAAACAAGGGCAAGCAAGAGCTTGCAAGCGAGAGCAAGCACGCAAGAGCAAGCAAGCAAATGCCATTGGAAAAAAAGGGGGGAGTGCCATTGGAAAAAGGGGGGGCCATGGAAAAAGGGGGGGGTCCCAAAGACCAATTATTTATAACGAGCTAGGACTCCTATTGGGCAAGCCTATTTGAAAAGCAGCGTAGTTCGGAGGAGGAAGAGGTATCCATACCGCTACCCTATCCTCGTTATCGCTTTTTGGGGGCCTCTGGGGAGGCCCTCGTCGCCACCGCTGGATTCGGCTTGGAATCCTGGTCAAAACGCACCCCCGGAGAGGTCCTGGGATTAGCGGTATCGGTACCTTTGGTTTCCGTTTTGTGGTTGAGATCAGACCTGCTGATCGTAGTGGTTGAGTAGTCGCTTGCGGCCCTAGCGGGCCCCCTCTGGATGACCTCTGAAGTAATGGGGGCCCAGCTGGGCCTGTCTGCGATCTGTGCCTGTTGAGTCTGTGCTGCAGCATTTTGTTTTGCCTCGGGTGAGGAAAGGTGCGGCGGGGGCGCCACTCTCGAAACCATCTGCATTGGTAGAGCGGAGCGGGCCGCGCGATAGCAGGCGTTGTCGCAGGGAGGCACTCGGGCGAGTGCCGGCGGTGCTCAATCAGATGAACACGGACGCTGGGCAGGCCGGCGGCATCAGGAGATTTGCCGGCAATGGAGCCGACGCATTTCGCGACTATCGGGTGTGGAACAAGTGGGCTCGTGCGTACATCATCGTGCAGCGGGCCAAGGGGACGCCACTGTCGGCCATGGGGCCGATGCTGTTCACACTTCTGGACGACGTGGCGGCGCGCGCGATGGAGATCATCGACATGGACGACCTGGAGACGGAGGGAGGCGAGCAGATGCTGTTCGACACGCTGGATGCGCGCTTCCCGGACGTCGCGGCGCACGACAGGCTGGGCGAGGCGCTCCAGGAGGTGTTCTCAGTGAAGCTGGCGAAGAACGAGGCGATGGCGGCATACTGCGGCAGAGCTCAGGCGTCGTTCGCCAAGGGCGAATGGCGTTGTGCTGCCAGACATGGCTCGAGGCTGCTTGCTGCTGCTGGGAGCACATATTCCACCATAATGCTTGGGAGGGGTGCTTGGGGCGTCATCAAAATCGTACAAGGAACGGGACGTGGCATCGGCGCTGAGGACGACATTTCCCAACGGCTCAACCGACTTCGGCCAGCAGCAAAGGACATGCAATGCGCACGTGGTCGACGACGAGGAAGATAGTCACCTGGACATTGAGACGCTGATGACAGGCCTTCAGGAGGACAAGGATGAGAACGATATCCTGGACGAGAGCGAGGCCATCGAGATTCTGGTGACGTGGCGAGATCAGCGCAACATGATATCCAAGGAGCAGCTGGCGCGAGGGTTCGGTCCAAAGAAGCCAGACATCAAGAACATGGCGAAGCGGGTGCGATGGTACAACTGCGACGAGGTCGGACACTTCAGCAGGGACTGCAAGAAGCCGAAGAGACAGCGACGACCACCGCCACGTGACGGCAAAGTCAAGGGCAAAGAGAAGGGCGTCAACGTGGTGTACACTATCGAGGACGACGACGACAGCTTCGAGTGCGAGCTCTGCGAAGACGAGGCACATATGGAGCTTAGAGATCAGCAGGGCGACCAGTCCGGAGAGGTGAACTCCGAGGATGAGATGGACGCGGTCGCGGACGCCTACGAGGAGCTGGAGGAGGACGTGCAGGACCTTATCCAGGAGTACTGGAGCCTCAGCGGTCAGGACGGCGACTTGGAGTATCTGGAGGTACTGAACACGACAGCCCACGAGCCGGGAAACGGCGCAGTGGACGTTGGACTTGGTAAAGGAGCGATTGGCGAGGATACCCTGTCGCAGCGCAAGCAGGAGATGATGAAGGCAGGATTGGAGGTGACAGTGACGAAGCAAGAGACGGCCACGACGTTCAAGTTTGGAAATCAGGAGACGCTGTCGTCAACCTACTCGATTGAGATGCAGCGCCGCGTCGGCGGAAGGATGCTACTCCTTCGGCTGTGCGCGGTGCCAGGCTGGACTCCCGTGCTGGTCAGCAAGCCGATGCCCGAAGCTCTTCGGCGCAATGCTGGACATGCAGCGGGGCGAGATCAGGTTTGCCAGGGTCAACGTCGCGGCGCCTCTGAAGGTCGCCGCCAGTGGGCGCTGCCAGCTGAATCTCTGCGAGATGAAGAACGGCGAGAGTAAGAAGATCCAGACGGCAGAGGTTGATTCGATGGCAATGTCGGAGGCGACCGAGCTGGAGGAGCACGTGGAGACTGCGACGGCCGGTTTTCGGTAGGGCCGGGTCGGGGCCCTGAGGCCAGCGACGACGAGGAGGAGTCGGCGGCGCTCTGGGCCGCGGGGGCGACGGACACCATGAGCAGGAAGGCCAAGAAGGGGGTGGTGAAGGGGGCAATGGCAGCGCAGGCTCGTCTAGGCATGCAACTGAAATGTCTTGAACTGTTTCCGGAGCCGCGGCTAACAGTGGAGTTCGAGAGCCTAGGCTTCCAGAACCTCGGCGCCTTCGACCTGAAGAACGGCTGGGGCGCCCGACGAGCTGAAGATCGGCATCGCATCCTGCGTCTGATTGACGCGGAGGAGCCCGAGCTCATCGGCGTGAGTCCTCCTGCAGCGCCCTGTCAATCTTGCAGAACCTCACGCCGGAGTCCAGCAGGAATGACCCAGAGGAGCATCGGAAGATGGTCAAGGAGGCAACCGGGCACTTGCGATTCTGCGCGGTGGTGGCGAAGATGCAGATCAGGAAGGGTAAGTTTTTCACCATCGAAGCTCCACCAAGTGCGAAGTCATGGGGCTGCGCCCCCGCGAGGAATCTGTGCAGCTAGAAAGAGGTCCGCAGGGTATCAGTCAGTGGGTGTCGAGTCGGACTTCGCGATCCCGTCTCGGACATGATGATGTCAAAGGAGTGGTGTTTTGCCGCCAACGCGGACTCGCTGACCACGAACATCAGTGGTGCTGGGGCAGCATACAAGGCATCAAGAGAAGTGAATTTTCCGAGAGGTGCCCGAGGAATTGTGCAAGAATATCGCAGAGGCCATACTGTGCCAGCTGGAGGTGGACGACATCAGGTATCATACGGAGGTGTTCTCGGCGACTGAGGACCCCGAGATCGCGAAGAGAAGGAAGCTGTGATTGGAATCTTCACTGCGCAGGCTTCACGCGAACCTGGGGCACCCGAGCAACGGGGGCATGGCGCGCATCCTGAAGCGCGCGAAGGCCAGCGAAATGGCGATGGCGATGGCTCGGAAGTTTTCGTGCTCAGTCTGCGAGGGGCGGAGGTTTCCCATGCCCTCCCGGCCTGTGGAGGTTCCGTCCAAGGTGGCGCCATTGAGACTGGTGGAGATGGACGTTGCGGCGCTTCCCGGCTGGAAGGAGGGCATGAAGGTCAAGGCGCTCAACGTTGTGCGCCCGCGCAGCGGTCTTCAGCAGATGACTCCCTTCTTCGAGCAGGAGACGGGCAGGGTGCTGACGGAGATCTTCGAGACCAGCTGGAGCATGCCCTACGGGCCGCCCAAGTTCCTGAAGTGCGACGCTGGGGCGACCAACCTCGGGCAGGACATCGTCGACTCTGTCGAGAAGCAGGGCGTCGAGGTGACGGGCGCGGCAGGCGAGGCTCGCAAACAAGTGGGGCGCCGATCGCCACGGCGCCTTGTTCGAAGATATCCCCAACAAATTACTGGACCAGAACGTTCCGAAGGACAGGGGCGGCTGGACAGAGTGCGTCAGAGCAGTAGTGATGGCCATGAACTCTCTACTTCGTGCTCACGGACACTCCCCATGCCAGATTGCACTGGGGCGAAGCCCAGAAGCACCGTCCGACCTGATGCAGGAGACGCCGAACGTAGCGGTCAGCAGCGCAGCCCTGCACGACGAGCCGTTCGCCGAGATGGAGAAGCGTCGCCAATGTGCTCGTCAGGCCGTGCTTGAGTATATGGGCAATCCAGCTGCTCGCGTTGCTCTGGATAGCCGACCCAGGACTGCCCGCGTCTTCCAACCAGGTGATCGTGTTGCTGTGTGGCGGCGTAGACGAGGCATCCCGGGTAAAAAGGCTCACGCCCGATGGCGAGGCTCAGCTGTCATTCTCGGACCTGTGAAGGGTAACTACTGGGTGGCCATGCCGGGCGTTGTGATCAAAGCCGCCCCTGAGCAGCTACGCCTGGCTACACCTGAGGAGAAGCTGGCTGCTGAGGTTTTTCAACCTGAACTTCGTGCCCTGGCGAAGGAGTTCAGGGGCGGCCAGGGTCCGCAGCGAGGCTTCGTGGGCATCACGGCAGACGAACGACCTCCTAGTGGTGAAGGTGGAGAACAGCAGGCGCCAGGTACCGAGCCAGCCCAGCAGCAGGAGACAGAGGGGCCGGCGTCTGAAGATGGCACTGAAGATGGACAGGAGGCGCAGGACGAGGGTGAGCAGGTCACTGGTCAGGAGGAAGTTCAGGAGGAGCAGACCCAGCGGACTGCGAGACGCCGTCTCGTCGGCAAGAGGACGGTGACGGAGGAGATGGTTGGGCCGAACAAGATGCATAAGCAGGAGGATCCGGTCCAGGAGCAGGTCGTCAAGGAGCTGCCTCAGAAGGTCCCAAGAGTCGAAGAGGAGAAGGACTCTCTTGTGGTGATCGATGCGGAAGAAGACGAGGAGGTCCGAGTGCCGCACGTGAACCCAGAGACGAAGGAAGAGCTTGAGGACGCTCTACTGGCTGGAGGTCGGCGAGAAAGAAATCGGATGGACCCGAAGTGGCAGAGCCCGGAGTGAGGGGAATCTCCTGGCAGGCGTGACGAAGGAGATGACGATTCTGACTGAAGTGAAGCAGGCACTCGAACCGTTGGACAGGGCGAAGTCAGACGAGGTGCGACGGACCACGCCGGGGCGAACCGCGGGGAGCAGGATGATCCCGACCAGCAAGATCGATGACACAGGGTCGGAGATCGCCCATGCGCGCCTGTGCAGTCAAGGCTACTTGGGCCCCGACCTGATGACGCTGGTGCGAGAGAACAAGACGTTCTCTCCCACGTTATTTTAGAGCGGCAAGGTGGTGGCATGCCAGTTGCTGGCACCCCGCGGCTTCCAGGTCCAGATCGGCGATGTGGAGGGTGCGTTCCTGGGGGCCGATCCGATTCAGCGTGATGGTGATGACCTTTATCTGCGGCAGCCTCGAGGTGGTCTGCCTGGGATGCGCCCCGACCAGCTGCTGGGGGTGATCAGGCCGATCTACGGATTCAACGATAGATCGCGATTCTTGACTGGCGGCCGACTGGCGAAAGTGAGGGCTGGAGGCAGTCGAAGCTGGACCCGTGCGTGTTCTTTCTTCTCGAGGGCCGCAGGCTGTGCGGTCTCATCGCCACGCACGTGGACGATATCCTGACTGGAGGAAAAGGTAGGAAGTATGATGCCTTTCTCAAGTACCTCAGGTCTAAGCTTCCGTTTCCGAAGTGGAAGATCAATGGGGGCAAGTTCTGTGGGTCAAACATCAACCAGGATCCCAGGGCAAAGGGAATCACCGTGTCTCAGGAGGAGTTCGCCGAAAGCATGAAACCTGCAGGAGTCAGACCTCGAGCCCCCCTTGGGACCCTGGCGACCGACAGGGAAATCGCGGGCTTCAGGGCCATGCTTGGAAGCGGGAACTGGCTGGCCCAGACCTGATCTAGCAGCGCAGGTATCCATGAGTCAACAATGCATGCCGAGACCGACCGTCGGTGAAGTGAGACACGGTAACACCATCGATCGTCGAGCTAAGCAGTTTTCAAATCTCCCGTGGAAGATCAAGTCTATTCCCATTGACAGACTGAGAGTCATCATGCACGCTGACGCGTCCAACCAAAACGCGTCGGAGTCGGGTACACAGGCTGGGTATGTCATTGCCGCTACGGACGAGAGGATGATCCTAAACGAGTAGAGCCCCTGGAGCCCCTTGGTCCGGAAGAGTCACCGTCTGCGTCGCGTGACGTCGTCTACCCTAGCCGCAGAAACTCAAGCTCAGATGGGCGGTCTTGGACATCTGGACTGGGTATCCTGTCTACTACTAAAGGGGAGTAACGGGGAATTCTGTCTTCGTCGTCGGGCGGACTTTCTTCCGCTGCTGACCCCCATTGCCGTCGCCGACTGCAAGTCGCTGTATGATCATATCGTGGGGTGCGGGAGTGAGGGGTCATTTGCTGATAAACGTTTTGCTGTCGATCTAGTGATCACGGAAGAGAGTGTGCGTCGTCTTGGGCTGTGCTATCGGTGGGTGCCATCGGCCCTGCAGTCGGCTGACATCTTAACCAAGGATAAGGCCGAACCTGCCGACATGATGAGAGCACTGATGACGAGTGGAGAATATCGAGTATCAGACGAGCCAGCGGTGATGGCAGCAGCAGCTCGGGAACGGATCCGTCGTCAGTTGCATTCGGCTCGGTCCAGGCAGGATGCTGGCAGCGCGAGCGCAAGTAGCGATTCCAAGGGCCGAAGTCGCCTTGGTGAAGTTCGAGAGTCAGCTGTCGGAGGACGAGGTGAGGAGCCTCTTCGAGAGCATTCAAGTGGAACCAGTCCGCCACTCAGGGACGACGTGCAAGGTGGTGTACAATCTCCGCACGCTTGGCGAATGCGAGGACCGCAACAACAGGGCGAATATCACGCTGACGTGGAGCAAGGGAACCGGAAACATTGCAATTCGGACAGCTGCGGTGGTCGAGGACGCCGCGCTCACGCTCACGGGCACGCTGGATGCCGCGCACGCAGGCATCCTGAAGCACAAAGAGCCGCAGGTGCTGGACGGCATGAACGACGTCATCTCGAGTTCGAGGGTGCCGCCGGAGCACGGGCAGGAGGGCCCAGGCGCGTCCGACTCGGAGACGTGGAGTTATCTCTTCGAAGCTGCCGGACAGCCAGGAGTTCAAGACCACAGTCGAGAACCTGTGCGAGCGGGGGAACCAGGAGCTCCAGGTTTTCGAGGACCAGCGGCTGAAGTTCATCAAGATGATGATCAAGGAGTTCCGGGCCCCGTCGGACTTCCTCCTCGAGACCGCGCCCGAGGGGGAGGAGGGCATGGGCGCGCAGAGCGAGGTCGGCGAGGCCGGGGCGCATGCCGGCCCGCAGCGAGCCGGCCGCCGCTAGCCACTTGAGCCGAGGAGCGATGAGGTGTCTGAGGTCTTCTGAGGTCCGTCAGGGCCACCAGCCTCAATGACGCGCGATTTCTTGTTTTTGATCAGTGATGATCGTAGTGGTTGAGTAGTCGCTTGCGGCCCTAGCGGGCCCCCTCTGGATGGCCTCTGAAGCAATGGGGGCCCAGCTGGGCCTGTATGTGATCTGCGCGTGTTGAATCTGTGCTGCAGCATTTTGGCGCGCCTCGGGTGAGGAAAGGTGGGGCGGGGGCCCCGCTCTCGAAGCCATCTGCAAGACCAGTCGTAGTCGGGGTCGTCGAGAGGTGGGCAATCGGCAGGTGGCGGTGCACCTCCGTGGTCGGAGTTGCACCTTAGAGTTCGAGCCAATGCTCGGTGTGGCCCGCCCGCCGGTGGGGAAGGGCAGAGCAGCATGCCGCTGGTCATAGATGGCCATGGCGGCACTGTGCAAAACAGCGGCAAGGCGGGGCCGCGTCGTCGCCTCCACGACGTCTGGGGGCAGATGGTGCAGACGGAGGTTGATAGACCTGCCCCTGACACGTCGATTCGCGAGTTTGCTGCTTTCGGTCCGCGAGAGGGCGTCGCGGCCGTCATGTTTGCGGGTCCAGGTCAGACGGTTTCGGTCCCAGGGCGTTTTCATTAAAGGGAGGTTTACTACATGGAGGTCTGTCCACCGCCGAACTCCGGCCCATGGTCCGTCTGCGGGTGGTCTTGCCTGGACTGGTCGGCTCTGCAGGCCCGTCCTGCAGTGGAGACCCCTGCCAGGAAACGCCCTGCTTGCCTCTAGGGTGCCCTGGGTCTGTTTGGAATGCCGATGGTTTTGCGATGGAGAAAGCGTGACGAAACATCCATCAACGTACTGGGGTCTGAGGGTTGGGCATCTTGTGGAAGGTTTACTAGAGGGAGGTTTGTCCACCGCCAGTGCAGGGGCCGCTGCGTCCGTGGCCAGGGCGCCCACCTGCCGGCTTGAGGTGTGCGGCGCTGGCAGAGACGAGGGGGCTGGCCGTGACGCCCTCTCCCCGCCGAGGTGCTCGGCGACCTCTTCCGCCCATAGCATGTCGGACTTGGCCTGATTTCCCTGGCGCGGCGTCGTTGACCGATCCACCCCCGCTTGGAATCGGTATCCCCATCCCCTTCGAGACCCACACCAAACTACCCCCCAGTTGGGGATACCCTTCGAAACCCGAAGGGAACGGTCTATATCCCCATCTAGGGCTACCTTTTCTGCCTGGAGCACGCCGGATCTGGCCTGACTCGGCGGCGAGCGACGGAGGGAAATGAGAAGGAGAAGGCCTTCTCAGAGGGTTCGGAAATCCCCCGGCCTTTTGAGAAGTTTTCTAAGTCTTCCCCGACGACGGAGAAAACTTCTCAGGAGGCGCGAGGGGTTCTGAAAAGCTCCGCTGCCTTCTGAGAAGGCCTTCTCCTTCTCATTCCCCCCCCTCGCTCGCCGCCGGCTGATGTCCCTGGCGCGGCGTCGTTGACACATCCACGGGGACTTGGAAGCCGCGACGGTTTGGTGATCGTTTTCTTTTTCGTTGTTTTGCCGATCGGCGCGGGCCCTCGCATCCCCAAATCCCCCCCCCACGGAGCAGATGTTGGCTGTTTTGGGCGCCTGCTTCGAGCACGTAGAGTCTCCCCCATAGGACGCACTGTTGAATGCAGTCGCATTAAGCAGACGCCCGGAGCCAGACCCCGCCCCTCCCCCCCCTTCCCCCCCCCCCTTACGCCCAATGTCGAGACGCCGAATAAGAAAACGTTCACTTGGCTGTCGACGAAGATGCCCGTTCAGCGGTGGCCTCCAAGTCGAGCAGTGCCAGCGTCTCCGCGCGCCGCGCGCCCTCTGGGCGAGGCCGTGGACTCGGGCCGAGTCGTTGGGCCTCGGGGAGGGAGGGAGGTGAATTAGGGAGGGAGCAGGAGGTAAGGAGGAGGGGAGGGGGACGGAGGGAGGGAATCTGGAAAGAGAGGGAGAGGGAGAGGGAGAGAGCGAGCGAGAGAGAGAGAGAGGAGGGAGCACGCGGCGCTCAGGGGGAAGTCCAGGAGGAGCGCGAGGGGCCGCTGTCGGTGCCGGAGCTCCGCAAGTACCTCTCCTACTGCAGGAACGTGGGGGCGCGCCTTCTTCACCCTGATACGCATCCAAACTTCACACGCACGCGCACGTGTTTTGTACCGTCGCCCCCCTTTCTTTTGTCGTAGTGGTTCTCGCGTCGGAGGAGTGGCAAGACTCACGCGCACACTGTTCTCCTCCGACGCTCCTATGGAGCCCAGTCGGCGGGTGTAGAGCAACGGATCACGTGAGCCATGGATTGGCCACCTCATGTGGAGACGTGCGCAAGACTGGAAACCTCAAGCGAGGCCGCGCCGAAGCGAGATGCACACACACACACACACATATACATATATATATATATATATATATATATATATATATATATATATATCCCCGTGCACGAGGCCGGAACGCCCGGGACCGCGACCTCGACAGGGCATGGGGGTGCCGGGCGTCGTTTTCCCAGTGTTTTTTTTACGCGGTTTCGGCGTCCTGGAGCCAACAGGGCCCCAAGAGGCTGCAGGGAGGCCCCAGGAGGCCGCAGCAATTGCTCCAGACGCTTTTCAAGACGACTCCCATGACGCCATGAAGGCCCCCGAAGGCCCCGAAGACGCCCCAAAAGGCACACCGAGAGAGCCCAATAAGGAAACATCGCCGATTCCTATGGGAAAACTGATACTTTTGGCGTGTTTGCCTTTTGGGCGTCCACTGCGTCCAAGACGGCCCAAGAGGCACCCAAGCGGGTCGAGGATGCCCCCAAGAGGGCCCCAAGACGGCCCACGAGGGGGCCAAGACGGCCCACGAGGCGCCCAAACCGCCCAAGAACGCCCCAAGGCGGCGCCCAAGACGGGGACGAGGAACCGGAAATCCGGGCCTTTTGGCCCAAGAGACCCTAGGAGACCCCAAGACGCTCCAGAAGGGGCCCAGAAGCCCCAAGAGGCCCCCATGAGACCCGAACAAACAGCAAAAGCGGCCCCAAAGACGCCCCAAAGATGCACCCCGAGAGTGGCCCAATAAGCAGAAATCGTTGTTTTTCCGATGGGGAAACTTATATTTTTGGCGTGTTTGCCTTTTGGGCGTCCACTGCATCCAAGACGGCCCAAGAGGCACCCAAGGCGGTCGAGGATGCCCCCAAGACGGCCCACGAGGGGGCCAAGGCGGCCCACGAGGCGCCCAAACCGCCCAAGAACGCCCCAAGGCGGCGCCCAAGACGGGGACGAGGAACCGGAAATCCGGGCGTTTTGGCCCAAGAGACCCTAGGAGACCCCAAGACGCTCCAGAAGGGGCCCAGAAGCCCCAAGAGGCCCCCATGAGACCCGAACAAACAGCAAAAGAGGCCCCAAAGACGCCCCAAAGATGCACCCCGAGAGTGGCCCAATAAGCAGAAATCGTTGTTTTTTCCGATGGGGAAACTTATATTTTTGGCGTGTTTGCCTTTTGGGCGTTGACTGCATCCAAGACGGCCCAAGAGGCACCCAAGGCGGTCGAGGATGCCCCCAAGAGGGCCCCAAGACGGCCCACGAGGGGGCCAAGACGGCCCACGAGGCGCCTAAACCGCCTAAGAACGCCGCCCAGGAGGCCAAGAGGCCTTTCCGGGAAGCCTCCACAGCGCCCCAGGAGGGCCCAAGACGCTTCCCAGGAGCACCCAGAATGCGAACAGGTGGTCCAAGACGTTCCCAAGCAGCCCAAGTTAGCCTTCGGACGGCTCTCGAGGCTCCCAGGTGGCCTCCAAGAGACCCCGAGAGAGGTCCGAGAGGCGTCCCGGGACGGCCCGAAGAGGCCCAAATCGTCGATTTCCACATGTTTTTGCAAGTTTTTGGCTTCTCGCGTTTTCGAGCTTCCAATGGTCCAAGAGCGCCGAAGAGGCTCCCAAGACCGCACCAAGACCACCCATGAGACCCTGAGGACGGCCCCGAGACGAGCCAAGAAGGCTCCAAGACTGTCGAAGAGGCGCCCAGGACAGCCCCAGACTACCCCAGAACAGGCCCAAAATGGGCCCAAGAGCGGGAGCAGGAGGCTTCCAGCGACCTCCGAGAGGCCTCTGGGACACCCCAGAGGCCCCCAACACACCCCCGATCCCTGAGAGGCCCCAAAAAGACCCCGACGAGGCTCCAAACAGCCCAAGAGAGCTGCGAGAGCCGTCCCGAGAGAGCCCAAAGATGGTAAAATCGTTGATTTCCCATGTCTTTTTCATGTTTGTTTCGCCTTCTGACGTTTTCCCGCTTCCAACCCTCGAAGATTGATTATGTTTGTGGGAATTACTTTGGCGACGTACCCAACCCTTGCGCAATGCGGGGCGCAAATACATCAGGGTTGCTACAACGGGTGTGATGGCGTAACATGGACGCATGTGATTTTGCGGGCAGCAATCGGAAGGCTCGCAGGCCCCCGATCAAGATATAAGGGCGTCGTAGTGGTTACTAACGCAGCCCCCACCCCCAGGGACGGCGAGGTCCCGCTCAGGTCCCCGCGGTGCCTCAGTCCGCAGGACCCACCAGCAGCCCTCGAAAGTGGCGACAGAGTCGCGTGCAGATCGCAGCCCCGCAGGGACGGCGAGGTCTCGCTCAGGTCCCCGCGGTGCCTCAGCCCGCAGGACCCACCAGCAGCCCTCGAAAGTGGCGACAGTGTCGCAGATCGCAGCCCCCAAGGGACTGCGAGGTCTCGCTCAGATCTGCGCGGTGCCTCAATGCGCAGGACCCACCAGCAGCCCTCGAAAGTGGCGACAGTTTCGCAGATCGCAGCCTCCCAGGGACGGCGAGGTCTCGCTCAGATCTGCGCGGTGCCTCAATGCGCAGGACCCACCAGCAGCCCTCGAAAGTGGCGACAGTTTCGCAGATCGCAGCCTCCCAGGGACGGCGAGGTCTCGCTCAGATCTGCGCGGTGCCTCACTCTGCAGGACACCCAAGCAGCCCTCGAAAGAGGCGACAGTTTCGCAGATCTCAGCCCCCCAGGGACTGCGAGGTCTCGCTCAGATCTGCGCGGTGCCTCACTCCGCAGGACCCACCATCAGCCCTCGAACGTGGCGACAGTTTCGCAGATCGCAGCCCCCCAGGGACGGCGAGGTCTCGCTCAGATCTGCGCGGTGCCTCACTCCGCAGGACCCACCAGCAGCCCTCGAAAGAGGCGACAGTTTCGCAGATCGCAGCCCCCCAGGGACGGCGAGGTCTCGCTCAGATCTGCGCGGTGCTTCACTCCGCAGGACCCACCATCAGCCCTCGAAAGTGGCGACGGTGTCGCAGATCGCAGCCCTCCAGGGACGGCGAGGTCTCGCTCAGGTCCCCGCGGTGCCTCAATCCGCAGGACCCACCAGGAGCATTCGAAAGTGGCGACAGTGTCGCAGATCGCAGCCTCCCAGGGACGGCGAGGTCTCGCTCAGATCTGAGCGGTGCCTCACTCCGCAGGACCCACCAGCAGCCCTCGAAAGTGGCGACAGTTTCGCAGATCGCAGCCCCCCAGGGACGGCGAGATCTCGCTCAGATCTGCGCGGTGCTTCACTCCGCAGGACCCACCAGCAGTCCTCGAAAGAGGCGACAGTTTCGCAGATCGCAGCCCTCCAGGGACGGCGAGGTCTCGCTCAGATCTGCGCGGTGCCTCACTCCGCAGGACCCACCAGCAGCCCACCAGCAGCCCTCGAACGTGGCGACAGTTTCGCAGATCGCAGCCCCCCAGGGACGGCGAGGTCTCGCTCAGATCTGCGCGGTGCCTCACTCCGCAGGACCCACCAGCAGCCCTCGAAAGAGGCGACAGTTTCGCAGATCGCAGCCCCGCAGGGACGGCGAGGTCTCGCTCAGATCTGCGCAGTGCTTCACTCCGCGGGACCTACCAGCAGCCCTCGAAAGCGGCGACAGTTTCGCAGAGCGCAGCCCCCATCGTCGGCGAAGAGAGGGCAGGAGGAGGCGGGAGGCGGGATGAGGAGGAGGAGGAGGAGGAGGAGGACGAGGGACGCGACCACAGTGCTCTATTCAAAACGAATACCCAACCAAGGAGGGTTGGGAAGACGGAGTTCCCAGAATTCCAGTTTTTTTTTCAAAGTGGGACTCCGACTCGGAGATCCCCCACATCCCTTGACATCTGGCCAGTACTGCGTCTCCCGTCGTCCGGGGGGCCCCCAAGACGCCCAAGGACAGCCCAAGACGACCCCAAGGAGCCCCCAGAACGCAAAGAATGGCCCAACACGCTCCCGCGCAGCTTGAGACACCCTTCCGACGGCTCTCCAGGCCTCCAGGAGGCCTCCAGAACCCCCAGGGGGTCCGGAAGCCACACCCCTGAGGGGCCCGGCTAACAAAACCTGCGAGGCACAAACAAAAAACAGCGCCGAACAGCGCCAAGGAACTGGAAACAATTGGCATCCCACATTTTTTATATTGTTTTTCAAGTTTGGCCCCCGGTCTACTCTTGCACAACAGACCACAATTCAGACCCCCTCACCTCCCCCCAAAAACCCAGGAAGTCTTTGAGGGCCTCAAATCGTTCAACACTTCAAGGAAATTAATTAATGATTTCTGCGTTTCCGTACTTCCCCTTCTATACGATTCCGAGGCTTGTGCAGGGCCTCCAAGGAAGTCCCTGGACGTAGGAAGCGACCAAGATGTTATTACATGAGTTGGCTGATCAAGTCTAGCTAGGACTGGGGCCTCGGGACCGCGACCTTGAGCGCGCATGGGGGTACCGGGGCCTCTGGGGCGCCCCTGGGACGGCTCCCGAGGGCGCCGGAGGCCGCCAAACAGATCAAGAGGGTGCACGAGCCTCGAAATGTAGCTTGAAGATGCCGACGATGGCTCCCAGAGGGCTCCCGGGAGCCCCCGAGACAGCCCAATAAGGCCCCAAGAGCCCTGCCAACAGGGCCCCAAGATGCAAAAATGGCCCCGTCCCCGCTGGAAAACTTACATTTTCAGGGATTCACTTCTTGCCCTTCCAGGGGAACGAAGACGGCCCGAGAGGCCGCCAGGATCGCCCCAAGACAGCCCAAGAGGGTTCCAAGACAGCCCAGAAGGGCCCCTGGCTAGCCCAAGAGGTCCCCAAGACGGCCCAAGAGGGACCTAGGACGGCCCCAAGCAGCGGCTCAGAGAGGATGCCCTACGAACATTTCAAGCCCTCCGCCCCCAGAGGTCCCAAGGAGGCCCCAAAAGGCCCCCAAAACGCCCCAGACGAACCTGCCCTCCCAGAGTTTCCGGAGGCTTCTCCAGCGGACATCCACGCGGGGGGGAGGGAGAAGGAAGAGGAGGAAGGGAGGAGGAGCAGGGGGAAGGAGGGAAGATGCAGAAAAGATCAGGACGAGGAGGAAAAAGAGGGAAGGCTGAGCAGGAAAAGTGCGCAGAAGGACGAGGGGAGGAAGGGCGAGGAAACGAGCATAGGCGAAGAGAAGTGAACACTGAATAACGAGGATGTGAGAAGAAGCAGTGGGATCTCCAATTCGGCCAAGAGGCCCCCAAGAAGGGCCCAAGAGAGCTCCAAGACGGCCCAAGAGGGCCCCAAGACATCTCATCAGAGCCCCAAGACGGCCCAAGAGGGCTCCAAGAGAGCCCCAAAAGGCTCCGAAGACAGCGCCAAGGGGCCCAGAAGACGCCCCCAGGAGAGCCCTGGAGGGGTCGTGGTGGTGATGGCTGCAGTTGGCTTCAGTTTGTGCGCCGATTGTGGTCCTACCGACGATCAGGATGGTCGTGGCGACACTTGCCGTGGTGGTAATGATAGTGGTCGTGGATTCGCGGCAGTGGCAGTGGCAATGGTGGTGGTTTTGGTGGCGGTACAGGCAGAGGTTGAACCAATGGCCGTTATAGTGGTCGTGGACAGTGCAATCGTTGTGGATGGGGTGGTCATGCCCAGAATGGACATGTAATCAGAAATGGTCGTGACCGCGGTGATGGCGGAAAGGGCGGTGGTAGCCGCGGCGGCATTGGCGGTGTTGAGCGTGGTCGCGGGAGCGACTAGAACCGAAGCGCGCGCGAAGCGCGCGCGTGGCTCTAGTATACATTAGTATACCTATAAAACTGTACATATGTATTTGTTATGAAAATAAGTGCGTGTGCACAGGTAAATGTATTATATGTGTACATGTAAACATGTTCAGGTGTTTGTAGATGTATGTGTGTATGTGTATATGTGTATGTACGTGTATGTGTATTTGTATATGCGCAGCTGTATACACATACTAAAACACGCATGTATACGTATATGAATTTGCGCATCTACGCGCGGTTGTGTTTAGACACGCGTACATGTATATGCAAATGTGAAGTACATGCATGTGTACTTGTGCGTGCAGATGTCGATGTGCAGTTAAACATATGTATATCGGGATGTGTACGTGCATATGAATATGTATATGCATATGCACCTGTAGTGGTGTTTACCTATGTATGTGTAAAAGAGGCATGTGCGTATGTGTGTGTGTGCCTGTATGTGTATATGTATGTGTATGTGTATGTCTGTATGTGTGCAGGCACATGCATTTGTATATGCTTAGATACAGATATGTGTACATGCATGCCCATGTAATACGCAGATGCACATGTGTATGACATGATTATGTTATATATATATGTACAAACATATACATATATACATGTACAAACATATACAAATATATATGTACAAACATATCCATGTATATATGTAGATATATGTACAAACATATACAAAGATATATGTACAAACATATGTACAAGATATATGTACAAACATATACAAAGATATATGTAGATGACGTGTATATATGTACAAACATATACATGTCCCTGGGCTCGCGGCGGGGGGGCCGGGCCAGGCCCCCGACAGCGCATGGGAGGACCGGGCCGCCAGGGACGCCCCCAGGCGGCCCAAGACAGCCCCCAAACAGATGAGAGGACCCCGAAAACGCCTCAAGAGAGACCCCGGCGGGGGAACACGAACCGACAGTTCGAGCTCTCCGCCCGTAGGGCCCCCAAGAGGCCCCAAGCGGCTCCCACGAGGCCCCCAAGCGGCCCCAAGAAGTCCCCTAAGAGGCCCCCAAGAAGTCCCAGGAGGCCCCCAGGAGTCCTCCAAAAGCTCCCCCCCAGAAGCCCCGAGACACTCCTGACGATCCTCGACGCCGTCCCATCACAGAGTGCCAGTCGCATCCCATGTCCCGCTCGCCCGCCCGACTTTGCTTCGTCGTCGTCAGCGGTGAATGTTCTAGACGCTTGGGGCCTCAAGGAGGAGGAGCAGGAGGAGGAGGGGCAGGATGAGGAGGAGGAGGAGCAGCAGGAGGAGGAGGAGCAGGAAGAGTAGGGAGAAGGGGAAAGAGGCCGATGAGGAAGAGGAGGAGGAGGAGGAGGAGGAGGAGGGCAAGCAGAAATGCCAGAGGCCTCTTGGATGCCTCTCGGAGTCTCTTCGGATTTCTTTCGAGAGCTTCTTGGAGTCCTCTTGGGGCGTCTTGGGGGTCTCGGCGGCCTCGTGAGGCATCTTGAGTGCCTCGGGGGCCTCTTGGAGCCTCTTAGGGATGTCTTGGGAGCTTTTTGGGGGGCATCTTGGTGGCATCATGGTGGCCTCTTGGGGACTCGTGGGCACCTCTTAGGGCCTTCTTGGAGCCGTCTTGGGGCTATCTTGGAGGAGATCAATCAAGGAGGGGGCCTCCTTACTCACGGCCCCCCACAGGAGGCCCAAATGTGGCCAATGTGTAGCGTGCCGCGCTGGCGGCTCATGTAAGCCATGGGGTCGGGTTGCAATGTCTTCTCGCGTACTACTCGTTTGTGTTTGTCTCTCATTTGTGTTTTAACCAGGGTCGTCTTGCTAATGTGCGGCCGTAGGAAGGCGGCCCAGGTCTGCCCCCCTTGCTGAGAATTCTCTATGGGAGCATCTCGACTAGATCCCCACGGGAGCTTCACAATGCTCCTGCCCTGATCCAGGACGCCACTGCTGGCAGTCATTGTTCACATGGTCTGTCCCTCGGAGGCACAATTCTCCAGCGGGTTCGCCTTGGACGTACCTGGGACTGTCTTGGGCGCGCCGTCGCCTGGACCTGGGACGCATCATCTTCGAGTGGGCACGCTCCGGGTCCGGCCTCCGTGGATCGAGCCGGATCGAGGCCAGATCCTACCTTCTGCAACATCCATCCTCTGGTTTGGGATCCGGGGATCGAGCTGGATTGATGATAGATCCGAAGATGACAGCTGGTGACCACCAAGGCCCCAAGTGAAATATTATGTGGTGAGGTTTAATGTTAGGCCACCGTTAGCACTCTGGGGTTACCTCCCTCCTCCCACCCCTTCCTCTCTGGTGCATTCTGCTGGCTGGTGCAGTTTGCTTGATGTTGCATATTGCAATATGGTGCATTGTTTGTTTTTCTTGTTCTCTCTCTCTCTCTCGTCATTAATCGCAATGCTTTATCTACCATAAGGATACATTGACCTCCGATTGGCGAGTCCTTGCTTGAAACCTCTTTGCAGGACCGCGGAAAGGAGCTGTGATTGAAGGATTGCCAGTCAGCAGCAGCCCGAGTTTTGCATCGCGACTCGCGTGTGGGCGGTTTTGCCTGATACGCGCTCTAGCCAGGGACGCCGGTCGAGGGGTCCTGCAGCACTGCAATTCCCACCGGACCTTTGATTGGTGAGTTGTTGCTGGACACCTTCTCGCAGGACCTCGAAAAGGAAAAGTATTTCATCAGGCTCGCAATTCTGGACTTCCGACATCCTTAGACGGCGCAAAGGCATGCCAAGATCGCCAGAGAAGGGCTTGGCTCTAAGAGTGCGGTAAGGCGGACCAACAGGGCCCCATAAAGGCCGACGATGCCTCCAAAACGACCTAAGAAGCCTTCAAGACGGCCCCTAACAGGGGTCCAGAAGGAGGACATCGAGCGGGCTTCGAGACCCGTGCCCCCAAGACTGCCCTAACAACCTCCGAGCTCACCCCCAGATGGCCTAAAAGAGCCCTGACAGAGCCCACGATGGGCCTTAGGAAACTCAAGAGGGCCCAAAGAGGGCCCCCTAAGCGGCTCAAGATGTCCGAAGAGGGCACTTGAAATAACCCAACACGGCCCAAGGTATCCCTGAGGACCCCAAGACGGCACACGATGGGCCCAACATGGCCCCAGTGCGGCCCCAAGAGGGCCCTAAGGCAGCCCAAGAGGCTCCCAAAACGGTCCCAAGGTTTCCAAGAATGCCCAGGCTGCTCCCAAGACGGCTCCAAAAACGGACGTCAAAGGCCCCCAATACCGAAGTTCAAGCAGCCGTCCAGCAGGCTTCAAAATTACCCATGGACGGCTGGATGGCGCGGAAGCTCTATAATGCCCGCCGAGAAGCCAGAGTCATCGAATTGGAGGCTTTGCTGGTGCGACCCAGAAGGGTGTTCTTGATTTCGCTGCGCCTTGTTTGGCCCCAGATGCGTGGCCAGGAAGGGAGGGGGTGGCTTTCGATATTCCGTGGTGTGGCCTGGGTGGCGTGTACTTCGGAGCCAGACTCGGGCATAGTTGTTCGTTGCTAAGCTCCTCCTCCTCCTCCTCCTCGTCCTCATCTGGTCCTCGGGTGGACCCAAAAAAGCGCAAGCAACGCCAAAGAAACGCCAGGATTCCCTGACACGTCACTGGGATCCCAACAAGTAAGTTGCCGCAGGTCCACCCCCGAAGGATCTCCAGAATCGCCTCTTGCATTCCTCTTTGGCAACATGCGATGCGAGTTCATTGGGCGCGGCTAAAGCTTCAAGCGCGCGCGAAGCGCGCGCGTGGTTCTACAGGCTGGGAAAGGTGTTCTCCTAACGCCGCCACATAGTCAAATTCCGCATAGCAGCAGGAATTCTGTGATCGATGGTTGCACTGTGTGATACAGTTGCCGAGTCCATGCCCACTTCGCCTGTTATACGGGTCGCGCAATAGTGGGGCTATATCGTCACGAATGTTTCCGCCCACCACGTGTGTAAATGAATGACATATCCACTTTTGTGCACCATGTGACAAAGCACATTGTGTATCGGAGCGTCCGGGGCCCAAGGCGACGACGACGACGACGACAAATTTGACGATGACGACGACGTTGACTTGCGCTCTCGCCCGATTGCTGGCCACTCCTCGGCTCTCGCCCCATCGCTGGCTAGTGTTTTGGTCTGGCCGGCTGCTCTCCTTTAAGCAAGGAGTGGCCCCCAGGGCGGCGCTTCACCCCTTCGGGAGGGGGACGGGCCAAACCAGGCAAATTGTGAGGACGTCTCCAGCGAAACCGTGCCCAAACCAGGCAAAGTGTGACGACGTCTCAAGCGAAATCGTGCCCAAACCAGGCCAAACCAGGCAAATTGTGAGGACGTCTCAGGCGAAACCGTGTTCCAACCAGGCTAAACCAGGGCCAACCCAGGCAAATTGCGAGGACGTCTCAGGCGAAACCAGACCCAAACTAGGCCAAACCATGCAAATTGTGAGGATGCCTCAGGCGTGGCACGCCGCCCAAACAGGCCCAAACCATGCCAAACCTGGGCCCAAACCGGGCAAATTTTGAGGACGTCCCAAACAGAATCGCCCAAACCTAGCTCCACTCATTGTCCTTTTAACATTCCAAGAGAGGGAGTGGA
The DNA here is from genome assembly GCA_963575745.1 of Prorocentrum cordatum. Taxonomy (NCBI): domain Eukaryota; class Dinophyceae; order Prorocentrales; family Prorocentraceae; genus Prorocentrum; species Prorocentrum cordatum. The sequence goes on along the minus strand of CAUYUJ010018505.1, from coordinate 83,553 downwards.
TCACCCCAGCGGCCCCCCGCGCAGGCGCAAGCCCGTTTAGAACTTAATGGAGGGGGCGTTTGGACCACATACATGTCCGTTGAGGCGGACGGGGTTCGGCGCTGAAGGTTTCGTTTGTCTTTCGGTTGTTCTTGGGGCCTTGGTGTGGTGTAAGTTTCCGAGCCTGTGGTACACATATATATATATATAGATGGTTGATTTTAGATCTATAAGCACAGGAGGGTATGGCCGCAAGGATGCCGCATGTGAGAATTCACAGTCCCGTGTGCTATCCGTGGCACGCGGCTCAAGCTCTTGAGGGGGTGGTCGGTCCCAGAGCCCCGCGCGCGCATGCAGGCGCTGGCCGAGGCCTTTACGGCTGAGGTAGCGCGGGCGGCGCAGACAGCCGCCGTGGTCTGGGGGCTGTCGCGGCCGCCGCCGCCCTGCCCCGACTGCCACTGCTTGCCCCAGCTCGTGTGCGGCCCAGGGGAGGCGGTGAAGGAGCTGGTGCCCGTGGAGTGCAGCTGCCCTTTCCCTTGGGTGTGGTTCGTGCTCGGCCTGAGCATCGTGGGCGCGGTCGGCTTCGCGGCTGGGCGCCGTTGCGACCAGAAGGCCTGCACTGGCGACACGCCCAAGATAGACATCTCCCTTTCGATCGAGGACATCGCCCGTGAGCAGGCCGCTCGATTTCGTAGCCGCAGCCAGGCGACTCAACGTGTGAGCTGATGGCTAATCCCTTGGCCCACTTGGGCTTGTGGGAGGGCGACGTGATCGCCGTGCGTTACGGAGTGGTGGGCCCCGGATCTGGCATGAAAGGATAATCCTCTTGATTCCTCCTTGGGCCCAGCCGATTCTCAGCATTCTAACCCCGGACGGTGATCAGCACGAGGAGGATCTGTCAGCTGGAGGCGACATCCGGGAGTTCGCGATCTTGGAGGGCGGGGCAGTCGGACGAGATGCTGGACCCGTCGGGTCCGATCATGTGCACAGGTTTCGGAATGTGCCGTTGCCTGCGGCAATGCAGTGACTTCGAGACGCTGCTGCAGCTCGCCCTGGCCTGCCATTGCGCCCAAGCTTCGCGGTGAACGTAGTCGGCCGTGCTGGTTTCGCTGGAATGCCGATGCCCGCTGCTGGAGCTGTCGGGGCCGTCGGAGGCGGTGCTGCCGGAGGTGTGGCTGGCCTAGCGGCAGCCGCTGTGCCCGCGCCCGCAGCGCCTGGAGGAACGCTTGCGGCAGGCGGTGGAGCAGGTGGCGCGGCCGACGGCCTAGCACCGGGTGGAGGGCTCGTCCCCGTGGCCGCGCTGGCCGCCGGGGGAGCTGCCCTTGCGGGGCCGGGGGGGGCCTGCTGCCTCCTGCCGTGGCGCCACCGGCGCCGGCAGCAGCCGTGGCTCCGGGCATGGCCCCCGCGGGCGCCGCGGGCCCTGTGGGTCTCGCGGGCGCCCCCGCGGTGGCGGCCCCGGCGTTGGCCCCGGCGCCAGCCGCCGCCGCCGCGGCCCCGCTCCCTGGTGCTGCGCCTGCTCCCGCTGCTCCTCAGGGTATCAGCGACGTGCGCGTGCAGCCCGCGTCGCTTGACGTGCAGGGCAACCGCCACCGTTCCTTCCGCGACGCCATTCTGATGATGCGAGAGGACGCGTGGCCGGACTGGCCAATCCGAGGCCCACGGACCGTCCTGTGGGTGCTGAAGTTCATGGAACAAAATGGAGGAAGGCCCATGGGCCGTCATATGCGATTTCGGACCGAGGCCAAGTTGTCGTCGTCCGACGTGGTGGTTGACGAACATGAGAGAGCATGTCGGATGTTGGAGCAGATGGTGTTCTACGATCAGCTCATGGTCACCAACCTGGCGTGTGCCGAATCGTTGTGCCGTGTGATTCAAGTGCAGGAAGAACGATACCGTGATAGGCTGGCTGGGGGGTCGGACAGTGTGGCCGACAACCATCTGTACATGGGGACGGACATGATTCGAGGATGTGTGTGCGTGAGCCCCCAGCTGGCCGATTTCGTGAAGGATCAACTCTCGAAGGAGCACCAGATCTCGAAGGAGCGCCGCAAGGCGCGAGAGGAGCGGGCCCTGGCCAAGAAAGGCGCCAATAAAGGCGGCAAGGATGGTCCAGGGCCCGGCGATGGGACGCGAGTTACCCCCGAGCCCGGGAGAGGGGGGCCCGGGCTCGAGCGACTTTTTGACTTCCCGTTCTGGTGGCAGCTACCGGCAGAGAGACGTTTTCCCGCTCCTTCTCCTCGGCCCTCGCTCCGATGCCCCAGCGAGTGTCTGCGGGGCCGTGCGCCGTCGCCGCCTTCGCCTCCAGCACTCAGTCAATTGGGCGAATGATGCTGTGAAGGCCCTCAACCAGATGTCAGGATATAAGGGGGCTGCGCCAGCCCCCGCTTCTCTTGCTCAGACAAGAGTACTCGATCGCTTCAGTGATTGCTACTGTCGTCTGGGCCCTCCTCCCAGCGAGGCGGGATTCGCTCAGGGAGCCCCCGGCGAGCTTCTGAGCAACCATTCATTGTGCGGGGATGCGGGCCCCACCCGCCCTTATTCGCGTGACCTCGTTGCGTGGCCTGATGAGGGTGCGGCCCCTGTTGACCTTCATCGTTTGCTCTCACAGGCCGATTCCTCGTGGCTTAAGGATTGGAGATCGCGCATGCTGAGGCCAGCAACTGAGGCCCAGGTTATGGTGCAGGAGGCCTGTCCCAAAGGAGCCTATATCGACCCTATCCTCTCCCACTCCCCCTCCACGTACGCTGACTTTCTGGCCTGTCTGGCCCGGCGCGGGATGTTAAGCTTTCAGCCTGCGCGGGGTAGGAAGGGCCTCCTTGGAGTATTCTGCGCGGCCGAGAAGTCTGATCAACTACGTTTCATTTTCGACACTAGAGTTGCCAATTGTTATTTCAACGCCCCCCCCCCTCCACTCGACCCCCCTCGGCTTCCGCCTTCTCTGCCATCGAATCGAGAGGCGGTCCTTGTCTTGCCGCTTCAGGCGATGTTCAGTGTGCCTGTTATCACATGCGGGTTCCCGCTGACATGATAGAATGGTTCTCTTTGCCGCCCATCGATTCGGGTTTACTCATGTCCTTCGGCGGGCTTCTGCCCGAGTCGCGTCATATCTGACGGTGGGCCCGGCGTCGTGTTTAGGACAGCCGATGACGCGGCTGCTGCGGGCGACGTTGATAAGTTCCTCGTGCTGGGCCAGTCTCAGAAAAATGTGAAGGCTGCTTTTGACCAGATTAGCGCTAGGCTCAGATCTGTTGGTCTCCTCGTGCATGAAGTCTGTGGGCCGTCTAGGGATTCGACCTTTCTCGGGCCCCCCCTCGTCGCCAGCCGCTGGCTGTCTGTGAAGCCTCGGAATCTCTGGCGCCTGCGCTTCGCCATTGAGCGCCTTTTGGCCAGGGGTTCTGCCAGCGGTGTTTTGCTCAGAGTTATAGTTGGCCATATCACGTGGTCCTCGATGGTCCGTCGTGAAGCCTTGGCCATCCTGAATGCGTGCTACGCGTTCATTGAGACGGCAAAGGATGTGGTGACCCCCCTTCTGGCCTCAGGTGGCATTAGAGATTCGTGGGATTGTTGCTATTCTCCCTCTCCTCACAACGGACATGTGTGCAGGGTGGCATCCGCAGATCTGTGCCTCGGACGCTTCAGAGTTCGGTCTTGGAGTTTGCCATCGATCACTTTCTGAGGATCAGGTTGCAGAGATCGGTCGAGTAAGCGAGGGAGTGAGATATCGTGTGGAGGGCGCGGAGAAGGCTCGCCTCAACGCACTTCGGGAGTCCAGGGACTTCGAGGACTCTCGGGACGTCGTCTACGCGGAGGCTGCCGCCCGCCCGCCGGACTACATGCCCCTCGGGTTCATGGACGTGGACCCCCTGCTCTTCGAGGAGATCCCCGCGGACCTCTTGAGGCCCCAGGATTGGAAGGATGTCTTGGCCGTTCGGGTGGGCTACGACGCCGATATCATGCAGTTAGAGGGTGAGGCCCTCGTGTTGGCCTACAAGCACATCCTGCGCGCTGGTGCTGCCGTGGGGCGGCGAGTGGTTGCCCTTGTCGATAACATGTGTCTGGCGTTGGCTTGCTGCAAGGGCCGAGCGAAATCAGTTCACCTTCAGTCTGTCATGTTGAAGCTGGCCTCGTGGTCACTGGCTTCAGGATGCCGTCTGTGCGTTCGTTGGATCCCCAGTGAGAGGAAGCCGTCGGATCGCCTTTCCCGCGGCCATCTCGGATGGTTCTCAGGCTTCCGCGCGGCGCGCCGCCTGCCGCCCGTGGGCGGCGCCGCGGGCCGCGCCTGGAATGGCGAAGGAGCGGGCCAGAGCACAGCGCGAGACGCGCGTTGCCACCGCCCAGCGCCTGACCGCACAGCGGGAGCCATTGGGGCCCCTCACGGGTCTCGAACAGATTGCGATCCGCCTGGTGACGGAGGCTCTCTACAAGAAAAATGCGACAGCCTTCCTGGACCTGTGCGCCAAGCGCGGCCTGGACTGGCACGACGTCGTGGAGATGGGCGCGGTCCTAGCCCAGCACATGGACGATTGCTCTCACCACAACGTGTCGTCCGACCACGGCGCGCAGCAGCTGGGCGGCCTCGCGGATCTCTACCCGAGCTTGCAGGGGCAGTGGGAGCAGCAGTGGCCGAGGGCTGCTCGCGCCTCGACCCCTTGGAAGCTGAGGGTGCCTGTGGGGGCCCGGCTGCCACTGCCGAAGGCGGTAGCCATGGCCATGTGCCTGTTGCTGGTGGAGGCGGGTGCGCCCTGGATGGCCGTCTGGGTCGCACTGTCATTCGTTGCCTACCTGAGGCCCGGCGAGACGTTCAAGTGCCTGTGGTCGTTCGCGGTCGTGGCCTTGAGGCCGAAGTACAGCCGCTGCTTAAGCCTCCTATGCTTCCCCCAGGTCTCGGACCACCTGTGCGGCCTCCGCCGCGGGGGCGCGTTGGACGGCTCGGTCAGTCGCCGAGGGAGCGCGTTCCAGGGGGAGCTTCAAAGCTGGTTGGCATCCGTGAGGAGTTTAGAACGGTACGGCAAGGAGACAAAGCTGCTGCCGGAGATCCGCTCTGCGCACGGCGGCGTATTTCGTCTCGGACATCTCAAGTTGGAGCATTTCTGGGCGGCGGTCATGGCAGACGGGACCCTGGAGGCCAGCATCGGTCACCTCATCCCAGCGACGCTCGTGCTGGCGGTGCGAGCTGCCCGAAGGCTGCGCCCATCAGGAGATCACAGAAGCCACCAGTGAGACCCTCCTACTCCCTCAGTGCCTCTGAAATTCGCGCCCACCTGCAGTGCCGTTTTAAAGAGGAGTTACATAGGGGAAAGGGGTCCCATAATCCGTCTCAGTATCGTTTGTTTCTTGAGTTGTTTGCCGGGTCCGGGTCCCTTTCGAAGGCCCTTCTGGGCTTGGGCGTTTCTGCCCTTGACCTGGATTCTAAAAATTCGGCTGGTGAGGATCACCTGCGCCCTGCTTTCATCAAGCTCGTTCGTGGGTGGATCTCTACTGGATGTGTCTCGGGGGTGTTCTTGGGAACCCCTTGCACGTCTTGGAGCAGGGCCCTCCGTCATCCACTTCGCTCGCGCGACCGCCCGGTGGGGATCCCTGCCGCTTTACTCTCACGGGCCGAGCAAGGACGGCTGGCGGCAGGGAGTGCCACTTTTACTTTCAGTTGCCGAGTAGTTGATTTATGCATCAAGTGCGGTGTTCCAGTATATATCGAGAACCCAGCCCTGTCCCAGATGTGGTCTGCGCCCCGCATGCTACAGTTGTGCCAAAAACCTATGCATCAGCCAGTTGTTTTCCACATGTGTCAGTATGGCACCCGATGGATGAAGCCCACTCGTATCTCTGCCTGGCTTTCTCCCTCTCTCCACTCACTCCAGAAGATATGCAATTGTCGCCACGGCCTGTGTAGTAGGACCCAGAAACCACACATTGTCTTGACTGGAAAGGCTCCTGGCGGCAAGAACTGGACCGCCTTAGCTGCCTCGTATCCGCCGAGATTGGCTCAGTCCGATGCGAAGTTAATGATCCATGGGTCAATGCGAATCGCTATTCGTCGTTTGCGGGCCTTCGCCTCTGGACTCGATGTCTAGCTGCCTGGCAGGTAGCAGCGTCGTGTACTTCCCTGATGGTCGGGTTGCCGCTGGTACCGATCCTCTTGGGGGGTGTTGACACTGTTGCCTGTTGGTGCGTCTTGGGGGCTTTGGGCGACCACTGTGTTTCGTTTTAAGTTTGACTTTTTGGTTCGGCCTTGGTGGCCCAGTCATTCCTGCAGGATTCGGGGGATCTCCTTTGCTGTCATCTGGCCTGTGATCCCGTGTCTCACCCTAGGCCTTGGGGCCCGGGATGGATGGCTGATGTCGCCTGCGGTCGGAGTTCTCATAAAATTGTCTGGCATCCATCGTCCGCCTGGTTGTGCTGGTTGATTTTAGATCTGTAAGTTCAGGAGGGTATGGCCGCAAGGATGCCGCATGTGAGAATTCACAGTCCCGTGTGCTATCCGTGGCACGCGGCTCAAGCTCTCCCTCCCGCCCTCCCTGTCGCTTGCATCCTTTGTGATGCACTGTCTGGGGATCTCCTTTGCTGCCATCTGGCCTGTGATCCCGTGTCTCGCCCTAGGCATTGGGGCCCGGGATGGATGGCTGATGTCGCCTGCGGTCGGAGTTCTCATAAAATTGTCTGGCATCCATCGTCCGCCCGGTTGTGCTGTATATGAACATTATATATCGACATATCGATTCACACACACACATTGATTGACCACCTCATTTGGAAGCATGCGAAAGATTGGAATCACGCCGCAGCGAGACGCACATATATATACACACATACATACATACATACATACATACATGCATGCATGCATGCATGCATGCATACATATATATATATATATATATACACATACACGAACCTTTCACACACGCACGCACACGCAAGCACACACGCAAACACACACACACACACACACACACACGCACACGCGCACGCACACGCGCACACACATACACATACACACACACGCACACACGCACGCACACACACACACACGCAAACACACACACACACACACGCAAACACACACACACGCACACACACGCACACACACACACAACACACACACACACACGCAAACACACACACACACACACACGCGGCGACGCGTTTGAGTGGCGTCGATGGCACCCGCCGCAGTGGTCGAGGGCGAGTCGGAGCCCTCGAAGACTGGCGTGCACATCACGAATCGCACCCAGCACAAACGATGAAAGGAGACGACGACGACGACGACGATGACGACGACGACGACGACGACGACGACGACGACGACGACGACGACGACGACGACTCTCTCGCTTGAGCTGCGCCCGCGCGCGCGCCCGCTGGCGGCGACGGGCCACAGTGGATGAAGGGCAAGTGGTGGACCCGTCTGCCGACGTGAAGGAGAGTTGCATTCCACCCGGCGTCGTGAGCGGAGGGTTGCGCCATGGAGGAAACGGATCCTGATCGAAACGGGTCCTGAGGTTTTTCGCTGTTCAGTGTTCTTAGGGCCCTCTACGGGCCCCAGGAATGTCAGGAAACGATTCAGGATGAACAAGTAAGTGGTCCTGGGGGAAGGCCCCGGGCCCAGGACCCGTTTCCCTCAAGACCCGTTTCCCCCATGCGACAGGGTTGCGTTAGTCGAGCGGTGCAGACACACCCACACACGCACACGCACATGCACACGCACATGTCGCTTGGCCAACTCGCCTTCCTGGTGGGGGAGCTTGAGATGATGGAGGATATCTGTGAGTACCTTCAGCGCGACCCACTGGCCGATATGGACATTCGAGCCAGGTTTCCGGTGGGTTTAGTTATCCAACGATCGTTGAAACTAAGTAATTATGGATTGCGAGGTCCCAATCTACTGTAGGGGCCTTCCTATTTCGTGGGTTGAGTGGTTCTCTTACCTCCTTCCTCTTCAGGGGGCGGGCGGAGATTGCATCTACTTCCGCCACCACCACTAAGCCGAGCATCCAGAGGGACGCGTGGGCAGAAGAGCGCGCGATTGGCAACTCTTCGAAAAATACGAAAGCGAGACAGGGGAGGGAGAGGAAGTGGAGGACAATACCTCAAATGTGGACGTACGACGGGCGGTCCTAACAAAATTGTGTCCGCTACACTGCCTGCTGTACCCGAGGTACCTCAGATGTGCTGCGCTGTCTTGTGCACTTCGGTAGCCCACTGCTGCCTGGGTCGGCCGCGTCTCCGGTGCACCACCCAGTTCTTAGGAGCACCATCAAGATTACATAAGCATTTGCGCACCAAGGATGAGGAGCCGCTTGCTGCGATTTTGAGATACAGGCTTTCCTGCCTTCCAGGCAGAAACTGGGAAACAGATATGGCGCCAGCTCTGTCCATGACGTCCGCGTTACTCACGCGGGACAGATACGAGTGCGGTATACCCAAGATGCGATGCGCCGCAGGCAGCCGCAATGAAATACGTCGAGCCTGCACTTGTCTGCCTCTGGCACCCACAAAGAAACAAGCTTTTACAGCCAAAGTATGAGGCTCCTGAGGGCCACCCCTCCATTCTGGAGGCCCTGTGGGCTCTATGCTGGTTATCCGTGCGATTCCAGCGACGTTCGGCCTTTGTGTTCCTTCTGTACGCTTCGCTTCCTACAGTCAACCCGCACCATAAGAATGGGCAACCTTCCCCAGGATACCCTTGCATCCTTGTCCCTTCGGCCCACCCTTGGCCACTTTTTCTGGCCGCGCCTCGCTTGAAAAGCATCGGAATGGCCCTCCAAGGCCCTTGCATCCTTACCGCGCATCCTTTCTATACGGGTTGACTGTGCCCGACATCGCGAAACAGGTGCAACATCGCGGCAAATCACGGCCGAAGTCCTTGACCCCATTTCTCTGCGGCATCTCGTGCCGGAAGGACTGGTCCCGGAGAGCCCTGGGGCCCGTGGCCTGGCGAGCGCGCCTGGAGCCAGGCTGCAGCGCCCAGATCTCGGGCCCCGTCCTCTTCCCGGAGGAGCACTAAGTCAGAATATCGATATGTTCCAGGATTCCCAACGTTTCCAGGATGTCCCACATTTCCGGCTCTTCCGCACCGGCTGCGCCACGAGATACTCCTTGGAACTCTTGGAAGGAATCCTGAGCCAACCTGACCATGATGTCACTCTTGCTCTACCTTCCCGCCTTCCCAGACATCCAGATGCTCCATTTTTGTTCGGTGCGTGAGCCCGGGAGGTCTGGACCACTTTTACGTCGGGCCTGTCCCTCTACAGGAGGAATATTCAAAAATAGTGAACAAATCGTCAGGGGACTGTTTTTGAAGTATGTTTAAGCATTTTGATTTTTTTTTCGTTTTTTTTCGCCCAAAATCCCCCTGTAGGGGGACCAGCCCGACCTAAGACCACTTCCCTGGGGCCGGTTCTTCGTCCCGAGTAGTTTTCTCACGCTCCCGAGGCCCCGCGAGGGCCCCTGGAGGCCCCGGACTGCGAAAATCCCGCCGCTGCACTTTGTGTTGGAGCGTCGGATCTCTAGTTCCCTGCCTCTCCTCCTGCCCCCCCTCAGTATCATTTAACCGACCCCCATCCCCTTTCCCTTCGAGACCCCCGCCAACTTACCCCCCCAGTTGGGGATACGCCCCTCGAAACCCGAGGGGGACGGCCTATATCCCCATCTGTGGGGGTACATCGGCCACCGGGGCCCAGGCCACGCCCCTGGGGATGGGGATCGGTGAAACGAGACTCACCCCCCCCCCGTCCTCGGCCTCTGCCGCCTCCCGGGACCGGCCAGCCCGCCGCCGCGAGGGCCGGAGGCTCTCCCGCAGCCCGCGTGTCCGCAGGCGCCCCTGGCCCGTAGCTCCGGCGAGGGAGGCCGCTGCGCGGCGGCCTCCTCCGGCTGTCGCCAGACAGTGGGTGTCGCAGGCCTGGAGGTTGACACCAACACCGATATCGGCGGTGCGCCTCTACCGAGGGAGGAAGATCCCGACCTCGGTGATGGGGGTAATGTCCTGGCTTCCAAGGTGGCCGAAACATTGCCCAAAAACACCGAAATCTAGGATAATCTTCCCCTTGTGGAGGCAACCCCCTGTGTTGGTGTTGGTGCCCATTTCCAGGCCTCCTAGGATGGCTCCACAGGGGATCGTTTTCTTATCCATTGCTTTGCCGATCGGCGGGGGCCCTCGCACGCACCCCCCCTCTCGGAGGTTGATAGACCTCCTACCCTCAAGTCGGGCGTGTCCCTCTACAGGGGGAATATTCAACGATAGTCAAAAAATAGTCAGGGGACGATTTCTGTACTATTTTTGAATAGTTTGGGGGTATCTTTCGAGTATTTTTTACTTTTCGCAGAAAATCCCCCTGTAGGGGACACGCCCGACTTAATCCTACCCTGACACGTCGATTAGCAAATGGGCCGTTTTCGGTTCGCGAGAGGGCGTCGGGGCCGTCGTCCTTGCGGGTCCAGGTCCGTCGGTTTCGGTCCTACGCCGTTTTCACTGAAGGGTGGTTTGCTAAAGGGAGGTTTGTCCACCGCCGACCCTCCCCCGATGGAGTAGGTCTTGGCTGTTTTGGGCGCCTGTGGCAAGCAGGTGGACGGCTCCTCATAGGAGTCCCCACGGGAGCACTGTTCCAAACAGTCGCACGGAGCAGGGGTCCAGAGTTAGGTCGGGCGTGTCCACCTACAGGCGAATATTGGACGAACAATGAAACATACCCTAAAAATGCTCGAGAATACGGTAATCATAGTCGAAGCATCGTCCCCTGAATAGTTCTCTTCTGTTTTTCAATATTCCTCCTCTAGAGGGACATGCCCGGCTTCAGTCCAGAGCCAGCCCCCCCCCCTTCCCTTCCTTTTCGCTCAATGTCGAACCGCCGAAGCAGAGAAAACGGTCACCAGGGGATCGCCGAAGGTCACCGCTCGGCCTCCAGGGGCGGTGTGCGGGGGCCGCGCCCTTCGCCCCGCCCGGAGGAGCCGCTGCAGCCCCAGGCTCGGCCCCGATTCCGCGGAGGCGGGGGGGGGCGCGCGCGCCGCCCCGCGGCCGCCCGTGCTACGACCACGTCGGCAACCACAGTGCCCAGTGCCGGCAACGACGACGCCGACGACGACCACGAGGAGCACGACGACGGCGAGGAGGATGACGACGACGAAGACGAAAACAGACGATAATGACGACTGTGGCAGCGACGACGTTATCATTCTTACAATTGCTGCAGTGGCCACTGCGACTGCTACTACTGCTGCTACTGATGCGGTGACTGCTACGGCGACTGCTGCTACTAGTGTTGCTGCTACTACGATTACCACGATTACGATGACGACGGCTACAGCTACTGCTACTACTACTACTACTACTACTACCACCACCACCACCACCACCACTACGACTACTACGACTACCACGACTACGACTACGACTACTACTACTACTACTACTACTACTACTACTACTACTACTACTACTACTACTACTACTACTACTATTACTACTACTACCTACTACGACTACTACTACGACTACTACTACTGCTACTACTACTACTACTAGTACTACTACTACTACCACTACTACGACGACTACTACTACTACTACTACTACTACCTACGACTACTACGACTACGACTACTACGACTACAACTAGTACAACTATTACGATTACTATTATTTCTACCACTACGACTACGACTACTACTACTACTACTACTACTACGCCGACTACTACAACTATGATGCTTACTACTACTACTTCTACTACTATCCATACGTATACTGCCACTGCGAGACTTATTACTACTACTACTACTATCACTACAACGACTACTATCAGTTATATTACTACTACTACTAATACTGCGACTACCACTATGACCACTAGGACTACGAGTACTACCACTACGACTACTACTACTACTACTACTACTACTACGACTAGCTCTACTACTACTACTACTACTACTACTACTATTACTGCGACCGCCACTACTACTTCTACTACTATTGCTACTTTAACGAGTACTACTACGCCGACGACTCCTGCTACTACTACAACTACACTGACTACCACTACTACTACTACGACTGCTACTACTACTACTACTACTGCTACTACGACTATTACTACTACTACTACTACTACTACTACTACTACTACTACTACACTACACTACCACCACTACCACTACTACTACTACTACTACTACTACTACTACTACTACCACTACGACTACTACTACTACGACTACTACTATCACTAGTTCTACTACAACAACAACTGCTACTACCACTACTACTACTTCTCCTACTAGTACTGCTGCTGCTACTACTATCACGACTACTACTACTACTACTGCTACTGATACTGCTACTGCTACTGCTACTGTCACCATTATTGTTCTTACCACTACTACTAAGACTACTACTGCTAGTACTACTATTGTTGTTACTTCGACTACATTATACTACTCCAGACTACTACTACGACGACTACTCTTACTTTTACTTTTACTACTACTACGATTACTACCACTACTACTACTACTACGACTGCTACTCCTCCTCCTCCTCCTCCTACTACTACTACTACTACTACTACTATTACGTCTGCTACGACTTGCTACCTACGACCTACTACCTATTACCTACTACCTACTACCTACTACCTACTACCTACTACTACCTTTACTGTTACTATTACTACTTTTACTGCGACGTCGACTGCTCCTACTACTGCTACTACTACCTACCTACCTACCGACCGACCTACCTACCTACTACATTACTACCTACTACTACTTGTACTACTAGTACGACTACTACTACTGCTACTACTGCTACTAGTAGTAGTAGTCCTGCTACTACTGCTGCTACTACTACTACTACTACTACTACGACTACTGCTACGGCGACTACCGCTACTATTACTACTACTACTACTACTACTACTACTACTACCACCACTACTACTACTACTACTACTACTACGTCTACTACTACTTCTACTACTACTACTACTACTACTACTACTACTATAAGTTTCCTCTTCTACCACTACTACTACTGCTACCACTACTACTACTACTACTACTACTACTACTACTACTACTACTACTACTACTACTACTACTACTACTATTACTACCACTACCACTACTAAGACTACTACTGCTACTTATACTACTACTGCTAATGCTAGTGCTACTGCTACTGGCACCATCTCAAGCGTTTGTCGGCGAGTTCGTGGCCTCTTGGGGCCTCTCGGCGGACGTCTGGGGGCCTCTTATGCGGCCCTCGTGGGGCCGGCAGGGGGCCTCCTGGGTTGTCTTGAGGGCCTCTTGGGGCCTCCAGGGATCCCCTGCGGGCGGAAGGCTTGAATTTGTGGTTAGTGTGTTCTCCTCTTGGGCCCCTCTTTGGGCCGTCTCGGGGTCCTCTTGAGCGATCTTGGGCGCCTCTGAGGACTTTTTGGAGCCCTCTTGGACCGTCATGGGCCGTCTTGGGGGCCTCTGGGGGCCATCTTGGGGCGCTCTTTGGAGCCTCTGGGCCGTCTTGGAGCGTCGGAAGCCCGAAAACGCAAGAACGAGAGGCTTACGCCGCACCGCCGACCTCTTTGGGGACTGGCGGTTGTTGCGTGCTGCTCCTGAGGGCCTCTTGGGAGCCTTTGGGGGCGTCTTGGAGCTCGTTTGATTATCGAATGGCTCCCGGCACATCCCGCCGCCGCGTCTGGGCTGCGGGTCTGATGCCACGCGGGTGGCAGACGGGGTCTCGTGGGAGGGGGGGCGTCTCGGGGGCGCTCGGGAAGCAGTGTTTGAACCGCTTTGGGGTCTCCTGGAGGCCTCTTGGGAGCTCTTCTGCCCCCCGCCCCCGCCGTGGGTGCGTGTGGGGGATGGGCCGTGGCCAGGAGGGCCCTCGCGCGCGCTTAGCGGACCCCGGCCGCCTGATCCCGCTGGTCTGCATCGAGTACTTGCTCCTCGGTGACATCGAAGGCGACCCCTTCGCGGTACTGAACATCCTGGAGTGCCAGTCGGGCGCGATCGAGTGCGCGCAGATGACCGTGAATGGGCCTGCGGGCTATGCCGTAGCAGTGACGACGGCGGCGATGCGCATGTGGGGCCTCAGCCGCGTTCTTCTTGGAGCTGATGGAGAACCCGCTATCCAAGCCTTGGTCCGAGCCGCGCAGCTGGCCTGAGAGGAAGAGACGGTGCCTCACAGCGGACCTAAGCGAGATCCCAAGAGCAAGGGGGCGATCGAGAACGCCAACAAGATGGTCGAAGGCATGTTCCGCACACTGAGGGCATCGATCGAGTCGAGGTGCAGCCGAGCTCACCTTGAACCACTGGATCATGGGCTGGATGATTCGGCATGCAGGATGGCTTCTGTCAAGGTACCCAGTGAAGGAGGATGTCCTCGCGCCCTGCCAGCACCCGAGTGGCCGCGCGCACGGGGGGGCGATCTGCGAGTTCGGCGAGACGGTGATGGATAAGATCCAAGACGTGGCCCACCACAAGGCGGATATCCGCTGGGGCAAAGCCGTCTGGGTCGGGAAGGACAATCGCACGGACGAGCACTTCCTTGCGACCGCTGCCGGTCGGGAGACGGCGAGGACGATCAACGGGCGAGTTGAGGGCCAGCGATGGTCCAAGAGCTTGGTCAACAAGGTCGAGTGCACGCCGTGGGACACTCGCGCAGGACCTGAGGCAGCACCGCCCCCCCCCCGCGCCGCCGCTGCATCGCGAGGGCCATCATCGATCGAGTTGGATCTACACCTGGTTGCGACGGCTGCTACGGGCTTGGTCACCCACGCACCAAGTCCTGCAGAGATCGGATTGAGAGCCTGCTGAAGGCCGAGGAGGAGAAAGACAAGCAGGAGGCAGCAGTTCGAGCAGCCGCTTCCGCAGCAGCTGCAGCACTCCCAGGAGGAGGAGATCAGCCTGCTCAGCCTGCGCCCGCCGACGAGCAACCTGCACCAGCAGCGTCGGCTCCAGCGCCACCTGCTGTCCTACATGGTCCAGAGGCAGATCAAGGCGGGCGACCTCGCAGGCGTCGGCTTGAGGCAGATGCCCCCTCGGATCCGACGCAGGAGCAGCAGGGCGGAGTGGAGCTCGGGATGATCGAGATGGACCGGAACGGGACCGTGGTGGCGGAGAAGCCGAGGAGGAAACAGAAGGTGATCACGGGCCTGTTTGTCAACATGGCGACCGCAGTGCTGGCGCTGACGTGCGACGCCATCCCCTGCGACCGCGAAATGGGCACCAACAAGCGCAGCCTCTACGACAGGGGGTCGACCTACCAGAACGCGTTCGGGGCTAGGTCAGGCAGGAGGCTGGGCCCTTCCCTGGTGAAGCAGGGCAGGGAGAAGGAGCACAGGCAGATGGAAGGCAGATGGTGGAGTTCGAGGTCTTCGACCGCGTGCCTAGGAACTTCGCGAAGGGCAAGCGCGTCCGCGGGAAGTGGGTCGACGATGAGCGCTACGACGACGACGGCAGGGAGTCGGTCAGGTCGCGCTTCATGGCCATGCAGTTCGCCTGGGACGTACGGGGCGACACTTTCGCAGGCGCGCCACCTCTGGCCGCGTTCAGGCTTGTGGCCTCCTTCGCCTCAAACCTCTACTCCAAGGGGGTCGGCTACGACGGCATGCTCGCTCTCTAGGATGTGTCGGTGGCGTTCTTCCACGCGTACACCGACGAGCACATCTACGTGGTGCCGCCCAAGGGAGAGGAGCCCGAAGGCATCGTGTACCAGCTGAAGAGGGCACTCTACGGCACCAGGAGGGCCTCGTCCTGATCATGGAGGTCATGGAGGTCATGAAGGTCATGGAGGTCATGGAGAAAGGGGGCTTCGTCCGCATCAAGATGACGGTTCAAGTCTACTACCACAAGGAGCGCCTGCAGATGGTGATTGTTCATGGTGACGACTTCCTGGTGGGAGGAAGGAGCGCGCGTTCATGGGACGAGCTGGTGAGAGGTCACTTCAAGGTCAAGGTGATGCCCAGGGTCGGGAGCCCGAGGCAAGGAGGAGTTGAGTCAGACAGCTTCTTCGAGCGCACAGTGACGTGGTGTCCCGAAGGTTTCGGCATCACGCGCGATTGCAAGCATGTGGAGATCCTGGTCAGCACCATGCTCAGCAGGAAGATCGGCGAGAGCAACACCACCAAGCGCACGATCACCCCGTCTTCCAAGACAACCGGGAAGGACTGCAGGGAGTCATCCGACGAGCTCAGCACGGAGTACGCGACCCTACCGCAGCATGGCGCCTACCGCACCCTACGTCGGACACGACCGCTTCGATATCCAGCAGGCCGTCGGCTACCTCATGAGGGGCATGGTGGCACCGACTTTGCACCATTGGCTACTGCTTCAAAGCTTGGCCGGTTCGAGCCACTCTTCGCGTTCCAGAGGGTGCCGGATGTTATCGTGGCGGGGGTCGACAGCGACTGGGCGTCGGAGCCGGTCGGTCCGTGGACGGTGGCTTCCTGTTATTCGGTTCGCACCTGATCGACGGCTGGGGCGGCCAGCAGGGCAACCGCGCCCAGGGCAGCGCCGAGGCGGAGTTCACGGGCATCGTGAACGGATCGGCGAGGGGCATCTGGCTCCGCAACGTGATGTTGGAGATGGGCTTCGAGGTGACGCTGCAGGTCAACGCGGGCAACTCTGGGGCCAAGGGCATCGCATCGCGCCTCGGATGCGGCATGGCGCGCCACCTGGAGACGAAGTACCTCTGGGCGCAGGAGAAGGTCAGGGATCGAACCGTCACGATGGCGAAGACCCACGCGGATGTCAACAGGGCCGACATGCAGACAAAGCCGCTAGAGGGGCTGAGATTCCTGAAGCTGCTGGCGTTCCTTCCACTTCGGACACCGTCCTCGGGGCGCACGCAGGTGTTCGGAGTCATGCTGGCGGCCGCCATGCTCGGTTGAGTTCAGGGCTCGGCAGTCATTCCATACAACCAGGCGGTGATGGTGGTGGGCAGTTCGACTGTGGCGGAGCGGATCTGGACGACGGTGCTCACAGTGTTCGGCTCGACGTTGGCGATCGCATTCCTGGCGATGTGGATCGTGTACCGCATATACAAGGCGCCGCTGCGGTTCCTGAAGGGCTTGTTGGAACTCGCGAAGGCCGACCAGGACGAGCACGGACTGGTGGCGCGTCCACCGGCTGAGGAGGAGTATGAGCAGCCAACCGACAGGCTGGAGATCGAGGACTGCTGGCGGCCAAGCCGACACACGCAGACGGTGCCCGTACCGCACTACTGGACGTTGAGCGCAGTGGACCTCAGAGCGGAGTGCGAGCGCCTGAGGATCTACCGCGGTCAGCCCAAGGCGCAGATGATCGTGGGCCTGCTCATCGGAGCAGGGCGCAAGTGAATGATTCTTCTGGTGCGGTGGCACCGCCATTTCACGTTTACGACGCAGCTGCAAGAGCTGGCGTCGCCTGTTTGCTTTGCCGCACGAGCTCGAGGGCGCGAGGGGCTGAAGCCCAGCGTCGCGGCGCTGGCTTTCGGAGGAGGAACGAGATAGGCCCGCGGGCGAGGGGCCAGATCTTGTTTGAGCTAGGATGATCCAGGACGGTCTCTGTTCAGTTGATGTGCCCCAGGCGAGGCCCAGGGCCCAATGGGGGAGTGCAGTACAGAAACACTCCCCCCCGAAAGGTGTCGGATATGCTTAGCACACGTTTGGAACGATAGTTGTTGTAGATCGGGCTTCAGTCTCGACTGATGTTTCAGCGTTTGACGTTGCCGCAACCGTTCTGGCTCTAGCGCCCTGAGGTGAAAAGAGATGAAAGGAGATCCTCTCGAAGCCCTGCGGGGCCCGGTATCGATCATGTGATACTAGCGCGATTCCGCGGACTCCCGCTCGAGACTTCCTCCCGTTTTGCCTTGGACTGGCGCGCTATTATTTCTCTTATCGGCGCCGCCCCCAGCAATAACAACGCTCCCGCTCGAGACTCCCTCCCTTTTTAACTCAAGGCAGTGCTCCTTCTTGCCGCCGAACACCGCCGCCCCCGCAAAACCAGCATTCCCGCCCGAAAATTCCTTTAGTTTCACGCTGGACTGGCGCCCAACTCTCTTTTGAATTGGCCCCGCTCCCAGCAAGGACAATGCTCCCGCTCGAGGCTTGTTTTTTTCCTGAAGACGGCTCTGCTCCTCGCCGCCGACAGCCCCCGTCCCGACAAAACCACGGCTCCCGCTCGATGCTTCTTCCATTCTTATCAAGGCGGTGCTCCTCCTCGCCGCCGAAAACCGCCGCCCCGACAAAACCAACGCCCCCGTCCGAGACTTCGTTCCGTTTTACGTTGGGCTGGCGCCCAACTCTCTTTTGAATTGGCGCCGTTCCCAGCAAAAACAGAGCTCCCGCTCGAGATGTTTTTTCTTTTTCCTCGGGACGGTGCTGTTCTTCGCCGCCGACAGCCCCCTTCCCGACAAAACCACGGCCCCCGCTCGATGCTTCCTCCTTTCTCACTCAAGGTGGTGTTCGTCCTCGCCGCCGAAATCCGCCGTCCCATCAAAGCCAGCGCTCCCGCTCGAGATTTCGGTTTGTTTTCCGCTGGACTAGCGCCCTATACTCTTCAGCATTGGCGCCGCTCCCAGCAACAACAGCAACCCTGCTCGAGT